>JAKGSA010000201.1:425880-538741 GCA_033558755.1 Philaethria dido | reverse complement strand
ATATATATATATATATATATATATATATATATATATATATATATAGCTTCACGCTTTCACGCACGCATATATCAGGGTAGGCAGAGGGAAACCTAGTGTTAAGCACTCCGTTGCCCAGAAAATCCTTTAACTTCTTGTAAAATATGTAAACATAAGTAAATAATTTTACTACTTTATTATAAGTTAAGCGTTGAATAACTGTGTGGGCGTCAGTTATATATGAACGTTAAAATATTATGACATGATGTGTCAGAGGCCATCGTGGTGAAGTGGGACGTCTGACTTTTAATTTGGTTGTGGGTTCGATTCCCACTATGGGGAACGCTTATATATACATACATATATAATTTCACGCCGTATCCCGCATATAGCAGTGTAGGTAGAGGGAACCTAGTGCTAAGAAACTCCTTTCTGTTCCCCACTTTCCGCCAGATTGAGGCAAGTTCTAAGCTGCGTGCTGAGTGGCGGAACTCAACACCGCGATTTGGCACGCATTATATTAAATTCAGACGAAAATCTAAAGAGAACGGACTGTCCTAACACTAGGTTCTCAGGTTCTCGCCTACTCTGTTATATGCGGGATACAGCGTGAAGTTAAAAAAAAGTGAATCTTTCAAGAAAATAACATTTATAAGCCAACATCGTATTGATATGAAGAATATAAAATAAACATGAAAAGATCAAATGTAACAAAATGCCGGCTTTGATCAATTTACTGGCGTTTTAAGGGTACCGACTTTTATCGGCTAATAAACATCACTATTTAGTAGTTTATAAAGTTTCCAGCCGGTTTTTTTATTTATTTTCGGCTTATTATGGAAGTGGCTTCTTATAATAAATTGGAATATGGTGCGGCGATGAGCTCCGATTATTCTACTAAGTGTAAGTGATAAATAAATTTGACCTTGTTTAGCGCGGCGTTGAGTTCAGCAACACAATGTTTTGAATTCAGGTGACAAGTGGGGAACGGAGAATCTAGACTCGTAAGTGAATAACTTTTTTTTACTTAATATATGACATATTATTATGTGATTTTGTGATATATATGAAAAGAATATTGTGTACTATTTGTTCGTACTCCACTTTGTATTATTAAATCCGTACTATAGCTGTATAAGTTGGTAAATTAAAAATGTATATTTTTAAGTTTAAAAGTAAATCGTAAATAAGCTTATCGCTAAAGAATCTACTTGTAATGTCTATTAAAAAAGTGACGTGGCGCAGGAATTAGGACGGCATCTGACTTATGACTGACTAACTGACTGATAATGAATGTTATGGTTTGGGTTCGATTTCCTGTCGGTATGGTTTATATTTTAAAGTGTTTTTATTACTTCGAATTCGGGCGTTTGGCGAATTGGGTTTGGTAACAAGGCCAAGTGTCTTAACACTAGGTTCTCAGGTTTCCTCAACCTACCCTGCTATATGCAGGATACAGCGTGAAATAAAAAAATAAAAAAAAGAATTCGGGCGTACCCCGGCAAATAGAGAGAGTGCCTGAGCAGGATAATAAGAGAAGCTGAAAGAATTGACATAAAAAAGTAGAAAGAAACTAGTGAACTAACTCTCTTTTCTCTTTCCTCTAAATACATACATATATAAAGAAACTAACAAAATCCCAAAAAAATCTATACATTCAAACATATCATATAAAATAAAATTGATAGCCATAACGTATGCTTCATTTCAAACGTATAAATACTTTTATCCTTTTCTAATCCTTCTATTTATTATTGCTATCTCTTTCTTTAACATCGCATGCGTATGCGCAGGTATTTTGCGTTCACAGTATCTAATTTTATACTGGAATCGTAAAAGTTTTGAATAAAATGACAAAAATATATTACATGTGTTATTTCTTTTAAATTATAAATGATAATGTGTTTGAAGAAAAGAAAAATAATATAAAATTATTACTGAATACGTAATAAAGGTAATTCATTATTGAATTGCATAAGAGATTTTTTTGTTTTGTTTTGTGATTATTAAAAGTTTGTGGTGCAGTGAAAAGAGTTATATTTTTTATTTTCATTTTCTCGCTCTGTTATAATGTATCGCGGCGTTGAGTTCTGAAATGTATTGAATTCGGGGGCAGGGAGAAGAGAACGGAGTGTTCTCTCTGTATATCCTGGTATACCAGATAAAGCAAAACACGACTGCAAACGCGACAGGTTGTAGGTTCCATTCCCACTCCAGGAAATGGAATTTTTCATTTGGGTTTGGTAACAAGGCAAAGCGCAGCGTTGAGTTCCGCTAACTCAACACGCAATGCCTCAATTCGGCGGAAAGTGGGGAACGGAGTGTCTTAACACTAGGTTCCCTCTGCCTAACCTGCTATGTGCGGGATACAGTGTGAAGCTATGTATGTATGTATGTTGCAGTGGCGAAGGATGAAAATTTATCATAAGCAAGCCGGAGCAAAAATAAAAGAATGCTTAACCTTATGCTATTCTGCATTCTCCAAATGTAAGTGATATTTTGGAACAGCACGGCCTAACTGAATAACACGCTTTTTATTTTCAAAACTAAGCTTAGAAAATGAGTTACCGAGTATTGTGTTGAGTGACAGAATTCTATGCTGCGTTTTGTCTTATCGCGCTAATTATTTAGCAATGAATTGTCCGTAGGCTTATATTTTTTATTTGATATCGAAATCTTGAAAGTTCGATGTTATTTGTAAATAGAAATAAATATATTAATATAATAATGAAGATTTTAATAAAAAAAAAATAAAACCGACAATAAGTTTAATGAACTTAAATGTAAATACAAAAATTATTTCTCAGAACTTAACTAAAATTAAATGAGACCACATCAGAAACACCTAGCTATCAGCAGCGAGGCGTCCATACAACTCGATTCCCACCGGTTTGCCTAACTTTTCAAAGTACAAGTATGAGACCTAAAAAAAAAGGTCGTCAGGAAAATATATATATTTTTTTATTTATTTATTTAGATCCACCAGTGATGATTACAATACATATTACAAAATACAGAAAAAATACAGATTAAAAGTTAAAGCTAAATGCATCATCTATTAAGGTGGATACAGCATGCATCAATAATAATTTCACCGTTCTAATAATAATATAAAATATACACAAAATGAAAAACAGAAATAATACAAAATAATATTGACATCTTATAAACCTAAAATTAAAGTTCGTATGATAGTGAAATTACTAAATACCTTCACATCCTATACCGGTTTCCCTAAATATATCGGCTTCCCTAAAAATTACCGGCTTCCCTAAGTATACATCAGCTTCCCTAAATTTATCGGCTTGTCTAACTAAAATTTTCACTCCTCGCCACTGCTAGCTATCATAAAAAAAGTGAATCACCAAAATTTGAACCAATTTTGGTAAAAAAAAAAGTTATGCGGTAACACACATAAAAAGATCGTATTGAGAACTCCCTTTTTCGCACAAGCGTGCGACTGTAGACGCGACAGGTTGTGGGTTCGATTCCCACTCCAGGAAATGTAAAATTTAGTATTTTCATTTCTTGGGTTTGGTAACAAGGCAAAGCGCGGCGTTGAGTTCCGCCACTCAACACACAATGCCTCAATTCGGCGGAAAGTGGGGAACAGAATTGTTGAAAGAGAATGGAGTGTCTTAACACTAGGTTCTCTGGTTCCCTCTGCCTACCCTGCCATATACGGGATGTATCCCGTATAAGCGTGAAGTTAAAAAAAAAAAAAGAAAAAACTCCTTTTTTGAAGCCGGTTAAAATATATACCTCCTACCCATAAAAATTATGACCATCCATTATAATTTTGTCCAGCTGTAGGAATAAATAGCGAAAACAACAAATATGAACAGTAGAATCATTTGTTCAAATAAAAATGCACATATTCAATTAACCTTAACTTATCTCTAACATGCACTTATATGTACATGTACAGTTAATGAGATCGTACATTAAAATATAACAAGGTATTATAAAAGGTACAGTCTATCCCAAAAATAATTGAATAATTCCTATTATTTAAGCAACAAAGTCGATTTTTCTATGAAAAAATTAGCTAGAAAATGTCGCTCGCTGTATAGTAGTCAATTTAGTCGACGGCGGCGATTCCGATCGATTTTCATTAAGCAAGTTGAATTATGCGTTAGTGTTTTACTAAATTGGGTACAGCCCCCTAATAACTTGGAATATGGATTATATATTTGCTACGTTGTGAGTGGTGGTCATCGCGGCGCAGTGGGACTGCATCTGTAAATGCGATTGGTGGTGAGTTTGATTTCCACTCGGGGAAATGAATTTTTTCATTGCCTGGGCTAGGGATAACTAGGCAAAGTGCGGCGTAGAGTTCCGCTACTCAGCACGCAATGCCTCAATTCGGCAGAAAGTGGGGTACGGAGTGTCTTAACACTAGGTTCCCTCTACCTACTTTGCTATATGCGGGATATTGCGTAAAGCTATGTATGTATATATGTATGTATATATGTATGTATATATGTATGTATATATGTATGTATATATGTATGTATATATGTATGTATATATGTATGAAAATGTTTTTTATAGCTTCACGCTGTATCCCGTATTTAGGAGGGTAGGTTGAGGGAATCTGAAAACTTAGTGTTAAGACCGTTCTCTTTCAATAATTCCGTTCCCCACTTTCCGACGAATTGAGGCATTGCGCGCTGAGTGACGGAACTTAATGCTGCGCTTTGTCTTGTTACCAGAGCGAGAAAATTAAAATACTAAATATTATTTTTTAAAATTTTCATCGCGGAATTTTTGACTATATTTAAATTATGTTCATTTTCTTTGCTAATAAAAGCTGATTTTTTCATGTGGGATTTGGGGAGTGTAGGGGAGCGTTAAAAAAGGATTTCTCGAAATTCCTTCGATAAAGGTAAAAGTATACTTCATGTGAACGAAGCAGCGGGATACAGCTAGTTATTGAACAAGTGGCGTAGTAGAAGAGCGTTTTATCGTAAACGCGATTAGTTCGGTGTTGATTTACACTCGGGAGAATGATTGAATAAAAGTAATAATTGATATTTAAATAACGCCTGTCGTTGCACAGAGGCACAAGCGTGCCACTGTAAACGCGACAGGTTGTGGGTTCGATTCCCACTCCAGGAAATGTTAGTCTTTTCATTTCCTAGGTTTAATAACAAGGCAACGTGCAGCGTTGAGTTCCGCCACTCAGCACGCAATGCCTCAATTCGGCGGAAAGTGGGGAACAGAATTGTTGCAAGAGAACGGAGTGTCTTAACACTAGGTTCTCAGACTCCCTCTGCCTACCCTGCTATATGCGAGGTAAGGCATGAGGTATATATAACTTAGTATTTAAGCTTTTCTTTGTATACATCACAGTAAGTAGCTATTTATTACTAAAGAAGGTCGCCTTTTGGCCAGATACTGTTTTTTATTTCCCTTACACGAAAAATTCATATTGTAATGTGTGAAAATGTCTTCATATATCATTTTGTGCTGGATCACTTAACTTGGGTGTGTTTCCAGTGTTAGGCTAAGAACGGTAATATAGCTTCACGTTTTTTCTCGCAGCAGGGTAGACAGAGAGTTCCAAGTGTTAAGACACTCCGTTCTAACAGTTTTTGAGGCTAAGTGGAACTCAACGCCGCATTTTGAGCCAAAGCAGGGAAATTAAAATATTTAAATATAATCCCTTTCCTAGTATGGGTCAAACGTATTAATATCGTGCTTACATATTTATACATACATACATGGCTTCACGCTGCATCCCGCATATAGCAGGGTAGGCAAATGGAACCTAGTGTTAAGACACTCCGTTCCCCACTTTCCGCCGAATTGAGGCATCACGTGCCGAATGGCAGAACTCAACGCCGCGTTTGCCTTGTTACCAAACCCAGGAAATGAAAATTCCATTTCCTGGAGTGGGAATTGAACCCACAATCTGTCGCGTTTACAGTCGCACGCTTGTGCCTCTGCGCCACGACAGGCGTTATTACGTCGTGCTTACAGTCAGAAGTTATCCCAATGAGCCTACACTTGCGTCGCAAGTCGTATGGGCTACTTCGATTTTCTCTCCCTGCAACCTGATGTGAATCTATGGAACACTAAGGAGTGTGTTATCTTATGGCCAAATTATACAAAGTCCTTATAAATTGTGATCTATGTGTTATTTTAATGTATATATATGTTTCATTCACATCTGTTTATTTAATTCTGGTTATCAATTCGAATGTTTTTTTATGTGTGTTACTACATAGCTTTTTACTGGATTCTAATGCTTCTTTTTTTAATAATGAATGATCACTACACTAGCTATAGCTAGTGTAGTGATCATTCAAATGGGACCACACCAGAAGTGATGTGGTCCCATTTGCGTTAAATTTCGACCTGACGAATGATTTCTGGGTTATTCACAATAATTTTACTATCCAAGGTATTTTATTTTAAATTAGTATTCTTTTTTTTTAATCTTATTTGTATCTTACTTCAATATTATCTAATAACGTTAAACAATGGAAACACACAGCCACTAGTGGGCATCGTCCGGCCTGCACTGTTCAGATAGTGGCCAATGATTTAACGCTCAACTTTTGACGCAACTAAGCTTTTCGGACAGTCTTGCCTATAAATAATGTCTTACGTGTCTTAGACCGTGAAAGAGACAAACAGGGTTGCTTGACCGAATTGTGTGGAGTTTGTGAACTTTTTTCTATGTATATTGTGTTTTTGGGACATTGTTAATAGTTTCTTTTTTTTTAACTTCACGCTGTATCCCGCAAATAGCGGGGTAGACAGAGGGAACCAGAGAACCTAGTGTTAAGACACTCCGTTCTCTTTCAACATTTCTGTTCTCCACTTTCCGCCAAATTGAGTTAATGGAGTTTAAGTAGGTTATATTTATTATTTTAGTGGTGTCACGTTTTCTTCAATACAGGGTAGTCAGAGAGTATCAAGACCTCTTTCTACCACTTTCTGTCAGAATTAAGACGTGTTTTACTCGAGCGGACAAATGATTACTAAGATTTTAACAAAATACTAATAAAAACCGACTTTAAAGAAAATGTTGAATTGTTACGAATAACTCAGAAACTACACGTCAGATCTTAACTTTAAATAAGATCACTTTGGAAGCATTAACTATCACATAAAAAAGAATCATCAAAGTTATTTCACTCAGTAAAAAGTTATAAGATCACTTAAGACATACAGTCGAATTGAGAACCTCCTTATTTTTCCGTCTTTTAAAAACTTTACAAAAATAATCATTCCCTTATGAGTAACGAACCCACAATCATTAGCATTTAAAGTCAGACACTGTGCTACTTCACCACAATGACTTCTATACTTCTATACTGTAATTCTTTTTTTTAGTTTCACGCTGTATCCCGCACATTGCAGAGTAGGCATAGGGAAACAGAAAACCTAATGACACACAACCTTAAGACATTCCGTTTTCTTTTAACAGTTGCGTTCCTTTTTTAATCAAGATTCTAGTTTTAAAACTAGTGAACTAGTTAGTAAAAACGATCGTCTTTAACATGATAGTGGTCGCAAGCCAGACGTAGTACGAACCTCCCACCACCAAACTACTGGGATACCCGCTTCTTACGGGACGCTATCCAGCGGAGGAAGGAAATTGTATTCTAACCCCGTCTCTCACAGTTCCCTGTGAGTAGTTCCCGTTAAAATGTTAAAAGAGAACGGAGTGTCCTAGCACTAGGTCGTCTGGTTTCCTCTGCCTACCCTGCCATGTGCGGGATACAGCGTGAAACTAAAAATAAAAATAAAAAATAATAATAATAAAAGTAGTCAATTTATAAGGAAAATTCAATAAAAAATAACTTTTCCCATTTACATTTGGACTTAGTATACAAATTAGTCGATTCAAGTCTTTAGTAGTGGGTAATGTATAATAAAAATGTAATGGTGTCTATTCTCCATACATTCATAGTGTTTTACGCATTCACTTTCTAAACGCCTTATGCATTGCTTTATTATGTTTGAATTTAGTCTTTAATGTGACAGTTTAATTTTGTTTAAGGTTGATCTGAACTAAATTTAAATGGAACCACATCAGAAACACTAGCTATCATATAAAAAGGAATCATCAAAATTGGTTCAGGCAGTATAAGTTATACAGTGACATTCATTAAAAATTTCGCATTGATAATTTCTTCCTTTTTTTTTGGAAATCGGTAAATTATATAATTTTGATTACATTTTAGTTACCATAGACAAGTAACTATTATACAATAACATTACATTCTTCTATAAATATAGTGCTTACATTGTAAATATGAATATTGTACAATAACTAGTTAAGCGCCTGTCGTGGCGCAGAGGCACAAGCGGGCGACTGTAAACGTGACAGGTTGTGGGTTCGATTCCCACTCCAGGAAATGTAGTATTGTCATTTCCTGGGTTTGGCGACAAGGCAAAAGCGCGGCGTTGAGTTCTGCCACTCAGCACGCAATGCCTCAATTCAGCGGAAAGTGTTGAAAGAGAACGGAGTGTCTTAACACTAAGTTCCCTCTGCCTACCCCGCTGTATGCGGGATACAGCGTGAAGTTAAAAAAAAACTGGATATGTCTAGTTATTAGGACATATTTATTGTCTGAACTGGTAAATGGGAATGTTTATAAGCATGTAGAGAGCTCCATTCAATAGTCTGAAATATATAAACTTTTATATTTTTAACGGCCTTTAAAAAAAGAAGATTTTTCAATTCGACTGCACTTTTTATCTGTGTTGCCGCGTCACTTTTTACTGGGTGAATCTATTTAGGTGATTCCTTTTTATATGATAGGTAGTACTTTTGGTGTGTTTTCATTTATGATTAGTTAAAATCTGATGAATATTTTTTTGAGTTATTCGTAATAATTTTAAATTTTATTTTAGTCACCTTTCCTTTGTTCAAAATTTTAATTATTTATATAATCATATTTTAATTGCAAGTGAAAGAAATGGACAGTTGTCCATACATTGTTGTTAGGACATATTTGTTGTCTCAACTGATAAAAGATGGCAATGGACATGTAGACAGCTACTTTTAAAAGCACGAATCCTTATTATAAGTGTGTAGTTCATTTCACTTCAACACTATTAATGTCTCGAATTTAGACAGTAAGCAGCGAACGGAGTGTCTTTACACTAGGTTCACTCTGACTACCCTGCTATGCGAGATACAGTCGTTCAGTTCGTCCACTTTCCGTCGAATTGAGACATTGCGAGATAAAAGTCGGGAATCAACGCCGCGCTTTGGCTTTTTACCAAATCCAAAAAATGAAAAAAAATATTTCCTGGAGTGGAAATCGAACCCAAAACCTGTCGCGTTTACAGTCCCACGCTTGTGCCTCTGCGCCACGAGAGGCGTATATTTATTTAACCTTATAATTAAAATAGGTCATTGATAAATAAAATATTATTTTTTTATATACTATATCATAAAATTGTATCATTTTGAATATTTACAAAATTTTTTATGTCACACTTAAAATAAAATTTTGGATCGTAAAATGAAACGTATTAATGTAAATATACACATGAATATAACAAAACTATAAAATATTAATATTCTTCTTAAATGCTACCTTATATATAATATTTTTTAATAATTTTTAAACGTTCACATATTTGGCATGTTTGTGACAAGGTGAAGACAATCTAGCCGGAAATGTACTAAAACTTAGTCCTATAAGGATTTACTGAATTCACCAGTACCAGTATCCCCATTGACGCGTTAACAACGCGTTGCCTAGCAACGTATATGTCACTTTACATAAACATACATGCCAAACCATGGTAACGTAAACTTAACATTTATTTTATTAATTTTATATAATTTTTATACATTATCATCATTGTGCACTCCTTCGCTATATAAACTATAAGTGTGCCAAGTTTCATGCTCCTCCGTCCGCGTAATTTTCGTAAAAAGGGGTACAAAGTTTTTGCTTCGCGTATTAATATATAGATTGAGTGATAATTTACTACCATCTGACTGCAAACGCGAGAGGTAGTAGGTTCGATTTCCATTCACAGGAATGGTTATATAGAGATTATTTTTATATATTTTTGCGTTTTTTACTCAGCATTTTTATTTATTTTTGTTTACATAAAAAGTAGTGAAGAGCTACTTTTTGTTAAATAACATTAGATATTAACTAATATAGCTTAATATAATCAGATTAAGAGCCTATATACGAATCAATACCGAGTATGAAAATTTTAAGACGGTAAGTTGGTAGATTTAGGGAAGCCAATATACTTAGAAAAACCAGTATATTTAAAGAAGCCAGTATATATGGATGATAGTATAAATCTCACTTTATTAGCTCGGCAACCTTTTTTAAATCTCATAATATTAATTGACCTTGTTTTTTGCAAACTACCCCCAAATTTTATAATATCCCTAATCTGCTAATAAATGTGCCAATATTTGTTTGTTTTAATTTCACATAAGGACAGACATTTTTTTTTATATATACATATTATTACATGAGGTGTTAACAAAGTTCCTACATACTGATGACCTAATAGTGAGCATTTAAAAATAATATCAAATAAAACAAAAGTTAAATGTTTAATAAATAGCCGTTATTATAACGTGTTTAATTTAAAATGAGCAATAATTGGCTCATATGTGTAAACTGTATCCTTCTTCGTAAATGCTACTTGATTATATTTTCCATAATGACGTAAAGTATAGGAAAATAGCTGTGACTTAATAATACAAATAGTATTGTTTTCGCAGAAATCGTGATTTTAAGGAATTCTACTTAAATATTAATAAAAATGAATCAATATGTGCCCTATCGTTAAAATAACTTTAAACTTATTTCCGGTTGACGGAAAACAGAGAGAACCTAATGTTACAACCTACCTACCCTACGTTTTCTTGAACTTTTTTTTTATGGATAACGGATGGCAAACGAGCAGAAGGACCACCTGATGGTAAGTCGTTACCTTCGCCCATAAACACCTACAACACCAGAGATTTTGTAGATGCGTTGCCAACCTAGAGGATACAGATGGAAGTGGTAGACAATGTAGTAGTCCGCTATCAGATCCACCACATTTTGGGGAAAGGATGGGTGGGAAAGGGGAAAACCTGGCTTACACGCCATCGAATCGGAATACATCATAAGATATTTGGCGGTTCGTCTTTGACATGATAGTGGTCGCGAGCAAGACGGAGGACGAACCTCCTACCACCTAACTACTGGGAATCCCGCTTCTCCCCAGCCAGTGGCGGAGGGGAATTGTATTCTAACCCCGTCCCCTCAAAGGGAAGTTACACTCCGTTTTCCACATCCCGCCTGAAATCGAGCCAATACGTGCTGGGGGGAACTCAATTACGTGTTTTGTTTCACCAGAGTGGATAACTTAAACATAACCATAACTTTGAGTAGGATCAAACCCACAACAAAAAAAAAACAATAAAAATATAAGCAAATATAAAATATATACTTATTAGTAGATATGTATTATTAACCGACATCAAAAAAGGAGTAAGTTCTCAATTTGGCTACTTTTTTTTACATGTTACCGCATCACTTTACTGGGTGAACTATTTTTGATGAATCTTTTTTTATATGATAGTTTATGCTGCTGATGTAGCCCTTTTTATATTTAGTAAAGATCTGAGTTCTTGAGTTATTCGTAATAATTTCCTATTTTAGTACCTTTAATTTGAAACAGTTCCCTTTTCTGTTAAAATATAAATGTTTAGACAAAACCATAGTAAGCAAATAGTGCTATAGCACAATATCATATCGATAAATATATTAAAAATAATGAGAAATACAAAAAAATAATTATTCAAGAATTTTAAATACATACATATTGTAAAAACAAACACATAATAACCGTAAAGTTATTTGTAATTATATTATAAATGTAATTGGATTAAAATATAAGTGATAATAATGTTTTTTTTTCTTATTTTACGTACAAAGATCCTGTATACATACATACAAACATAGCTTCACGAATCGAGGCATTGCGAATCGAGGAATTGGAAACCTAGTGTTGAGACACTCCGTACCCCACTTTCCGCCGAATTGAGGCATTGCGTGCTGAGTGGCGGAACTCAACGCCGCGCTTTGACTTGTTACCAAACCCAGAAACGCACAGCACGCGTCGAGTGCGGCGGTGATAACTTACCATCAGGTGACCTACACGCTCGTTGTCTTGTACTTTCCAACAAAAAAAACCATTAAGAAACAGATTTCTATTCTGTCTTATCAAGAGGCCACCATTAAATATTTTCCCAATTAATATTCAAATCCAGATCAATCACATTAAATTCTTCACTATTCAACTGAGCCACTGGTATCCACAGATACTTACACAGCATCCGGTATGTCCTTAACCGGTCTCATTTAAGTGTAGTTGATCCTAAGCGTAAATGTCAAGATTTAATCCAATTTATGTTACATTATCGATTACCGGCGTATGAGAGTTAAAAATTTTACGACGCGAGATCACTTGGATGGTGTTATGCATATATATGCTAAGTTAAAGAGGAGTACATATGCCCTAATTTAAATTATTTCCAATTATTTTTAAATTATTATCCCACTCCAGGAAATGGATTTAACATTTCCTGAGTTTGGTAACAAGGCAAAGCGTGGCGTTGAGTTATGCCATTCAGCACGCAATGCCTCAATTTGGTGGAAAGCAGGGAACGGAGTGTCTTAACACTAGGTTCTCAGGTTCTCTCTGCCTGCCCGCGGTACTGTATGCGGGATACAGAGTGAAGCAAAAAAAGATTATTCCGTCGACTATGGGAAAATTAGCGCATTATTGAATTAAACCACTCGACACGCAATGTTTGATTTTAGGCTGAAAGGACAACAAAGTGCTTGAACACTATCTTCTCTATGACTACCCTATACGGGAAAAAACGTGAAGCTACTAGATCGTAATCCAAGAAATATTTTAAATTAAATGGTTACATCTCGCTTAACGCGTCCAAGTGACGTTTACGATGATGTTTTTAACATTTTTTCATATATTTTATAATCGACCAACGCAAGCTATAAATCGTTATTTATAAATTAAATTTTTACTTACATACTATGTAAGGATATAGCTTCACGCTGTCCCGCATATAGCAGGATAAGCAGAAGGAACCTAGTGTTAAGACGTTGCGTGCTGAGTGGCGGAACTCAACGTCGCGCTTTGCCTTGTTAGCTGTACCAGGAAAATAATTATAATAATAATTCCATTTCCTGGAGTGGGAATCGAACCCACAACCTGTCGCGTTTACAGTCGCACACTTGTACCTCTGTGCTACGACAGGCGATATATTTTGAAATTAGACGGAAAAAGAAAGGAGTGTCTTGACCCTAGACTTTCTCTGTATAAATTAAATTATGTCATCTTTCACTGTTTACACAAAATTCACGTCTCAGAGACGTTCATCTTAGACGTTATTTCACACACTAATTTTAAGCATAAATTTCAAACACTGACATGTTATATGAAAAGACGTTTACACTACACGATTGTAATTATTTATGATATTATTATTATTAACGCCTGTCGTGGCGCAGAGGCACAAGCGTGCGACTGTAAACGCGACAGGTTGTGGGTTCGATTCCCACTCCAGGAAATTGAATTTTTCATTTCCTGGGTTTGGTAACAAGGCAAAGCGCGGCGTTGAGTTCCGCCCCTCAGCACGCAATTCCTCAATCTGGCGGAAAGTGGGGAAGGGATTTGTTGAAAGAGAACGGAGTGTCTTAACTCTAGGTTCTCAGATTCCCTCTGCTATATGCGGGAACAGCGTGAAGTTAAAAAAATAAAAAAATAAAAATTATTGTTAACTGACTTCAAAGAAAGGGGAAGTTTTCAATTCAACTGTATTTTTTTTTGTGTGTTACCGCATAACTTTTTCCTAGGTGAGCCAATTTTGATGAAGCTTTTGTTTATAAGATAACTGAGTAGTGTTTGAGAAATTCGTAATAATTTTAGTTATTAATGTACTTTATACGTCGTTTTTCAAATCGGTTTTCTTTTCTTGTTAAAATTTCAATTATTTATTTATGAATAACTACTGTCTACTTCCATCATAAATAAAATCTTTAAAACAATATTTTAAATAAAATTCAATAGAAATTAATACATATTTATTATTCAATATCAAAATATAATTACATCAGATATCCGGGCGTGAATAGATTGATAAGTCTATTTGCATATTTGAATACAATTAAAATATTGCTTTAATGGCTAATTACGATTTAAAAATTTAAAAAAATATAACCAACACAATTTACAAGCTAAACTTTAATTTAAAAATCCCAGAAAAGTAAAGGAGATGTATTAATTAAAATCGTTACGTTCCCGTCTCGTGGTCGTCTCTCGTATCGTCACATATAAATAATTAATAATGAAAAGGAAACAGTAAATCACCTTGTTAAGCCAAAAAACGTATGGACGGTGTACATTGACAAGTTTTTGTAATTAAAGCTCTACGTACATACATGCATATGTAATTTTTTTAAGAATGTAATTTGAATGAATTGACATTTTATAGTTCTTATAAATTTTACGCCTGTCGTGGCGCAGCGGCACAAGCGTGCGACTGTAAACGAGACAGGTTGTGGGTTCGATGTTCGTTGTTCCACTCCAGGAAATTGTATTTTTCATTTCTTGGGTTTGGTAACAAAGAGCGGCGTTGAGTTCCGCCACTCAACACGCAATGCCTCAATTCGGCGGAAAGTGGGGAACGGAGTATCTCAACATTAGGTTCCCGCAGGTACCAGCTAGTAAAATATAATAGTTAAATGCCTGTCGTGGCGCAGAGGCACAAGCGTGCGACTGTAAACGCGACAGGTTGTGGGTTCGATTCTCACTCCAGGAAATGGAATTTTTCATTTCCTGGGTTTGGTAACAAGGCAAAGCGTGACCTTGAGTTCCGCTACTCAGCACGCAATGCATCATTTCGGCGGAAAGTGGGGAACCGAGTGTCTTAACACTAGGTTCCCTCTGTCTAGCCTGCTATATGCGTGATACAGCGTGAAGCTATGTATGTATGTACATAAAAACAGATATTTTTATGAAAAAAAAACAATTTTTTTCTACATAAAAACCAAAGACCACAACAAATCATTTCACACACACTCATACTTACCGCAATCCATCTGCACTCGTCACAAATCAACAAGACGCATGCTTTCCGGCCGCCTCTCGAACTGGCTAATGGCGCCTTAGAATTTATTAACCCACTACACAAACACTGTAACGTTGTTAGGGAAAAACTTATTACATATATATTATAGATGTATATATTTATTGTATTTTTTTTTATTAAATTGACTTATTATATAAGAAATGGAGGATATGAATTTGACTGTTACTTTTTGTTGGATGAATCAATTTTGATAATTATTTTTTTTATGATAGCTAGCGTTTCTAATGTTGACTACATTACTACATTTAAAGTTAGTTAAGATCTGACGTGTAGTCTTTGAGATTTTTTTTAGCTTCACGCTGTATACCGCACATAGCAGGGTAGGCAGAGGGAACTAGAGAACCTAATGTTAAGACACTCCGTTCCCTTTTAACATATGAAATGAGGCATTGCGTGCTAAGTGGCTGAACTCAACGTCGCGGTTTGTCTTACCTTTATTGCTTTTGAGCTATTCGTATACTTTTATACGATAGCTATTCGTCGATTTTTTTTTAATTTAAATCTTAATTATTTATTTGAGAAATGTCGTAACATATAAAACATTTTTTTATTAATTTACAAATTTTATTTTTTTAAATGTACATAAAATATGAAAAAATGGACTCAAAAAAAAAAAACGATAGAAAGCGAACTAAGCTAGCTAACTAACTAAGCGACTAAAATCGTAAAGACTACTGAACGGGTTTACATATAGCATATAGCTTGTACATTAATAATAATAAACTAATTAAGAAATAATAATAATAATGTAGAAAACTTCGCATATACAAATTTTCGGTGGATAAAAGAACTTTCTTCATTTAACTATGTTACCTTATCTCATATCTTCGGTTGAAACAAAGCATGTAAATACACTTTTAGAGTACCGCTCTTTATTACTCACACTATTTAAAGTACCGCCGTACTAAGTTATGTTTGTATGTTACTTAATGTTGATATACGGATGTGTTGAAAGACATATGAATGTGGGTCAGTTTGCCTTTGACAAGAAAAGAAAACCGACTTTACGGATTATTACGAATAACTCAAAAACTGATCATCAGATTATAACTGAATTTAAATGAGATCACACCGAAAGTATTAGTTATCATTTAAAAAAAGAATCCTCAAAATTGGTTTACCCAGTAAAAAGTTATTCGGTAACACACATTAAAACAATACAGTCTATTTGGTAACCTCCGACTAGTAAAGAAGTAAGTAAAAATCATGGAAATCTATATATATATATATATAAAACGTTCGTGTTACTGAGTGACTGACAGACAACGAACAGGCGAAACTATTGGCCATAGAAGGGTAAAATTTGGCATGGCTCCTTGGGGAGTGTAGGGAAGCAGTAAGGATTTTTCGAAATCTCTATGAAAACAGGAAAAAATGGAACTTTCAATTTCAAAGTTAACGATATTTATTACAGGTTAGTACTAATAATAACGAAAATCGTTGTTGGTAGTCAGAGAAAGCCTAGTGTCAAGACTCTACATTCCCCACTTTCAGTCTGATCAAAAAATTGCATACATACACACATACATAGGTTCACGCTGTATCCCTTATATAGCAGGGTAGGCAAAGGGAACCTAGTGTTAAGACACTCCGTTCCCCACTTTCCGCCGAATCGAGGCATTGCGTGCTGAGTGGCGGAACTCTGTTGAGTTCCGCCACTCAGCACGCACTCAGCACTCTTCCGCGCTTTGCCTTGTTACCAAACCCAGGAAATGAAAAATTCAATTTCCTGGAGTATTGCTGAGATATTGCGTGTTGACTAAAACCTAAATAGAATAGAATCGAACCCAAAACCAATCGCCTTACAATTAAACACTGTACACAAATTATTTATATCAACAAAATAAATCCAATTTTCCTCCAAAAACAATGTGGTGATAAATCGAAAGAGTCACTTCCTTCCGTAATAAAGAAAGTACATTACAAAAAAGCTGTAAATAAACTTAAATATACTATGTAGGTATAGAGTAAAATTTATTGCCCTTAAAACATCTTAGAAAAACTCCAAGTCATTCCGATAGGGAGTGGATCAAATTATTTCCCTCAAGAGAATGTTTTGTAAAGGGTGAGTCGAAGTCGAAAACTCTTTAATTCTTTGTCCGGTATTTAAAATATACATACATACATAGCATCACGCTATATCTCGCATATAGCAGGGGAGGCAGAGGGAACCCAGTGTTAAGACACTCCGTTCCTCACACCTTAGGTGGGGAACGCACTTTAACGCCGGATTTTGGGTATCTTGATACTATTGACGTGTTTAATTTTTTACCCTGCCAAATTAAATGATATTATTTTTCCAATTTTACGCTTTTCCCAGCATAGCAGGAGAAGCAAGAGGAATTTAGTGACAAGACACTCCGTTTTCCGCTCTTTAAAAGAATGGAAAACATTGCATGTTGAGTGATGCAACTTAACTTCATAATTTATCTCACCAGAGTGGTAATTATTTTTTTTATGGATAATAAATGGCAAACGAGCAAAAGGGCAACCTGATGGTAAGTGGTTAAGTTCGCCCCATGGGCGAAGGTAACATCTACCCTAAACCTGTCTTACATGCCATCGAACCGGATCACATCATTAGATATTTTGCGATTCGTCTTTGACATGATAGTGGTCGCCTGTCGGAGGACGAACCTCCTACCACCTAACTACTGGGATACCCGCCTCTCACGGGACGCTACCCAGCGGTGGAGAGGAATTGTATTCTAACCCCGTCCCCTCACAGGGAAGAACAAATAAACATTTATTTTTATATGACCGTTCCATAGAAAACAGAAAACATAATTTTTATACTCTCTAACTTTCTCTGACTGACATATCTATTTTAAAATAAAAAATAAAAAAAAAACAATCTACACCAAAATCTAATATCATTACACAAAAAAGGCAAGCCAAAATCCCATAACCTGTCCCAGAACTATCGTAAGCAGACCATTTCATAAATATTCAACTGCGTTGATTGAACCTAAATAATAAATTCAATTTGCTCCTCCTTCAAATATTTTCTTTGATAACGTTTCTATATTTGGGCGGATGGGAATAATGGTGTTATTTAGACGCTTGCAATATGCTAAGATAGTAGGCTTCGGCATTAACAAGTCAGAAGATGGTTGCGCTCGGGTGTCGGATAGTGGAACTATAGAGACGATTTGAGTAAATATTTTTTATTATACAGCTTCTGTTTTTTCAACTTTACGCCTTAAATCTAAGAAAAAATCTAGTGTCAAGACTCTCTGTTCTTCTCTTTCTGTCTGAATTCAAGACTTTAGGTGTTGAGTGGCTGAGCTCAATTTTTCATTTATGTAGAATCATTCCTTCGAGTGGAAATCGAACCCAGAATGGCCTCATAGTGCAGCTAGTGTCCTATACCTAACACTATTGTATAATCAGACATAAATGTTGACGTGAAGCAACGATTAGTTTCTATAAATTATAGATTTTATGTTACTCTAATTTATATTCCGTTATGTAGTTTTAGCGTGAAAGAGTGACAAACGTCCATCGATCCATATGAAATTTTACATTTATAATATTAATAGACTGTGTGAATAATATCGTCATGGTGCAGTGGGACATCTGACTGTAAACCTAGTGGTTGTGGGTTTGATTCCCACTCGGGGAAATAATTATATTTAAATTATTTTTGTTTATTCCTCTCTGAAAAAGGAAAATTACACTTAATTAAGCCATTCAACACCCAATACTTTATGGTTTCAGACGGAAAAGGGAGAACTGAATGACTTTTCTACCACATAGGACTCTCTGACTTCACGCCATTTCCTAAAAGGCATGGAGCTAAAAAAAATGATTCAGGATCAATTTAATAAATAAATATTTAAACATATACAACAAAATCTTTAAATAAAAACAAAAACTTTAACACGTAACACCGTCTCCATAGCTTTGAAGAACAATTTTTACGACATAGCTGAGGCGTAGTGGCCTCTTACAATTTCGCGGGCTTCTGGCGCGCCTGTTAAAAACACAATGAATAATTATTGGATCCTTTCCCTACGCTTTTTTGCAAGAACAATATCCTGATGCTGTTTTAATTCGACGATAAGAACTTTCTTATCTTAGGTTATCTTTTAATATATTATTATGTGATTTAATTAGTTAGATTTAGAAGGTCAAAGTCAGGATATTTTTTATTTTACTTATTCTTTAACATAGACATATACATAGTACATATTTTGGTTTTGAAAATAACTAAAGTTAGGTAACAAGCTGTCTGATATCCGAATTAGGATCCAGCCTGTATTTCATAAATCAGATCCTCAACCACTGGTGCAACATAAATATATTAATTTAACACATACAATGCAGTTATTTAAATATATTATTATGCTAGTATGTTTTAAGAGCCCCCAGTGTGTGCGTGCGTGTCCTGTGTTATGTGTGTCAAATGATTGTGTATACAATCCTTAAACATAACGTGTCGCTTTCTCGCTGTCACCCCGCAAATAGCATAGTTGGCAGAGGGAACCTGAGAACCTAGTTAAGATACTCCGTTCTTATAATATTTTCGTTCCACTTTTATAATAATAATATAAAATTTTAAACAGGGTTTGAACCTGTACTTCATGGATACAGTCGAAATATGCTTGCTAGCTAGGCTAGGTTCTGATTGGGCTACGTGGTTATGTTTTTTTAGCTTCACACTGTAATTCCGCACATAGCAGGCTAGGCAGAGGGAACCTGAGAATCTAGTGTTAACACACGCCGTTCTCTTTATATATTTCCGTTCCCCACTTTCCACCGGATTGAGGCGTTGCGTGCTAAGTGGTGGAACTCAACGCCGCGCTTTGCCTTGTTACCAGACCCAGGAAATGAAAACACTACATTTTCTAGAGTGGGAATCGAACCCACAACTTGTCTAGTTTACATTCACACGCTTGTGCCTCTGGGCCACGACAGGTGACAATAAATATCGATGCTGGTTTGAAATCTCGTTCGGGGAATTGCTTATTTTTATTCATTTTATGTATCTTTTTAGACATAAGGCGGTGTCAAGCTCCGGCATAAGACTAAAATATAAGGAAAGTAGGGAAACTGGATTACACAAATAATGTCACTAAGTACCTCGACTATTATATTTTAATTATAAGTTTATAATAGTAAAAGTAACAGGATAAAGCGCGGCGTTGAGTTCCGCCACCCAGCACGCTGTGCCACAATCCGACGGAAAATGGGGAACGGCATTGTTCATAGAGAATGGAGTGTCTTAACACTAGGTTCTCAGGTTCCCTCTGCCTATCCTGCTATATGTGGAACTGCTGTATTCCAGCCTAAAGCTAAAAAAAATTAGGTAAAAGACTATCGTGGAACAGCGACTGACTATAAACGGTAGAGGTTGCTAGTTCCTATCCACTCGAGATACTAATTATAATTAAACTATTCCTACTTATCCAATCTCGTAAGACAAATTACGGCGTTGAGTTCCACCACTCAATACACAATGTCATAAAAACTACGAACAGAGTGTCTTGACACTAGATTATCACTAACTACTCTTTTTTTTTAACGTGAGGAAATCCGTTACGGAAAACCCCCGCGGGGACTCGAACGGGTTATGAGGGACTCCGGACCGGCTGTGAAGATGCCGTTCGTATACCAACTAAAACCTCACGGTGCTCATCTTCTACCACCACTGGCTGAGTCCCATGGGAACTGCCCCAATCATCACTAACTACACTGCTATGGCAGGTGAAACATATATTTTAAATATCAAAAAGCTGACGACACACGTGGCCCGTTTTATTAACATTCTGCAAACAGTTTTAATCAGTAAGGCTGCCCATTACGAGTACCAACACCGCGGCGAAACTGTAAACGATATAAATCTTCTTGTACATATTTCACTTGTAAGTCCACGTCATGATGCTATTGTTGAGTGCGTGTTTGACTTTAGTGACGATGGTTGTCGGTTCAATTCTTGCATGGATTTTTTTGTTTTGAATTTTTAGACCGGAGGTTCCCAAACTTTACTCCGTCGTAGAATCTATGTCATGTCTTTCAGTTTTAGATAGACCCCCTGCTATTTACCTTGAAAGACTTTATTTTTTTTTTAGATTTAAAAAAAACTACAATATAGTTTTACACATTTATTAATTGAATTTAAATCAAAATATAGTAACTGTTACATGAAAAAAACTAAGCAAAACATAAATTTATTTAATAGGAGAGATGAACTTGATTGTTTAATAGTAAATTACCAATGATATTAATTATATTATATTTAGTTGTTTTTTTAATGTCAAAATTATATTTATAATACTTTTTTGCAATAACTTGCCATTGACCCTATTTTCATTTCATAGACCCTCATTATTTTTTGTCGCCCACGTATACCCCTTGCATTTCTTCATCGAACCCTGGGGGTCGATATAGACCACTTTGGGAATCACTGCTTTAGACCTTTGTTGTATAGTATCGTAGTTAGAAAGATTCTAAGGTCCTTTCGTTCTCTTCTTTCTGCCCCATTCCATGTTGATTGGTGGAACTCAACGCCGCCCTTTGCCTTATCACAGTGAGGATTAAAAATTGATTAATATATAATCATTTGCTGGAGTGAGAATTGAACCTCTAATCAAACGCTTTTACAGTTAGATAGCCTGGAGTTATTATATTCATTAATATTATATTCTACCACTCACTAAACTAAACAATAGCTTTGTATTTTCTAGGAAAACGGAGACCGGAGTGTCTTAACACTATCCATTCTCTCCTCTACATAGCAAGACAGCATGAAAAAAAAATAACGCGACGCCTGTCTTTGCGCAGAGGCACAAGCGTGCGACTGTAAACGCGACAGGTTGTGGGTTCGATTCCCACTTCAGAAAATGTAAAAGTTTAGCATTTTCATTTCCTGGGCTTGGTAATAAGGCAAAGCGCGGCGTAGAGTTCCGCCACTCAGCACGCAATGCCTCAATTCGGCGGTAAGTGGGGAACGGAGTATCTTAACACTAAGTTCCCTCTGCCTATCCTGCTATATGCGGGATACAGTGTGAAGCTATGTAAAAATACAGCACACCTTAAAATCTCAAGTTACAGTCAAACCCCCAAAAAAGGGCATAACAGGAAACGACCACAATATATCATTGCATAAACTAGACAATACAATTTCTAAAATAATATCTAAAAAAAAATTATACATCATATGCCTGCAGAAATTTAGCAAAAAGAATTACACCCAATAACATGCAGTAGTTGACGTTACAAAGAAGCTGGTTACATTTTCAAAGGATTTTCACCCTTCTGCTTATTGAAATAGAGTTCTTAATATTAGTAGTAACAAGTTTGGCAGTGATTTAGTCCCTATCGGCCGTCAACCTGATTAATGTCGCTGTAAATCAGCGGATTACGACAATGCGAGAAATGACGAGTCGCGGCCGAATCGTTCGCTACACCTTGTTCGTTGCAAGTCATGTGCGAGAGCGTGTCGAAAAAAATCTAATAATTTTTTTTTTATGTTTGGAAATAGTTTTTTTTCTTTGCTTGGTGTGTGATAATATATAATAGTATAAAAAATTTTTACAATGTGTTGTTTTTTTTTTTTGAAAGATTGTTATTTCTTTAGATATTTTCTACAACCATATACTTGTTAACCTACACGGTTAAGAAATCTAGTGTTGAGATATTCCGTTTTTGACATACAACATATTTTATAGCGTTAAAGACACTCAATGCCATGTTTCATTTTTCTACATATACATAAGGACATTTTTTAAATTTTTGAATTGAAATTTTATGAAGTGAGATATGAACTTAAAATCATCGCTCATACACTCAATAACAATTTAATTAATAAGTATAAAACATAATATTCTTATTCTAGTGGGGACGGAGTGTCTTAACACTACGTTCTCAGGTTTCCTTTGCCTGCTATATGCGGGATACAGCGTGAAGCTAAAAAACGTCTAAAAATATACTTACCTGTCATAAGATGAAATCTCTCATAACTTATACCACATTGTATAAACGTATCGAATTATTGAGTAAACACGTAACGTAATCGCTATCGTTTCATTTCAAACTGCAAGGGTCCTAAGAAATATTACACTATATATATCAGAGAACGAGTGTTGATGGCTAGTATAGAAAAAATATGCAACACGCATCGTACAATTTATCACATTAGAAATGAAAAATGTAGTTACAAATTTATATGAAGGTAATCCAATTATTTTTTTATGAATGCAACAGCTGATTATCTACATTTATAATATGGGTCTTACCATTTTAAAATTAAATATTTAAAAATATATATGTGTGACTTTCTGGTGCTAGAAATGGGGCGGCGTTGAGTTTCACCACTCAGGGAGTCTTTAAATGAACAAGAAATGAAGAAAAGAATGCCTAATATAGTTATTGGTCTATTTTATTTTACTTTGAAGACCTAGTGGTTGTCTCTATAACAACAACAAGTTTTGAAATATATGCAAAAATTAATTAAAATTAATTAATCATCAGTTCTTTTATTATAGCGATTCGAACGTGCTACTTTAGCACAAATCATTTCACCAATGTCACGTTGTATGGAGAACACATGAAGAATTAATCGGTAAAAAAGATATATTTACACTATGAATTTAATAAGAATATAGGGACAAAAATCTATCCAAATTCTAAATTAATACATTTATTATTATATTTGTTTTCAAAGTTCGAAAATATTATAAAGCTACAATGTTTAAAATAATCAAGAATAAATTGAATGAAACTATTTTTGTAAAATGTTCGAAAGATCATATTCATAAATTACAGCAAATGATAACCTATACTAATAATATTTTATATGCGAGAGTTTGTGACGATTGATGTATGTTTCACTTCCACATAAAAATTGCTAAACGGATCTAGATGAAAGTAAAGTAGTTTATACAAAAATAAAAAAGAAAAGAGTTACAGTCTGTAAATTAGTCGTGGCACAGAGGCACAAGCGTGCGACTGTAAACGCGACAGGTTGTGGGTTCAATTCCCACTCCAGGTAACGGAATTTTTCATTTATTGGGTTTGGTAGCAAGGTAAAGCGCGACTTTGAGTTCCGCATTAAATACAATAAATTTGGTTAAAAATTTCATTAAATATGTGAAAATCATGAATATTTAAAGCTTAAAGTTACATTTTGATGCCATAATTGAGACAAGTCAGTTGAAATGATAGTGTGGGCTTAAATTAATTTGAACATATCAATCCGTAGAAGGCGTGAATAAGTTAATATATCAAAAATTCAAACACGCATTTTAACGGAAAAAATATGTTTATGTTATTTTATTTTTACTCATCCTTTTAATAATAAAAAAAGTATACAGAAGTCGACTTATCAACTAATTCACGCCTAATAAAATCTATTCCAACAATAATTGATTGACATATACACATAAATAGATTCCCTCCCGCATAAAAACAAAATAAGCAATTATTAATCCCCAACAAAAATGCTTAAACGAAGCCAAATGTACGATACGTGTATATAAATATAAATTACGGCACGTCAGACCGTTATATTTTATGGAATGAAAGAAAGTCATAATCAGTACAAAAAATATCTTTTACAAGTCAAGTCAAACACGTGAACAAAAAAAAGCATGCGACGGAAAGTTGTGTGTGTCACGTCACTGACAAATTGATTTATACAGTCGAGGGGCAGCCGGCGACTTCGCGAACGGGCGAAGCAAATGTTCATTTTATATTAGTTTATCAATATAATATATGTATGTATATATGTGGCGCATACACAAACGTGTGGCTGTAAACGCGACAGGTTGTGGATTCAATTCCCACTCCAGGAAATGGAATTTTTCATCCTGGGTTTGGTAACAAGGCAAAACGCGTTGAGTTCCGCCACTCAGCACATAATGCCTCAATTCGGAGGAAAGTGGGGAACGGAGTGTCTTAACACTAGGTTCCCTCTGCCTACACTGTTATATGCGGAATACAGCGTGAAGCTATGTATGTGTGTATGTATGTAAAAATAATGAACTCCTAAACTATAACTATGACAGCAAAAGCTCCATAAAATATTAATTATTAAAATAATAATATATTTTAAATAAACCAAAAGTCCTTGATACGTTTTTCCGTTGCGTTGCGGGTGTCACGTCACTGACGAATTGATTTATGACCGAGGGGCAGCCGGCAACTTTGTAAACACGCAGATTGTGCACGATACTACAACATTAGTTTCAAGGTGAACAATATAGTCACGTTTTAGAAAATTTATAGTTATTGTTATATCAAAGTATGAGAGTTTTTGGAAATTATTTTAATTGTATGAGTGGATATCGTGATATTTATGGAATGTTTATCGATGAAATGTGTTTTTGTACTAAAATTTAGTGATTTATTTCTCCTTTTTTTATTTATACTTTTTAAATAATAGATAAACACTCCGTTCTATGGTTTTCACTCGAATTTGAGACATTGTCTTCGAGCGATAGAACTTTGTCGCGCTTTGTTTTATAAGAGGTAATAAGAATAAATATAGCCCATAATCGTCACAATTACAGTTGGAAGCGCTACCAAATATATATTACACATATTTTAATTAAATCTCTTTATTTATAAAACGCTGTGTGTGTGTCTGTCTTTCACTTGGTAATGAAATGCCAAGTGAATGACAGACAACGTACAGCCGAAACTACCGGCCATAGAAAGCTGAAATTTGACGATTTCTCAAAATTCCTACGAAACAAGGCAAAGCGCAGCGTTCCGTCACTCAGCACGCAATGCCTCAATCCAGCGGAAAGTGGTGAACGGAAATGTTGAAAGAGAACGGAGTGTCTTAGCATTAGGTTCTCAGGTTCATTCTGCCTATCCCGCATATAGATGCGGGATACAGCGTGAAACTAAAAAAATCGACCTTTATACAAGCACGGGCCAACTAACATATACACTCCTCTAAAGTAATATTCAAATCCAATAGTAACAATAGTTTCAATATAGTTAAAAGTATTTTAAAGTTTAAGTAGTCGTACCCACGTCAGGATTTATTGGGACGACCTTAGTTTTGTTCGTTCTCGTGTCCTTTATAGTGAAATCACGTTGGTATTAATTTAGTTAAGAACTGTAATACATTTATTTTCCCCTTTTGTTTTAAATTTAAATTCAAAATATATTTTTATGTAAATAGACTTTTAGTTGAATAATAACTACAGCGTGATGCTACATCAACATACGTACATACATACTTAGCTTCACGCTGTATCCCGCATATAGCAGGGTAGGCAGAGGAACCTAGTGTTAAGATACTCCCTTCCCCACTTTCCACTGAATTTAAGCATTGCGTGCTTAGTGGCGGAACTCAAAGCCGCCCTTTGCCTTATTACCCACGCCAAACCCAGGAAATGAAAAATTCCATTTCCTGGAGTGGGAATCGAACCCACAACCTGTCGCGCTTAGAGTCGACACGGAAAGACGAAAGCGGAATTCTAGGTTTTATAGTCCACAAATGAAGTCGCGGGAGATACCTAGTGATATGTAAAGTTGAGAGATAAATAGATAGACACCCGATATGTTAACTCCACCATACATTATTTATTACAGATACAGAAAACCACTAAAACGCGATATCTTAGAATTATCTTTGTCCAACGTATTTAACTATCTAACACGTTTTAATGAAGCAATAGTATTTGAAGAACAAAAGTTTTGTTTTTCCATTATGGTTCAGTGGGCAGTCTAACTATGATGGTATATAGTAAGACGCGAGGTTGACTACCGTCATTTAGCCCAACATCTCAGTTGCCAACTTTAAACGCGATAGTTCTGGGTTCGATCTCCACTCAAGGGAAAGATTATATTGAAATTATTTCCTACAACTTCGTTTGCGAAGATTACAAAATCTAAAATCCCGATTCTTTTCGATTCTTCCCGTTTTCGTAATTAGAAATTTTGAAAAATTCTTTCTAAAGTGCTTCTCTGCACTGCCCAAAGAGTCTACACACTAAATTTGAGCTTTCTATGGCCAGTAGTTTCACCTGTACGCTGTTTGTCACTCAGTAACGCAAGTAATCAATCTTTAAATAGGCAATCAAATAATTAAATTCAAATAAGCAATATAAATATACTTAATATAAAAATCTTTATTCTCTCGCTCCTGTAAGACAAGGTGCGGTATTGAGTCCCGCTACACAATACACCTGTGAAAATGAACAAAAAACTTTTTTTTTAACTTCACGCTGTATCCCGCATATAGCAGGGTAAGCAGAGGGAACCTGAGAACCTAGTGTTAAGACACTTCGTTCTCTTTCAACAATTCTGTTCCCCACTTTCCGCCAGACTGAGGCATTGCGTGCTGAGTGCCGGAACTCAATGCCGCGCTTTGCCTTGTTACCAAACCAAAAAACTGAAGATACTAGTTGAAGTAAAATCGAACCCACAACCTGTGGCGTTTACAATCACACGCTTGTGCCTCTGCACCACGTCAGGCGTTACAAAAACCTTTTTTCTCTATATACTATCAAACATCCAATACTTTAAGATCGAAAGCAATTGACACCTCAAAGTTTTATTACAGTGAAACTATAAAATTGGGCATTAAACAAAATTTAGAGTATAATACCCAATCAGATGGTTTCTGGTTCACTACGAGTTCCCATGTAGGTGACCAATCCAGAATGTGATATGAACATAAAATAGATAAATAATGTTCTCTAGAGACGTTTTATAGTTTAGTTGGAAAAAATATTTGATTCGCTCCAAGACTGTAATGGTTGAATGATTTATAGGTCATTTTCGATGTATGTATGTATATATAATGCGGTCGGTAAGTATCGTCTGTTTTAATTTATTGGAGCTTATAGTAGTTTGTAGTAGTTTATAGTATACTATAGAAGTTTAGGGTGTCTTGAATTGTAGTCACCTGATTGACGCTTGCTGTGGCGCAAAGGCACAAGCGCGCGACTGTAAACGCGACAGGTTGTGGGTTCGATTCCCACTCCAGGAAATGGAATTTTTCATTTCCTGGGTTTGGTAACAAGGCAAAGCGCGGCGTTAAGTGCCGCCACTCAGCACGCAATGCCTCAATTTGGCGGAAAGTGGGGAACGGAGTGTCTTATCATTAGGTTCGCTCTGCTTAACATGCTATACGCGGGACACAGCGTGAAGCTAAGTAAGTTGAATTGTAGTCAGTATTTATTCTAGTAGTTCCATGTTATTATTCTTTCTATTGGAATATATTTTACGAATTATACGTATATATTAAAAGCCCAATTAATATGTAAAACAAACGTTGCCTTACATACATAGCTTCACGATGTATCCCGCATATGGCAGGATAGGCAGAGGGAACCTAGTGTTAAAGCACTCCGTTCCCCACTTTCTGCTGAATTGAGGCATTGCGTGCTGAGTGGCGGAACTCAACGCGCTTTGCCTTATTACCAAACCCAGGAAGTGAAAAATTCCATTTCCTGGTGTGGGAATCAAACCCACATTCTGTCGCGTTTACAGTTGCCTTAGCAACGTGTACGTTACTTTAGTCAAAATGTATGTCAAACACATGATCATACGTTTTTTCTTGAATCTAATAAGTAATATTGTTATCTTTACGGCTAAACGCAACGCTTTCTTATCAAACTAAACCACGAAAAGTAGTTAACATTTTAACAAAAAAGAAAACCAACTTCAAAAAACTACACTAAAAAGTACAATAATTACGAATAACTCAAAAACTGTGCGTCAGACTTTGATTAAATTTAAATGGGACCACATCATAATTATGTGGAAAAAGAATCATAAAAATTGGCTCACACAGTAAAAAGTTATCGCAAACATAAGAAAAACCAACGAATCAAGAACTTCCTTATTCAAAAGCGGTTAAAAAATTAAAAATACAATTTTCATAGTAAAATTCGAACCCATTACTATCATAATGTGCTAATATATCAGCGCCAAAACGTCAAAGAACGAGTGGAATAAAACTTGTTCCCAAAGACAAATCACTCAACGCGAACAAATTAAGAACTGCAAAGATATTTTTAAAATCATACGAAATTATGTGTGAATCAACGTCTTTTATTATAGGAACTGAAGACTGAGGTTTTTTTCATACATACATACATACCTTCAAGCTGTATCCCGCATATAGCAGGGTAGGTAGAGGGAACCTAGTGTTAACCCACTTTCCGCCGAATTGAGGCATTGCGTGCTGAGTGGTGGAACTCAACGCCGCGCTATGCCTTGTTAGCAAACCCAGGAAATGAAAAGTTCCATTTTCTGGGATGGGGATGGAACCCACAACCTGTAGTGTTTACAGTCGCACGCTTGTATTTACATTTCGACTCAGTCATAGAGAACTTAGTGTCAAGATACTCTGCTCTCCACTTACTATATAAAATTGTGTTTTGTTTGGTGTAACTCTACGCCGGAAAAATTTAGCTAAAATCAAATGATTCAGTCAACTCAAGAGTATTCGAATCCAGAACCACTTGCTTCTACTATCAGACGCTATCCCAAAGTGCCACATTGTCCTGAATATTATATCATAACAAAATACATAATCAAGCTTAATAAGAGATCTCTGTACCATATTAGGTCATAAAATAATCGGCATTACGGAGGACCCTAACAAAAACAATCATAAGTAAAACCAAGCCAAAATATACTCTATGCAGCTAAAAATAAAGTCAAAAATAACACAAACAGACACACATGCATGCACATAGTAATATTTTTTCAATTACAAAAGTCTTAATCCTGTTTCAAATTGTGGCAAAAGTAACTTTATTACTTATATGGTAGAGTTGATATTATGTTAAGTATATTTCAATATATGGCATTCAGAAAAGGTTAGCCACGAAAATGTTAATATAATAGTTGCTTCTAGGGGTTTTGTTGGCGTGAAAACATAAATCAATTTTATAGCATCATCTAAATCAAACGCGTTTTAATGGGCGTCCCCCGTCATATCAACCGTGTATGATAATTTACGACTACTATGTGACGAATGTAGGAATAAAATTCTCCCTTCGTCCGGATTAGTTTTACGTAAGCAGTAAATATGTCAAGGGATATCTTAGAAGATAATTTTTGGATTTATAAAGTGTAAGCTTTTTTCGTTACATATTGTTTTTGATAGCGTCAAGTGTGAGTGATTTAGAGATGCTGGGATTATGGTGGAGATGGTAAATATTGTGGTTGTGGCGTGTTGATTTTTGTTCGGTTTTTAATAATATTGAGTGAGACACAACGCGGTGTTGATTTCCGCCACTCAATATAGAGAAATTTTCATAATAATAGCTGGTAAGATAAAACGCGGCGTTTAATTCCGTCATGAATGACGGAATGTCTCGAAATTGGGTGGAAATTTAAAACAAATAAATAAATTTAAATAAATAAATTTAAATCTAAATAAATTTAAATTTAAGTAAATTTAAATTTATATAAACTTAAATTTAAATAAATTTAAATAAACTTACTTACTTACTTACTTACTTAACTTCACGTTTATCCCTAGCGGGGTAGTCAGAGAGAACGGAGCGCCAAACGCTACGGAAAATAAACTTAAATTTAAATATAAATAAACTTCAATTTAAATAAATTTAAATTTACATTTATTTATTTATTTAAATAAATTTAAATAAATATATATATTTAAATGGAGAACAAAGTTAAGAATTGTCTTAACAATAGGCTGTCTCTAAATACTCTGGTATGTGCGAGAAAGAGTGAAGCTGAAAAAAATTAAATCATAATCATATTAAATACTAGCTGTTACCCGTGGCTTCGCTTCGTGATCAATGTCAGTCCATACTACATTATTTATATAGTGCGTATATACATTAATTTGAAGGCGTTGAAGTAGCTAGAAATTCAATTTTTTGACAAATAATCATTTTGCGAAGATATTTCTTTGAATATTCTTTAATAAAAAGTATCATATGTTCTCTTTAATGTCTCTAAGAAAATGTGTGCAAAGTGTAATAATCGGTTGAATAGTTTTGGCGTGAAAGCGTAACAAACAAACTTCACATTTATAATACCATTTCCCTGTGAGGGGACGGGGTTAGAATACAATTCCCTTCCGCCGCTGGGTAACGTCCCGTAAGAGGCGGGTATCCCAGTAGTTTGGTGGTAGGAGGTTCGCCCTCCGTCTGGCTCGCGACCACTATCATGTTAAAGACGATCCGCCGAATATCTAAGGATGTGTTCCGGTTCGATGACATGTAAGCCAGGTTTTTCTTTTTTCCCACCCACCTTTTCCCCAGAATGTGGTGGTACCGATGGCGAACTGCCGCGGCCACTACATTATTTCCTCCCCCTCCCATCTGAACACTAGGTCGGCAACGCATTTTGGTGTTGTAAATGTCCATGGCCGAAGGACAACTTACCATTATCCTTCTGCTCGTTTGCCATCCCTTACCAATAAAAAAAACCAATATGGATAAATACATATATAGGCTTAATATTATATTTTGTAGTAAAACTTTACTGAGATTCGAACCCACAACCGTCTAGCCACCTAACTGCTGATGTCATCATAATGTCAATGTCAAAATTTGAAATTTCACATTGACAGTCAGGAGTAGTATTTACAAAATTATTTTCAACTTTTCATTTCGTGTTTTGACATGCACCTGTCGCGGCCTGTCATATTACCACGGCTTACTCCATATACGAGTATGTGCTAGATACGTTGTATGTTTACGATTGATATATGATTTTTTATTATTTAGGTAAAATCATATGTGCTAGTGGCCCCGGTGACGCGTTAACAACGCGTTGTCTATCAATGTATTGTATATGTCACTTTATATAAGCATGCATGTCAAACCATGGTAGTGTGTGTAACATTTATTTTGTTAATTTAATATACTTTTTATGCATTATTTTTTAAAATTGTTAGCATTTTGCACTCGTTCTCTATATAAAGTATAAGTGTGCCAAATTTCATGCTCTTACGTCCGCATAATTTTCGTAAAAAGGGATCCAAAGTTTTTGCTTCACGTATTTATATATAGATTTAAGACTTGGCTCTAAATCTATGCTAAATTTCTTATATTTCACTTTTCAACTGTAGATACGTTTTACCTTTTCAAAAAACACAATTTACTTATTTTATATTTGAGCGTACGCGTAAATACATTAAGACCATCAAGGCTTAGTGCCATAGTATTTGACTGTAATCGCGGTTGATTGTGGGTTCCCACTTGGAGAAATAATAATATTTAAATTATTTCCATTCTTTTCGCGGCGTTGAGTTCCGCCACTCAGCACGCAATGCCTCAATTCTGCAGAAGGTGGGGAACAGAGTGTCTTAACACTACGTTCTCAGGTTCCCCTGCGTACCCTGCTATATGCGGGATACAGCGTGAAGTTAAAAAAAATATATCTAAAAATATGTCATTATCCTTTGTAAAGATGATGTACAAACTTTCAAAATGACAGACATATGACTATGTTTATCTTACGTTGATCAGTCAATCAAGGCAGCTGAGTTGTTATTCCGGTGACTCACTTAAACGTATGGCGCCACTGTATATGCAATAAAAACTGGTTATAACCAACTTCAAAAAAGTAAGGTTTCCAATTTGATTGTTTGTTTTATGGTTTTTTTAATGGGTGAAACAATTTTGATGATTATTTTTGTATATGATAGCTTGTGTTTGTGTGGATCTATTTAAATTTAGTTAAGATTTGACAAGTAGTTTTTGAGTTATTCGGAATAATTTTACTTTTTTTTTTTGAAGTCGGTTTTTTTTTGTTAAAATCTGAATTATTATAATATATATTTCTATTTTCGTTTTCGAGCACTATTATGTTATATGATGTAGACATTTAATTTTTATATGTTAACGCCTGTCGTGGCGCAGAGACGTGCGACTGTACGCGACAGGTTGTGGGTTCGATTCTCACTTCAGGAAATAATGTTTTTTCATTCATTCCTGGGTTCATTCTTGGGTTTGGTAACAATTGGCGGCGTTGAGTTCCCCCACTCAGCACGCAATGCCTCAATTCGGCGGAAAGTGGGGAACGGAGTATGTCAACACTAGGTTCCCTCTGCCTACCCTGCTATATGCGGGATACAGCGTGAAGCTATGTATGTATGTATGTATGATGCAGACATAAAAATACTCAGTCTAATGACATTACATTCTCCATTCACCGCATGTTTCGGAGACTTTTCAAGAATAGCAGGGTATCCAGAGTGAACGTAAAGTCACTACATTCTATTCCCTTCTTTCCGCTTATTTTATTTCAACATAATACGAGTTGAGTAGCGGAACTCAACGCCGCGACTGGTATTCTTAGAGTGAAGATGTGACAATAAATTAAAATCATTCTCTGAGTCATTTGTAAGGCAAACGAAATAAATTTTTGTGTCGTTTTTTTGTTACATCGAATTTCATGATTCTAAAAAAATTTCACTTTAAAAAATGCCAAAGTTCTTACATAAATGATGCACTATCTCGCTCTTTCCTACAAAATAAGTATTTATCTCTTTTTGTGTCGCTTTTTCGTTACATCATTTCTAAAGAAGTTTCTTATCAAAAATCGCCCAAACTCAGAATCAATGACCCCGCCATAACATAATACGCTATAAAATACTGCCAACACATAAATTTCATTAATTACCATCGCATCATGATTAATACTCGCTGTGTAAATTTAACAAAATCATAATATTAAATAACGTGTCGGTCAATTTGATGGATATCACTGGTTTTTATAATTATAGCTTAGGAGGAGAGCAGAGAGTTTTACTCTCTTCTGCTTTTCTTGAAAACACTTAATTTTTGAATTTAATTAAAATTAGAAAGCAAAACATTAATATTGATTGTATTGTGTTATACTAGATGTCATACATACATATACATAGCTTCACGCTGTATCCAGTGTTAAGACACTCCGTTACCCACTTTCCGCCGAATTGAGGCATTGCGTGCTGAATGGTGGAACTCAACGCCGCGCTTTTGCCTTGTTACCAAACCCTGGAAATAAAAATACTAAACTTACATTTTCTGGTGTGGGAATCGAGCCCGAAACTTGTCGCGTCTACAGTCGCACGCTTGTGACTGCGCCATGACAGGCGTTTAATATTAATTGAATTGCGTTATAAATACTAGATATCATTTTTATTTTTTTATAAACTAGAGCGGGGAATTGAAAATAAATTGAATATAACCCTTAAGTAAAGATCGAACCCACAACAAATCACGCTTACAGTCGGACTCGCTCACACAGTGCTACTAGGCTTCAATATAATATTTTTTAATTTTACGTAACTTATTTCTAGAAAAAGAAGAAAGATAGAGAAGAACTAGAACAAAAATATTTCACTCTCCAATTTCTATATATTGAATATTTGTTAGCGGAACTAAACTCCGCACTTTGTTCAACCACATTATGTACCTATTGTTTTAAAAATAAGAAGAAATATATAATAAAAATAAGAAATTGTGGCCCAATGGCATAGTGTTTGGCTATAAACGTGATCAGTTGTAGGTTCGATTCCTGCTCGGGGAAATGATTATTTATTCTTATTTCTCCACTATAATAAGCCAGTTCCGTCACTCAACTAGTCTATATCTCGAATTTGAGCTGAAATTCTACGTTCTCTCAGCGGTCCATGATTAACCGTGAAGCTGCTTCTTTTATATCTATATATAAATAAGTGAAGCAAAAATTTTGGATCCCTTTTTACGAAAATTACGCGGACGGAGGAGCTTGAAATTTGGCACACTTATAGAGAAGGAGTGCAGAAAGCTAATATTTTTTTTTAAATAATGCATAAAAAGTATAATAAATTAATAAAAAATGTTATACACACTACCATGGTTTGACATTCACCTTTATATAAAGTGACATATACATACATTGATAAAGATAACGCGTTGTTAACGCGTCACCGGGACCACTAGTAAATATAAATATATCCCCAAACGGAATTCGAAGCCACAACTCAAACTTAATGCAATCGTTACAAATCACTGAGTAACATAAGCCAGATATCGCTGAAAATGCCAAAAATTTTATTTAAAAATGCATCGATATATTTGATAGGATAGCATAGATCAACCTGCGACGCGATGTCAGTCATGACGATAAATAATACTGGCGTGTCGATTGGTGGGACGATCTCATGCTGGTGCTGATAGTAACATTAATAGATTTTACCATTACGCCGTCACGGTGTATGGCATGACAATCTGATGCCATCGCGTCGCCTCCACGCCGCCTTAAGACTATCGTATGTGCGCGTGCATATTCTGCACGTATAGAGGGTTCTTTCTATAAGTTGCGTGCTTCATAGCTCTATTCTATTATTTTTAATTAATTTATATGTATTAAATTTAGGGTTTATTCTGGGTGTTGTCAGACAACCAATTTTTTTATAAAGGTTTAAAGAACCTTGTAAATAGTACACTTAGCTTCATTATCAATATGGTAGATACCAAGAACGTGGAACCCACATAGAGTGTAAAGAAAACCTAGTGTCAAGACATTTTGAGGCAATGCGCGAATTTGTGGCGAATTTCGGGTGTAGTGCATAGCGGTACTCAATGCTGTGAATCGTCTTACCATAGATGATTCAATATTCCGCCCGAATTCTAGACTTTGCTCGATAAATGTCTATGCCTTGTTATAGATATAAAAACAGTCCCTCGAATGTGAATCGAACCTACAACCACTCACCAACCAGACGCTGTTTTAAAGGTCTCTAACTTAATAAATCTCAAGAAAATACATAAAAAAAGAGTACAGTACAAAAAAAAATTAATAAAAAACTTGCAAAAATATGAGTTCGAGCATTAAACCGTCCACGGTTATAAAATAAATCATGGGATTGTTTCATTTCATTTTATTATGCCGTGTGCCAGTCAAGCCGACTTTTGTTAAAAATACTAACTGTAAAAATGTTATTTTATAGTTTTAATAACTTCACTCCCACTTTTACTAGTTAACCGAATTCAAAAGAAAGAAGTTCTCAGTTTTTGTGAACCAATTCTGATGATATTTTTCTTAGATGATAGCTAGTGCGTGTGATGTGGTCCCATTTAATTTTGAGGTAACATCGGACGAGTAGTTTTGGCGTTATTCGTAATAATGTTTTTATTGTATTTCCTACTACGACTTAATTGACTTTAAAAGATTATAGAAAAGATTCTCAATTTGATTATATTTTGATTTATATGATAGCTAGTGCTTATAATATGGTCCCATTTAAATTTTGTTAACATCTAACGAGTCGTTTTGGAGCTATTCGTAATAATGTTTGTAGTGCACGTTTAAAGACTTACTGTAAAAATGTCATTTTATAGTTTTAATAACTTCACTGCCACTTTTACTAGATAACCGATTGTAAAACAAAGAGGTTCTCAATTCTTGTGAAATTTACATGATAGCTAATGCTTCTAATATGGTCGCATTTAAATTTAGTTATCATCTGACGAGCAGTTTTTGAGTTATTGGTAATAACGTATTTAGTACATTTAAAACCAGCCGTGGCGGGGAAATTCAAAATTCAATTTCTTGGAGTGGGAATCGAACCCACAACCTGTCGCGTTTACAGTCGCACGGTTGTGCCTGTCCCATTTCGTTCATCCCAAGAAATGGAATTTTTCATTTCCTGGGTTTGGTAAATAGGCAAAGCGCGACGTTGAGTTCCGCCACTCGGAACGGTGGGGAACGGAGTGTCTTAACACTAGGTTCCCTCTGCCTACCCTGCTATATGCGGGATACAGCGTGAAGCTATGTATGTATGTATGTACTATAAAAGTACAAAATTCCCTATTTCCCATCCCCTTACGAATTTTGAGAAATTCTCTCTTACTGATTTTTTTATATTTTCCGACATTTTTCTATAAGTAAAATAAGAAAAGTAGAGAAAAAAGGAGAAATAAACATATATTTTACAGAGAACAGACAAAAAGCTGTTTTAGTAGTCTTTGTTTTACAGAAGGGTGCCAACGCGACCCTTCTCTAAACGTTGACCTATCGTCCATATGTTCTTAATGTTTGAATCAAAATATATAGCTCGAAACTTTTTATAATAAAAAAGCAACTACGCTTTATCCCGCATAGCAGGGTAGTCAGAGAGAACATAGTGTTAAGACTCTCCGTTTTCTTTACATCTGAGTTAGATACATTGCGTGTTGAGTAACAACTCAACTTTAACAACAGTTAAATTCACACTGTATCCCGCATGTAGCGGGGTAGGCAGAGGGAACCAGAGAACCTAGTATTAAGACACTCTATTCTCTTTCAACAATAGCGTTCCCCACTTTCCACCGAATTGAGGCATTGCGTGTTGGTGGTAGTGGCGGCGCCGTATTTTTCTTTTTATTTTTATTTATTTTTTTATTTTTTTTATTGATAACGGACGGCAAACGAGCAGAAGGACCACCTGATGGTAAGTGGTTACCTTCGCCCATAGACATCTACAACACCAGAGATGTTGTAGATGCGTTGCCAACCTAGAGGATACTGATGGAAGGGGGGACAATGTAGTAGTCCACTATCAGAACCACCACATTTTGGGGAAAGGATGGGTGGGAAAGGGGAAAATCTGGCTTACATGCCATCGAACCGGAACACATCATTAGATATTTGGCGGTTCGTCTTTGACATGATAGTGGTCGCGAGCCAGTCGGAGGACGAACCTCCTACCACCTAACAAGACTTTATGAATAACTACATTGTACGTGTTAAATTAATATACTTATTTTGCACCGAGTGGTTGAGGATCTGATATCTGAAATACAGGCTGGATGCTAGTTCGGATATCAGACAACTTGTTACCTAACCTTAGTTATATTGTAAGCCAAAACATATACAGCTGTTAAAGAATAAAAAATAAATTAACAGGACTCAATACAAAGTTTTGGTGTTCGAGACATTGGGTGTTAAATGGCGGAAATCAACGCCGTTTGTATTACTAGAGCGGAGATATAGAAATAATTTGAATAAAATAATTCTTCGGAGGGATCGAACACTAAGCCACCACGTCTACAGTCATAGTTTTTTACCTTCACTCATTTTGTACATTACGCAGATTATGCAGAATATGCATCATCTTATTGTCAATTTCGTCCATTTATAAAAAAAAGATTTATAGTGGCTTCTAACGCTGCAGTTTGTTTTTTTTTTATCAATTAAATTACATCCACGGGCTCAAACTTGCCTTTTTTTTAGCCTTGAACTTTAGATGAAATATATATAAATAAAAAGTAGAATGAAAACTACAAAAGTAGAAAAATAAGTAAAACATAAGTAGAAAGATAAGTTGAATCCAAAAACTTCAAAGTAAGTTAAGTAGTATTAGTATAATTATGTAGGTAGGGAAAAACAAAACATCCTCTTTTCATCTCATAGTATGTAATTAAAAAATAATAATAATAAAATTAAGATATAAAAAATCTCTGGTTATGCCAGAGGGACAATGGGTCATTATTAAAAAAAAAAAACAAAAAAATACCCCCATGACGGCGTCATCACGTTTGGCGATGGCATGGCTGCAGTTTGTTTACACCAACCTTATAATTGAATTCGAATCTCACTTGTGAATTTACATAGCTTCACCCGCATATAGCAGGGTAGGCAGAGGGAACCTAGTGTTAAGACACTCTGTTCCCCACTTTCCGCCGAATTGAGGCATTGCGTACTGAGTGGCGGAACTAACGCCGCCGTTTGCCTTGTTACCAAACCCAGGAAATGAAAAATTCCATTTCCTGGAGTGGGAATCGAACCCACAACCTGTCGCGTTTACAGTCTTGTGACTCTCTGCCACGACAGGCATTACTTGTGAGTTTAATTAACCTATAATCATTTAATTTAAACAGATTTTTCCTATGTTATCTTCAAGCTTTTTCTAATACAGTAGAATAGTCAAAAAGAAAATAATGTCGAGACACTATCCACTTTCCGTCCAAAATCGAGACATTATCTATAGAGTGACGTAACTCAACGCCGCGATACTGTCTAAGTTATATCCAGTAAATATCCACACGCGCCAGTACAAAGAAACTAGAAGCAATAGCAACCCCTATTGGCCTTGTATCCAAAACTGATTTATTAGTTATGAATCATCCCTGCAACCATTACGCCCTGATGTATTACCGAGATAATGAATCTAGTATTTTTGTATGGCAATACGTAGGCGGGGCTATGAAATGGTACCGGTATATTTTGTATCCTATCATTTTGAGGCCACTGTGACTCAGTGGGATGTCCGACTGTAAATCCGATGGTTCGATTTACACTTTTTTTAGCTTCACGCTGTATCCCGCATATAGCAGGGTATGCAGAGGGAACCTGAAAACTCAAAGACACTCCGTTTTCTTATAATTCCGTTTCCCACTTTCCGCCGAATTGACGCATTGTGTGGTGAGTGGCGGAACTCAACGCCGCGCTTTGCCTTGTTACCAAATCCAGGATATGAAAATACCGAAGTGGGAATCGAACCCACAATCTGTCGCGCTTACAGTCACACGCTTGTGCCTCTGCGCTACGAGGTTTACACTGGGGGGATTATTATATTCAAATTATTGTCATTTTTCGGCTTAGTAATTAAGAGTGTGGTGTTCATTTTCGTTACTTAAGAGTGAGTGAAAATCGAACCCAAAATGAGCTCTGTGAATCTTGTTTTTGCTTTGAAAAATGGAGGAGGCTCTTAATTCGATTATATTTTTTTAACTTCACGCTGTATACCACACATAGCAGGGTAGGCAAAACCTGAGACCCTAGACTTTAAGACACTACGATCTATTAAGATTTACGTTTCCCACTCTCCGCCGAATTGGTGCTGAGTATTACGTGCTGAGTAGCGGAACTCAACGTTGCGCTTTGCCTTGCTTGTTACCAGAGCGAGGAAATGAAAATATTAGATATTATTAAATACTTTCATTTTCTGGAGTGGGAAATGAGCCCACAGTCCGACGCGTATATAGTTACACGCTTGTGCTTACAGGCCCCTATTGGTTTTTTTTTTACTAAAAATACAATCTAATTGACCTCTTCTTTTGAAATATCTTAGCTTATCAATTTACTAAACCTCATCGGACAAGTTACAGCAAATGAAATAAAATGAAAAAATCCATTAACTCATTGACATTTCAATATCTGATTGACACGCGTCGCCGTCGGCAGATAACGTGGCAACTGACAATTGACGAAGGATCGATGTTAGATACCATTTTATGCTCTTCAAACGTACAATTCAACTTTTTGAAGGGTTAAAACTTTATAATAAAGGTATAAATACTAGTTATATCCCGCAACCTTGTTTTTTTTATTCCTTCACGCTGTATCCCGCATATAGCAGGGTAGGCGGAGGGAACCTAGTGTTAAGACACTCCATTCCCCATTTTCCACCGAATTGAGGCATTGCGTACTGAGTGGCGGAACCAAGCAAACCCACGAAATGAAAAATTCAATTTCCTGGAGAGTTTATTTATTTTTCTCATTATCGATATTCCGCTCTCCACTTACAGTTCAAATTTGACATATTGTATGGCGGAACTTAGCTCCGCACATTCTCTTATGTGAGCAAAGAAAGTAATATAAATATACTCATTAACCCGAGTGGAAATCGAAATGAATTTTAAATAATCCATAAAAAAGTCACATAAATACTATTACAAAACGTACCTAAAATCAGAATGCGCAAGTCATCCTCGTTTGAAATTTAAAAAAAAAACCAGCCCAAAAGTCCTTTCACTGACGTTTGTCAATCATTCCCGCGCTGTCAGTGTCAGTGTCGTGGCGGTGACAATTTACGGCTGGCATACAAAAGTTGGGCATCATTGCCTTTGTGATAATGATTAATGTAATGAAGTAATGCAAATCTTTCGCATTGGAGCACGGTTAGTGTAATTTTAGGGTTCCTCTAGAAATTTATGTTTTATTGTAACATATTAAAAGTGTGGCCTTGAGTTTTTGCTTTTTTTATAAAAAGTTAGCTTAGATATTCTCTTGAATTAATCTTTTTTTTTTTTATTTACAGCTAGTACTTCTAATATGGTTCCATTTTAATTTATTTAAGGTTTCACGAGTAGTTTTTGTGTTATTCGTAATAATGTTACTTTTTAGTGCATTTTATTTGAAATCAGTTTTCTTTTTTTGTTAAAACAAAAATTTTTTTGTTAAAAGTTTTCTTGTTTTGTTAGCTATTTCACGCAGTAGTGGAGTCCGTCCTCAAACCACAAAAAGTAAAAAAATGCACAATAAATAACGGAACTTAACGCCGCGTTTTATGCATACAATTACATATAATTTACATATAATTGAAAAGAATTCTCTCTAACTGACCCTGTTAAAGTGTGAAGCTATTTTTCCATAAGAACTTTAAAAATCAAAAATCAAAATGAAAATATTTTTTATTCAAATAGACTGTTACAAGCACTTTCAAATCGTCAATTTACAAGAGATGTCAGTCGTGTCAGTCCTAACGGAAACTTCCACCGGCTTGGAAGGCAGTTGTGCTGAGAAGAGCCAGCAAAAAACTCAACAGTTGCTCTTTCCAAATAAAATTTTACAATAATTACTTTAGTATCTACGGAACCTTTATAACTAATACAATTCGAACTTAACCGTTTTTTTTTTGTATAATATTGATTTATTAGTCAAATACGCAGTTGTGTGTAATGGCTGTAGGCGTTTAATAGAATAGTATGAGAAAAGATTGTAACGTATACATTTGAAAAATGATAGTTTTTGCTATATTACTTGTAATTTCGAAGTTTTTGGACATTCAGTCGTTTGTCAATGGTAGAAATAATTAATTTTACTTAGTTCTCCCTGTATAACGCCTGTCGTGGCGCAGAGGCACAAGCGTGCGACTGTAAACGCGTCAGGTTGTGGGTTCAATTCCCACTCCAGGAAATGTCCAATTTAGTATTTCCATTTCTTGGGTTTGGTAACAAGGCAAAGCGTGGCGTTGAGTTACGCCACTCAACCCGCAATGCCTCAGTTCGGCGGAAAGTGGGGAACGGTGTGTCTTAACACTAGGTTCCCTCTGCCTACCCTGCTATATGCGGGATACAGCGTGAAGTTATGTATGTATTTAATTTAAATAATAAGCATAATCATTTTCCCACGTAGAATTCGAAGCCATAACTGTCGCATTTACACTCAGACGCTATTTCGCGGCGTTGAGTTCCGCCACTCTATAATATTATAAATTCAGATGGAAAGTAGAAAAGCTAGTGAACATACTCTCTACCTATCTAGGTAACAATAATAATTACAAACAAACCAAAAGTTCTTCATATTTTTAATTTAACGAAAAACATTGTTTAAACAAAAATCAACTTTATTGTCATATAACAAGAATTTAAAATCGCTTAACAACAAAATACGAATACATTTTCGTTATATTTCGTCAACGTCACGTCACATCAGCGTCAGTCATGTCAGTCTTATATGACAGATTATTAATTAGGGAAATACATTACTACTAGCTGTTAACCGCGGCTTTGCTTGAGAAATAATTAAATTAATATTTAAAATTACCTTATTTAAGAGTGTGGTGGTGGCGCAGAGGCACAAGCGTGCGACTATTAACGCGACAGGTTGTGGGTTCGAGTCTCACTCCAGGAAGAAAAAATACTATATGTTTATAATATCAGTATTGAATATTTAAACGCCTGTCGTGGCGTGATTATACATTTCCTGGAGTGGGAATCGAACCCACAACCTGTCACGTTTACAGTCGCACGCTTGTGCCTTTGCGCCACGACAGGCGACATTTATTAAATATTTTAAACCTTATATGGCTTATATTTAGATTGTCTATCGAATAACAACCTGCTCTTTTTTATAAGAAAAAAATAATAAATACTGTCCTGTATCTTTTTTAATACATCTAAGAATACATGTATAAAGTTCCATGATAATCGATTCAGTAGTTTTAGCGTGGAAGCGTAACAAACAAACATACATTCACATTTATATATTAGTAGAGATATACTCGTATAGTGTATGAACTAAATACTGCATTAATTATGGAATCGTGACAGTTTGTCTGTCAGTCATGTCAGTCATTATAAATATTTAGTTTAGTATGGATTTTTATACGTCAAGTTAAATTTTCATGTAGTAGTGCGTAGGCTCACATTTTATCCGGCTTCGCATGGTACTCAGAAAGAACCTAGTGTTAAGACACTCCGCGTTCTACGCTTTGTACCGGAATTCGAGATAAGTATGTATTTCTTGATAAATGATATAGAAAGTTTGAAGCGGAACGTAGGTTCAAAATCAAAGGTAAAGATGCTTTCAAAAAGTAATTGTCTACATTCTATTCTCCTCGGTACTCAACGCCGCTGAATCAAATAATTTTAAATATTACACCATCTAAGTGGGAATTAAAACGGCCATCACGGCCATTATGTTTATAATAAGACGCTCCCATGATGGCCTGAAAAATTACCATACACCTGGACACAGTTCACTTTATGAAGTTTCACGTTATTTTCTTCGTAGCAAACTTTTCTATATATAATATTAAAAAATAAGGGTACAAAAAGAATCTACTTTTTCGAGACATAATATATCTCGACTGGAAAATAAAGACGGAGTGTCTTGAAACTGATACATACTTCACGCTTCACGCTGTATCCGCATATGCTTGGGATAGGCGAGAGGAACCTAGTGTTAGACACTCCGTTCCTTCCAGCATTGCGTGCTGAGTGGCGGTACTCACTTGAAACTAATTATAGTTACAATTTATTATTTAATTTTGAACAATGCTATCAATATATAGGCACGGAGGTCATTCGTAGTGGAGCACAAGCATCGGATTGTATTGGCTGATTGCAATTGGTTATGGGTCCGTTTCCACCTCGAATACTCAAATTATATTCAATTCTCCGTTCTGGTAAGAGAAAGCACGACGTTGTGTTCCTCCCTTTACACACAATGTCTTGAATTTGAACATTAAGCGGCGAACATAGCGTCTTGACACTATAGTCTCTGTTACCTGATATATGGGATCAGCGTTAAGCTGCCATAGCAGCTGTTATCCATTATGTATTACAAATAGTTTCTTTTCTCGCTAAAACGCTCCCGCAAACAAGTAGCTACCATACCAACAACTATTTTGGTGATGATATATCACCAACATTTTAGTCATACACTTGTCGAATATACAGAATTGACACTTTGTTCATCTTTTTAAATTAACCGATTTCAAAAAAGTAGGGTATTTACATTACATTTAAACTGATTTTTTTATATATGTTACAACAAGCTTTTATTGGGTAAGCCAATTTTAATGATTCTTTTTCTATATGATATGCTAGCGATCTGATGTGGTCTTATTTAAATTTAGTTAAGATTCGACTTGTAGTTTTTGAGTTATTCGTAATAATTGTAATGTTTTATGGATTTTCTTTAAAGGCAGGCTTTTTTTTGACAAAATCCTAATATTTATATAGGAATGAGGTACTTTACCGCAGAAAAGGTAGCTATATTAATATCACTCTCGAATCGCCTAACTATCTTAATTTAAAAAAATCATAACAAAATACCGCTTCGTTGCTACGTAATCTTTTCTATATATAATATTAGTATACATATGTACTAGTACATCTGTTGCTATAGCAACTTTACACAAAAGTGAAAAAACAAAAAATCTAATATTTAAAAATATATTATTATTTAAAAATATTGTCTATTTGCAAAAGACAAAAGTTGTCAAAGGGAGCCTAATGTCTTAACATTATCAAACAACTCAACGCTGTTTTCTTCTTTCCGTCTGAATTCAAGACATTAACAAGACATTGACTTGAATCACGGAACTCAACACCCCGCTTCGTCTTACAAAAATGAAGAAATTAAAATAAGATAAAAACATTTCCCCGAGTGTATATACTATGCATTTAATTCCACACATTGATATCATTATAGTATTCTTGGACAGAATAATATACTTTTTCCAAGTTTTTCAGTACTTTGAAATATATTAAATTAATAAAATAAATATTACACACACAACTATTGGCTTCACATTCACTTTTATGTAAAATGACATATCCGTTGCTAAGGCAAACCGTAAACAGAGTCTATGAAGTAAACCGTAAAGAGAGTACTTGAATATACCTGGATGTCAGTTTAACACCTTTCAAGTTTCAAGTGACACGTGTCTTATATAAAAGTAGTTAAGAAGAGACGAAGGGTTACGCAGTGCGCTTGCGCAATAATATTGTAAGCTTCATTTAAAGTTACATAAAAAATCTTAATATAGATAATTAACAAATATGTATGATAAAAATAAAGTTATTTAGGGAGATTCGTCATTGGTAAGAACAGTTTCTTTTAGGTTCACGCTGTATCGAGTAGCTGTATCCTGCTATATGCGAGCAGGGTAGGCAGAGAGAATCTGAGAACATAGTGTTAAGTCACTCCGTTCCTCACTACATTGCATTACGTGCGGAGTGGCGGAACTCAACGCCGCGCTTTGCCTTGTTACCGAACCTAAGAAATGAAAAATTTCATTTCCTGGAGTGGGAATTGAACCCACAACCTGTCGCGTACTGTCGCACGCTTGCGCCTCTGCGCCACGACAGGCGTCATAGCAAGAACGGTAATCTTAATAGAACGGAATGTCTTAACACTAGGTTCTCAGGTTTCCTTTGTCTATTCTAGTATGTGCGGGATAGAGCGTAAAGCTAAAAAAAAACAAATGAACGTATTGTTTTTTTTTCAACTTCACGCTGCATCCCGCATATAGCAGGGTAGGCAGAGGGAACCTGAGAACCTAGTGTTAAGACACTCCGTTCTCTTATAACAATTCCGTTCCCCACTTTCCGCCAAATTGAGGCAATGCGTGTTGAGTGACGGAACTCAACGCCGCGCCAAATGAAAATACTAACATTTACTGGATTGGGAATGTCTGTTATAAATAATCTATGACAATTTCGTTCTGAGAAGTGGAGGGCAGATGCGCGCGCGCCGTGACGAGCCTTGACGGACATAAATCAATTGTCAAAGCGACACTAATCTTGAAGCTAATAGCGACGAGACGTGTGTGGATGTGTTGTGTTGTGGGTTTTTAATAGAAATTGTTGTTTTTTTTTTCTTATGGTGAAACTTAGGCAGAGAGTGTAGTGGAAAGGCTCTCCGTTCCATGCTTTTTAATTAATTAGATAAAATAAATTGTGTCCATACATACACATATACATAGCTTCACGCTGTATCCCGCATATAGCAGGGAAGGCAGAGGGAACTTAGTGTTAAGAAACTCCGTTCTCAACTTTCCGCCAAATTGAGGCATTGTGTGTTGAGTGGTGGGATTCAACGCCGCGCTTTGCCTTGTTACCAAGCTCAGGAAACGAAAAAGTCCATTTCCTGGAGTGGGAATCGAACCCACAACCTGTCGCGTTTTTAGTCGCACCCTTGTCACGCTTGCCTCTGCGCCACGACAGGCGTTTAAAGTTATATCTATATATTAAATTAAATATAATTGACTGACATTGTACTTGAAAAAAAAATACTGTAATGTGTAATTAAAATATAGAACAAAATAACAACTCTTAACTCTCTTCTTTTTCTAGTTTACAGACAAAAAAATAATATATAAATGGGTGCCAAGTAAACTAAAAAGTAAAATTATTACACATAACTCAAAAACTACTTGTTCTTAATGAAATTTAAATGTGATATCAGAAGCACTAGCCATCATGTAAAAAAAGGATCATCTAAATTAGTTGACCCAGTAGAAAGTTATGCGGTAACGCACAAAAATAGTACAGGCAATAACCTCCTTTTTTAAAATCGGTTAAAACATGTATTTTTTTTCTAAATAATAGTCTTATCCATCACAACATGTCATCCACATGTCAGCTATAGTCGCGGCGCTTAATAAGTCCAAGTGGCGCTCCACTCATACAAAAACTGCCGTTAAAATGTACAGTGTAACACAAAGCTTTTGCTGTTAACTATTTTACATAGAACTTTGTATAACTTCACTCCCATATATAGCATGACAACAGAGAAAATAGTGATAAGACACTCCATTCTCGACTTCTAGCCGAATTTAGTGAGATTATGTGCTAGGAAAGTGGAACTTTACACCACTTTTTGTTTTACTGAAATTAAAATAGCAGCTTTATGCTTTTCTAGTCGCCTGACGTGGCGCAGAAGCACAAGCGTGCGACTGTAAACGCGGCAGGTTGTGGGTTCGATTCCCACTCCAGGAAATGGAATTTTTCATTTCCTGGGCTTGGTAACAAGCCAAAGTGCGGCGTTGAATTCCGCCACTCCGCACATGCCTCAATTTGGCGGTAAGTGGAGAACGGAGTGTCTTAACACTAGGTTCTCAGTTCATTCTGCCTACCCTGCTATATGCGGGATACAGCGCGAAGTTAAAAAAAGACCAAAGGAATATTAGGATTGGGAGAGGGAGTCGAACCCACAACCTTTTTTAGTTCTTTCTCTATAGTTCAAATTAGAGTGGTTAATAGAAATATATGAGAAACTTATGTGGTCCACGTTTTCGCGGTCGTGGGAGCCAATCGATTAACTCATATGCAATTAATACACAAGTGATGTCATCTGGTCGGATGCTGGGCCATCTCTTGAATTTAAGATAACCGTATGCTTAGAGATTTTTAACTATAAGTTGATGAGAGTGGAGATTAATATGGAAATAATTACTTTGAAGTGTTTTTTTTTTAAAGTGGGGTATGTAGGTTCGATTTTTGCTGTGGTAAAAATTGTAAATGTGCTTTTGTTTAGGTTTTTAATCGAATTCAATACAAAGAGGGGTTCTTAATTTAACTGTTTTTTTTTAATGTATGTCAACCGCATAACTTAGAGTGAACTTGAGTGAACCAATTTTGATAATTATCTTTTTATGTGATAGCTAGTGATTCTGATGTGTATGGAATATGGTAGGAAAAAACATCAAGCTCTTAAAAAAACGTGAATATATTCCTTTATGTGATAGATTTTATTAGGAAAGAAGTATTGTAAATAGAACATAATTAGAAACACAATCGAGAGGTGTAAGTTCAATTTCCACTCAAGAAAATATTTGAAGAAACCCCAAAAGAATAAGTTTGTTTACGATATTAAATTTTATTGATAAGTATGGATTGAAAGGAAAATGATTTTTTTTAAATACAATGCCTCGGAGGGAGAATCGAACCTATAACACGATTACAGTCAGATCCACTGTGCCACGATGGCTTTAGATTCTGTTATTAACATAATCTATAATATTTAATTTCAAAGTAAATTTCATGAAAATTTTAATTTAAAATAGAAATATGAATGTATAAAGAAAGTTTATAAATTTAACCCTCCCGTGTTAAAAACGGTCAGGTCACCTTGTGTACTCAACAGTCTAGTGTGGTTGTTTACGTAACTGCGCACCCCAACTATTTGGTTATGGTGTAAGTGATGATGTATGGCAAATATATTTAAAAAATAATAAAAAAAAAGCTTTCTCTATTCTCTCTAAATTCTCTGAATAACCCGCTAGAGATATCTCGTAAAGCAATATAATAGTTATTTTAATTTCTCCGCTCTGATAAGAGAAAGCAAATTAAGAAAAAACACTCCAAGAGTACTTACTCCATGTACTTCATATCATACATACATACATAGCTTCACGCTGTATCCCGCATATAGCAGGGTAGGCAGAGGGAACCTAGTGTTTAGATCGTTCCCTACTTTCCGCCGAATTGGGCATTGCATGCTGAGTGGCGGAACTCAACGCCGCGCTTTGCCTCGTTACCAAACCCAGGAAATGAAAAGTTCCATTTCCTGGAGGGGGAATCGAATCCACAACCTGTCGCGTTTACAGTCTCACGCTTGTGCCTCTGCGCCACGACAGACGTTACTTCATATCAATTGTTATATATTTTCATTATTTTAATCCGAAATGTAAAATCTGTTTAAAATTTTTGTACAATACTCCCAACAATTTTAGTTTACATTTTATTTTAGCTTAACGATTTTCTTACCAGCTTCAAAAAAGGAGGAAGATCTATATTTATATAACTTTCTAGTAAGTGAAGCAATTTTAGTAATTCTTTATCTATGATTGCTAGAGTGAGCTTCTGATGTAGTCCAATTGATATTTAATTAAGATCTAACCAATAGCCTTTGAGTTATTCATAATAATTTTACAACGTAGTGCATTTTATTTAAAGTCGCTTTTCTTTTTATTTATAATATCTTATTTATTTGAAATCTTTTATTATAAAATCGCTAACGTTTATGCCTTGCACACGACCTCGCCCCTACTTTCGTGCACCCGTCAGTCAAGGCACATCAATCAACGTTGTCGGGGACTCAACCTCTCATATATCAACTTTAAATTTCGTTACCTTAGCACTATGAGAATAGAGTGTAAAATACTGGTGTGGTAAATTTTTCGATCGATTAAGTGCCCTGGTAAATTAAATGGTTATGAATATTGTTTTAAATGGGCCACGTTTGATAGTTCATATTACAATTTGAATTGAGTAATATTTTTATAATGAGCTTTTTTTAAGCCTTTGGGTAAACATAGTGTCAAAACTCTCTGTTCTTCACTTACGAGTAGCAGTTGTCATTTTGATACCCCCGAACAATTTGGCTTTCGAGCCCAACACTCAAGCGTGAATCAAGTCCACCGCCTCACGGAAGACTTGATGAGTGCAGGTAAATGTAGGCCATCAGCCGCAGTCTTTTTAGATATCGCAAAGGCATTTGATAAAGTCTGGCACAACGGTTTAATTTTTAAGCTATTGTGCCAAAAAGCCGTGATAGGCTCGTGCAATGGAGGACTACTTATCAAATCGCTCTTTCCGCTTCCGAGTTTGAAGGCTACGTACTTCTGTCCACCAGTCGCCCCATCAGCAGGTGTTCCAATGCAAGTTCCCATTTGATAGATTTGGATTGATGGATTTGATTGATGGAGATTGATAGATTTGATTGACGGATTTGATTGATGATTTGATCATTTGATTGAGATTTGATTGACGGATTTGATTGATGGATTTGATTGGGATGGATTTTTGATTGATGGATTTGACATAGATTTGATTGATTTGGATTTGATTTGGATTGATGGATTTGATCAGGGATTGATGGATTTTAGATCGATGGATTTGATTGATGGATTGATTGATGGATTTGATTGATGGATACCTGAGCAATATATTATATACATACGAGGGCGGATAAGTACTTAGCCTGGCCAAAAAAACGAGCACCTTTCGGAAAAGTGGCGATTTATTTTTCGACATAGTCTCCCTTAACTCGATACACTTCTCCCAGCGATGCTCCAACTTCTTAACCCGTCTGAAAAATACGTTTTCTTTGAGGTCTGCATAGTGGGCTTCCGTGGCAGCTATAACCTCCTCATCTGATTCAAATTCCCTCGCCTGGCGAGTGGCCAAAATAATATAGAAATAAGTCAATAGTCGCACGGGGCCAAATCTGCGGAATACGGTGGATGGGGCAGCAGTTCGTAGCCCACCGACCAATTTGCCCTGGCGAGACGGAAGTGTGAGCCGGTACGTTATCGTGGTGAAGAGCACTCTTTTCTTCATTCAAATGCGGCCGTTTTTTCCGCAATTCGGCGTCAAATCGGTCTTCAATAATTCGGCAAAGCGTACAGTCCCCGGTGGATCGTGTTTTGCCCTTTCGCCGACAGCTTTCTCATGCCCAAAAATTCGTGCAGGATAAGACCCACGCGGTCTTTGAGATGCCTACTGTCTCGGCTATCTGCGTACCTTCAATCTGCGTCTGCCAACACGCGGTCCATGGATTTTTGTAACGTTCTTCTCCCGCAGTAGCCGTTTTCGGGGCACCGCGTGGCTCATCAAAACCGACGTGCGACCATTCGAAATTCATTAAACCACTTCGACTTGTCGCCATCGAAGGAGAAAAGTCACCGCACACAGCATCCAAGGGTTCTTTTGATTTCGCTGCGCGATTTCCTTCTAAAAACAAGAATCGAATCACCGACCGATATTGTTCTTTTTCCATTTTTCTAAAATTACCCACACGCCCGCTTCTACATCGCGCCAAAAACAAAACCAAGCAAGTCCTATCTTCGACAAAATCTTTACAGTAGCCGTCTATGAGAATGTTCTGACACGACAGTAAATACTTCTTTGCGATAGTAGCGCCATCGGGCGGAGAGAGGCTAAGTACTTATCGGACCGCCCTCGTATCATTAAAAATTAATACAGGTAATATTTAAAGTACATACATAGCTTCACGCTGTATCCCGCTTATAGCAGTGAACCTAGAGTTAAGACACTCGGTTCCCCACTTTCCGCCGAATTGAGGCTTTACGTATAACGCCTGACGTGGCGCAAAGGCACAAGCGTGCGACTGTAAACGTGACAGGTTGTGGGTTCGATTCCCACTTCAGGAAATGGAAGTTTTCATTTTCCTGGCATTGGTAACAAGGCAAAGCGCGGCGTTGATTTCCGCCACTCAGCACGCAATTCCTCAATTCTGCGGAAAGTGGGGAACGGAGTGTCTTAACACTAAGTTCCCTCTGTTTACCCTGCTATATGCGGGATACAGCGTGAAGCTATATCTAAAATCAATTTAAATTTGTATTATCACAGAACTTTTTTGTGGGATGTAGCAGATATTATTTAGTTAACATTCTTATATTTTTATTTATGCTTTAAATTAGACATATTTGAACTTTGTATATAGTTAGTTTGTATATAGTGGTACAGTGTAAGACTGTAAACGCAATGTATGGGTTCAATCCACACTCGCAGAAGATAATACTTAAATTGCTTTCATATAGGCGGCGTTGAGTTACGCCACCCATCTACATTTCAAATACACTAAACAATCCCCCAAGCGAGATTCGAACCCATAATCAGTATAATAAATAGACTAACAAGGTATAGTAAAAAGATACGTTGCTAAGGATGTAGGCGTGTAGTATAAACTTCAAAGTCATAATGAGTTATTAGTTCCGCATACTGTCTTCATTTGAGGAAATGTTAACTATTATTTATTTTTTCCTTTTACAATAATTTTGAATGAAATGGCTTAATGGTTTTAATTATATTAAGGGAGAGAGTTTAGTGTCAAGACACTCCGTTCTCTTTCCGTTCGAAATCGAGATGAGAGAAATTATGAATTTTATTTATTTTTTCCCTGTGGGAATTGAACCCACAACTGATGTCGTTTACAATTAGAGGCTGTATCACTTGACCTTAATATATATATATATATATATATATATATATATATATATATATATATTTAAATTAATAACTACAAGTATTAAAATATCATCTATATATAAATACGTGAAGCAAAAACTATGTACCCGATTTTACGAATAGGAGCATGAAATTTGACACACTTATATTGCTAAAGACAATGCGTTGTTAACGCGTCAACGAGGACACTAGTTTATATAAATATGTTATCATTTGTAAATATATTGACAAAAACATAAAAGGAAATGGAAAATGTGATTGGTTGTGTATTCGATTCCCATTGGGGGGAAAGATTTAAATTATTTTGTTTTTAAATTATTTTTATCACCTTGCTCTAAAGACAAAAGGTGGCGTTCGAGTTCCGCTACTTAACACGCAATGTATCGTATTTAATTTAGGAAAACGGAGTGTCTTCACACTAAATTCACTCTGAGCGCACTAGTACTATTTATGATTTTAATGAATTAATATTTAAAATAATATTTAATAAATAAACTACCATATATAAATATATTGCAAATAACACAAACAGTAAAAAGGACAGACCTATCCCACGTTTTGACAGGACAGGACCTAAAAAGTAAATTTAATTTCAATCAACTGACATCTGATCAAATTAAGAACTCAAATATTGAATGTCAAATTGGATTTGTCGTCCATTGGAATAATCTTACTATAAAAAATATTTATATTTTTGTATAGCTTTTGTTTTATGATAGTCACTAGCTGTAACCTGTGACTTCGTTTGCGTGGTTTATAGAAAAATGCATTATTTTTTCAGTTTTCGTAGGCATTTCAAAAAATCCTCTCTTAGTGCTCCTCTACTCTCCTTAAGGAGCTAACATGACAAATATCAGCTTTCTATGGCTAGTAGTTTTGCCTGTACTTTGTTTGTCAGTCACTTAGTAACGTAAGCGTTTAATATATGTATATAAATTTAACTTAAAAATGTGGGATGTTTCTTTCATCTTACTAATATTACCAATGTGGGAGGGTAGATTAAAATTTGAAAGAATGGAATGGTTTGTTAATATTTCACACAAAAACTACTGAACAGATTTTAATGAAACTTAACATTAACATAGCTTATACATCAAAATAATACATAAACTACAATTTATACAAATTACATCTAATTTCGGCATAATATATCCAGTATATAAATAAATATAGCTTCATATATCCAGTGGAATAAGTCCCAAATCCTTTCACTGTTCAAGGCATGCACCTGATTCTGTCACAACAAAATAGAAGGACCCTACTCACTTCAATCAACTGTCGTTGAAAGTCGCGACGTGTATAGACGTCAATGCGTAGTCATTTCTTAATCATGATTTTTTTTATCCCTTATAGTTAAGCTAGTTTTTTAACATATAGGAAATATATTAAAATTATTCTCAATCGTTTCCTCTAATAACACAAAGCGCGGCGTTGAGTTCCGCCATCAGATTTTATGGACTTCGATTACAGGCGGGGAGTGGAAAGACGTGATACTAAATTCTCTTTAACCCTGCTATGCGTGAAAAGATAAAAAACGTGAAACTGGAAAATTAATTAATATCCAAAGCATATACAGAAATTAAATGAAACAAGCATATACAGAAATTATATTTTAGTATTCGGAAACACATTTTTGGAAATCTGACGTTTCAAACACTTTACAATAGTCCATGGTCACAGGTAGACTAAAGACTGAATCAAACAGCTCATTTAACATAAAGAATTTGTATGAGCCAATGAATTTATATGTCATAGAAAAAATATGATGTATGTAATTGAGAATTTAAACTATAAAAGGAGTAATTTGTCACAAAATTCTTTTCATTATCCATAATTTGAATAAGTTTATTTATTCACAATTTATTCATATACATCTGACGTTCAAAAATGAAGCATGTAACTTTTTACTTTGAATAAAATTTTACTTTGACTTTGGCATCATCATCAAGAAAGTGGGGAAAGGAAATGTTTAAAGATAACGGAGTGTCTTAACACTAGGTTCTCTGGTTCCCTGTTACCCTGCTATGTGCGGGATACAGCGTATAGCTATATATATATAAGAAAAAGAAAATATTGCAATTATGAATAATTTCATTTCTCCATTCTGGCAAGACAAGGCGCGGCGTTAAGTTCCGCCACAAAACAAACAAGAAAACGTTGCACGGAGTGTCTTAACACTAGGTTCCCTCTGGCTATCCTTTTATGCGGGATAATGCGTGAAGCTGTATTTTTTATAGCCTTAAATAAGCAGTTTCAGTTCACTTCCTGGGTTTTACAACAAGGCAAAGCGCGGTGTTGAATTCCACCACTCAGCACGCAATGCCTCGATTTTATTAAAAGAAAACAGAGTGTCTTAACACAAGGTTCTCTGGTTCCCTGTTACCCTGCTATGTGCAGGATACAGCGTGAAGCTATAAAAAAAAGAAAATATTGGATTTATTAGTAAATCTATTTCTCCATTCTAGCAGGACAAGGCGTGGCGTTAAGTTCCGCAACAAAACAAACAAGAAAACGTTCAACGGAGTGTCTTAACACTAGGTTCCCTCTGCCTACCCTGCTATGCGGGATACAGCGTGAAGCTGTATTTTTATATAGACTTAAATAAACATTACTATGAAAAGGTGCATTTACTATAAAAAACATCGCTCTTCAGTCCTGACAATCAATAGGACTGACGTTGACGAGACGTGGACGTTGAGGAGATATATTTGGAAAACGGCTTCGTCATTTATTTTTGTACTTTATTAAAATATAGACCTTTGTAGCGTAGTGGAATTGTGTCTGACTGTAGACGATCGGTTGTGGGTTCGATTCCTGCTTGGAGAATAATTATAGGTAAATTATTTTTATTCGTGCCGTGGCGCAGAGGCACAAGCGTGTGACTGTAAACGCGACAGGTTGTGGGTTCGATTCCCAGTACAGGAACTTAAATTTTTCACTTCTTGGGTTTGGTAACAAAGGCAAAGCACGGCATTGAGTTCCGTCACTCAGCACGCAATGCCTCAATTTGGCGGGAACTGGGGAATGGAGTGTCTTAATACTAGGTTCCCTCTGCCTACCCTGCTATATGCGGGATACAGCGTGATGCTATGTATGTATGTATGTACGTTCTGGTGAGGCTATGCGTGTTGTTGAGTTATGATGCTCAATAAGTAATGTTTTAATTTCTGGTGGAAAATAGCGAACGGAGTGTCTAGGTTCTATCTGACTACATTGATTTGTGGAAAATAGTAAGTGGAAAATCTTATATGTTTGTTAGAATTAATTTTAACCACCGCCCTTAAAATAAAGGTGTTTAAACATTTTTAGAAAACGTATAAAAATTTGCACGAAGCGGGACACGAACCCGCGTCTCTTGGCACCACACCACGCCTTAAAAATATGTTAACACTTCCTTAATAATATCGAACCTTCACCTACCTAAGAAAGCGTATAAGCTAAGCACAGTACTTGCGGTACTACAGTCCGGGCGTCAGTGAGATTGATCGACGTGTATATTTCTACCGTCCATCCGTCATCCGTCATCGTCGTATGCACGTTTAAGGGCTTACAAAGTGATCTGAATGGGGCCATACGTCTCTTTTATGTGGTTTTGTATGTATGTATTTGATGTGAAACCTCCTCGAAAATGGCGATTTTTAAGACAATCTGTCCTCTTAGATTTTCGTTCCCCACTTTTTTTTGTTGAGTAGGGAAAGGGAATGAAAATATTATATATAATAAATATTTAAACGCCTGTCGCGGCGCGAGAAGCGTGTGACTGTAAACCTCGACAGGTTGTGATTCGATTTTAAAGTTCTCCAGGAAATGAAAATTTAAAAATAATATTTAATATTTTCATTTCCTGGGTCTGGTAACAAGGCAAAGCACAGCGTTGAGTTTCAAACTCACTCAACACTAATGCCTCAATCCGGAAAGTGGGGAATCACTCAATCCGGATCCGGAAAAATCAATCCGGAAAGTGGGGATCAGAAATATTGAAAGAACGGAGTGTCTTAACAATAGGTTCTCTTGTTCCCTGTATCTACCCTGCTATGTGCCGGACACAGCGTGAGGTCAAAAAAAAAAAAAAAAAAAATATATATATATATATATATATATATATATATATATATATATATATATATATATATATGTACCATATTTTCGTAGTAAACTCTAAAATTTTAACCCTATATCTTATAACAGCACATTCTCGCCTCTGTTTCGAGTTACGTGCCTAATGGACACATGTCCAGCCATCCATCACGACAGATGGCACGTTTTAAACTTCGCGAACTTTGTGTGCCTCTATAGAGTATTGATGATTCATGTTAGTTTCACGGTGTGTGGGTGCATGGGTTCATTTTGAATTGCTTGTGCAGTTGTTTTAGTGATATATCACTACGTTTTTTGCTTGGTGTTAAATTTACATACATACACACATAGCTTCACGCTGTATCTCGCATATAACAGGGTAGGCAGAGGGAACCTAGTGTTAAGACACTCCGTTCCCCACTTTCCGCCAAATTGAGGCATTGCGTGCTGAGTGACGGAACTCAACGCCGCGCTTTGCCTTGTTACCAAACCCAGAAAATGAAAAATTCCATTTTCTGAAGTGGGAATCGAACCCACAGCATGTCGCGTTTACAGTCGCACGCTTGTGCGTCTGCGCTACGACAGGTGCTATATTTATATATCTATTAATGTTATAAGTGCGAAAATTCTCTTTCACATTAAAAATACTGAAAGTATGTTGATGATTTTTTATACTATATGGTCGTTTGAGATTTTTTAATTTATTAAATAACTGATAACTAGTTATTCTAAATATTAGCTAATTTTGAATTCCCTTTATAAGAATTCAAGAGCAATTTTATTGATAACGGATTTATAGATACATATATACATAGCTTCACGCTGTATCCCACATATAGCAGGGTAGGCAGAGGGAACCTAGTATTAAGACACTCCGTTCCCCACTTTCCGCGGAATTGAGGCATTGTGTCCTGAGTGGCGGAACTCAACGCCGCGCTTTGCCTTGTTACCAAACCCAGAAATGGAAAATACTAAGCTTTACCTTTCCTGGAGTGGGAATTGAACCCACAACCTGCGTTTATAGTCGCACGCTTATGCCTCTTCGCCACGACAGGCGTTTTTGTATTTATTAACTCTACAAATACAAATATCTAACCAAAAATCACTCCAGTATCAATAAAACCAGCTACTTTACGTGAAAGACAAATGACGGGGTGTGGACGGACATTCGTCTACTTATTACCGCGGCCGAACTATATCATTTATTGTGTGATCCAAATCTGGCTATTTACTCAACGAGGGGTCAAAGAGACCCATCAGTCAGCAGCTTTTGTGTTAGAAATTTGGTGTACTTGAGATTTGGTTGGGTTAACTGGTTTTATGAGTGGGACATTTATTTGAATTAGAGGTGGAGAGAGAAATTTAGTGTTAAGACACTCTTTTCTCTGTTTTTTTTTATTAGGACACCGACGTTATATTCTACTAGTGAACAAAATATATATTTTTTATTTAAACATTGTTATTTAGTATGTCTCAATTAGGGGCTAATTTTACATGCTAATAAAAATATGGGAAACGGAGTGTCTTAACACTAGGTTCTCAGGTTCCCTCTGCCTACCATGCTATAAGTGGGATACAGCGTGAAGTTAAAAAAGAAAATAAAAATAAAGAAACAAATTTATAAATCAAATTAAATAAACTTAACTAAAAAAAACTAACTTAAATTATAAATCAACGTAACTCAAATTACCTTTTATTAACTTTAAAAGTGCTTTAAACAGATGCAGTTAGAATACAGTTTTCAACTACTTGTCACTAGATGGCGCTGTATGTATGTATTCGTTTATATCACATACTAGCTTATCGTTATATTATGGCCAAATTACACAAAATCTTTATGAACTATTTCCTATGTATTATTTTGATGTACAAACTATTTTACAGTTAAGTTGCATCAAAATCTGCTCAGTAAATTTTGCTTAAAAAAACAAATATGCATCCATTTTCATAAACTTTCCCATTTAAAATATTGGTAGTATTAGAAGCTATGTAAATTCACTTTTTGTTTATCATATCGACTGAACGCAGTAGTTGAGGGTTATTTTAAATATGTATTTTTTTAAAATAAACCGGAGAAAAACGAAGTGTCTTGACTACTAGTTTCTCTCTAACTATCCTCTTATAGGAAAAAAGTAAATTTTAAGTTTATTTACTAATAGTAATACATTTTTATATTAAATCGTAAAAGAAAAGTATTTTACCCATTTCTACGAAAATTATATGGAAATTGGACCTAATCAATGTTTATATAGGGAAGAAGTGCAGAAAGTCAATATTTTTCAACCAACTCCAAAGCCCTTTTATTAATTTAACTATATTTTTAAATGTGTGTTAGTTAACTTCTTACTGAGCGAAGCACTTATGATGGTTCTTTTTTATATGTTAGCTGGGGCTTCTCCTGTGGTTCATCAGATTAAATCTGATGAGTATTTATTGAGTTATCCGTAATAATTTCACTTTATAGTGCATTTCATTTGAAGATAGCTCTCTTTTTTTTCTTTTTTTTTTTGCTTCACCGTGCATCCCAGTAGTAGACAAAGGGAACCTAGTGTTAAGAAACTCATCCACTTTCCGCTGAATTGAGCCATTGCGTGTTGAGTGGCGGAACTTAACACCGCGCCTTACATTGTTACCAAGCCCAGGAAATGAAAGTGGCTGAATTTTTTACTTCCCGGTGAGGGAATTGAACCTACAACCTGGGTCATCGCACGCTTGGGCATCTATCTAACATAATTATCATATGAAATTATATAAACTTGTGTGTGTGTTACACGTTGCTAAGGAACGTGCATTTCCTTTACACATCAACATCGATTAGAATATATTTATATATATATATATATAAGTATATATATATATATATATAAATACATTGAATCAAGTTGTCTGTACGTACGATAGATGACGTCGTTACAGTGATAAAGGTGAGGTGGCGTCGATGTGAAGACGTCAAGTCAGCGGTTGTTTTCATAATAATTAGGAAGCCAATACAGTTTGAATGAGGCAAATCGTTTTGGGGTAGATGTTGAATAATTAAACGATCTGTTGTTTTGTGTTTGGCGATAAATTATTTATTTATTTATTAGTTTTTTAATGCCTGTGTGCTCAGAGGCATGAGGTGCGACTGTAAACGCGACAGGCTGCGGGTTGATTTCTCCCGACTGTAGGAAATTGAATTTTTCATTTCCTGATTTGGTAACAAGGCAAAGCTTCGGGAGCGTTGAGTTCCACCACCAGCACGCAATAATTTACTCCGCGAAAAGTGGGAACAGAAAGGTACATTAGGTTACGTAACATTAGGGTTCCTCTGCCTACCCTACTATATGTGCGGGAAACAGCGTGTGAAGCCATGCATGTATGTACTGCATGTTAGATAGCTATTGATAGCCTAAGTGTTCTTAGATATATGGCGTCACTTTAAATTCAATACATGTTCCTAGAGCCTCACCATGTCATGAATAAAAAAAAATCGTTGATTGGTACTGTGTGGGTGACAAATGAAAGGACTTAATTAGCACATATCAAATAATATACATAACTAGCTTTTTATAGGCATAAATTTTTATTTGTATTTACTTCCTAAATTTGTTGAATTGCTTCAGTCGGAATTCTTGTTATTTTTTTCTTTTTTTTAACTTCACGCTGTAACCTGCATATAGTGCAGGGTAGCAGAGGGAACCAGAGAAACCCAGTGTTAAGGCACTCCATCTTTCTCCAACATTTTTTCCTATTCTCTGCCGAATTGACGCATTGCTGGGAGTAGCGGAACCAATGTGGAGCTTTCTTGCCTTGGTTACCAAACCCAAGAAATCAAAATACCAAATTTTGATATTTTCTGAGTGGGAATGGAATCCCACAACCTGTCGCGTTTACAGTCGCACGCTTGTGCCTCTGCGCCACGACAGGCGTTTTTCTTTATAATTATTCATTTATTTTATTAATGCATTTAAGTCGAAGTCGGTTATCTTTTTGTTAAAATTAATTAAATCGGTCCCTCAGAATCTATTACACGAACTAATAATTAATATGACATTCGCGTTTTAGTTTTGTATGCCAGTAATGATCGCCTCATCCCCGCAGTCCGCAGTCGTCAATCCGGACCGTTACGTATATGATTTATATGACTGTATATCAAATTTTACGGCATTTATGGTTTTCGGTTTGCTGGTAATTCTCATATTGTTTAATTATAGATTTTAGTTTGTTAATTTATTATGATGTGATAATATTTGTGAGTGATATATTGGTCTCTATTCCATCTATTTTAGTATACAGGTTCCAGCTTTATCCTAATGGTTGGGTAGGCAGAGAGAGCTTAGTGTTAAGACACTGTTCTTCGTTAACCCGAATTTGAGTTTTGACTTCAAAGCAGTTAAGTATGAGAATAAATGCATTTATCAGCCAAATGGGAGGCAGAGGCACAATCGTGCGACTGTAAACGCGACAGGTTGTGGGCCTGATTCCCACTCCAGGAATTGGCATTTTCATTTCCTGGGTTTGGTAACAAGGCAAAGCGCGGCATTGAGTTCCACCAATCAGCACGCAATGCCTCACCTACGGAAGTGGGGGGGAACGGAGTGTCTTAACACTAGGTTCCCTCTGCCTACCCTACTATATGCGAGATTCAGCGTGTATGTATGTGTATGTATGCGTAGACATCTCGTCGTTCTCCCCTTTTCGCGGGAATTCGAAACGCGACTTTCCGCCGAAATTGAGGCATTATATGTACATATTAATAATATTTAACATTTTCATTTCCTGCAGTGAGAATCGAACCCACAACCTATTGCGTTTACAGTCGCACCCTTGTGCCTCTGCGCCACGTCAGGCATCGTAGACAGGACAACATATGATCCAAATAATTTAAATAAGAATTTATATATAATAATTATCCTGAACGGGAATCGAATCTACAGTCATTTTAAATAGACAGACAAACCAAGAGAACCATAATAGTAAATAATTACACGATTTACAAGCTAAACTCTCGTAAATGCCTCGCGTTTCATAAGTTGACACCGCAACCCCTTCCTGTCTGTCAAATTGTGATGACGGCCAATTAATTTGACGTTATGTTTTAAATTATCCAATTAATAATCTGTATTCATTGATTTTGAATGATTTTGGACCTATACTTTAAGCTTTTTTTCGTATAACAGTGAACACAGTTTCGAGACACTACGTTCTTCACTTTTGACTAAAATAGAGGTTTCTATGTAAAAAATTTAAGTTGTTTTAAGTTATCTAATTAATTATCACCTGTGATTAGTTGATTTTGATTTTAATCTGTATTTTAAGCTTTTCTCGTATGGCAGAGTAAATAGAGTGGATTTATTGTCAAGACTCTCTGTTTTCTACTTTCCAACTTTGTCTTGCTAATGCAGGGAAATGAAAATAATTTAAATATAGTTAATAAATCAACACCTGTTGAAACCGGCGCAGAGGCACAAACGTGCGACTGTAATCGCGACAGATTGTGGATTCAATTCCCACTTCAGGAAATGGAATTTTTCATTTCCTGGGTTTGGTAACAAGGCCAAGCGCAGCGTCGAATTCCGCCACTCAGCACGCGATGCCTCAAGTCGGTGGAAAGTGGGGAACGGAGTGTTTTAACACTAGGTTCCCTCTGCCTACTCTGCTATGCGGGATACAGCGTGAAGCTTTGTATGTATGTGTGTATGTATGTATGTTGTTAATAAATATGTTTGTTTTGTTAAATACGTATATTTCAGAAATTTAGATTTAAAAGAATTAATGGCTTATTACAATTTCTAGTCTTTCAGTTTCATAATTTTCTTTCTCTTTTGTAATAGTATTTTTATTTGCATTTTGCATGTCATGTTGTAGATTCGATTCCCACTCCAGGAAAAGGATTTTTTCATTTCCTGGGTTTGGTAACAAGGCAAAGCGCGGCGTTGAGTTCCGCCACTCAGCACACAAACACAAGTACGCGAAAAGCGGGGAACGGAGTGACTTAACACTAGGTTCCCTGTGCCTACTCTGCTATATGCGGGATACAGCGTGAAGCTATGTATGTATGCATGTAAATCATAGAATATGTAAATAATAAATAATATTTTTATTAATAATAATTTACAGAACACTCTTTTGTCCTTCTTTTTATTATTTCTGTAAATAGTAGAAAATGTTAAAATATTTACATTTAATTTTATATTAGATATTTCTGACTTCAAATTAGGTTCTAAAATTTTATTTCGCTCTTACAAAAGTGCCATTTATTGTACATTTCATTCACAAGTATGTTTAATAACTGAATTCTTTTCTACTATAAAGGTATATTATATTATATTCATTTAATTTCTTATATTATTTTTCTTAATAGTATATTGTAATTTTTAGTTCCTTTTCTTGCTAACTTTTGCTGATTTATGGTTATTTACTTCAGCTATTTCTTTCTCATTTGCAAGATTTTTCATATTATTATTTTTAATTAAAAAATATATTTTTTTAATTGAATTTCACACACACAAAAAAAAATAGAACAAAATAAAAGAGGGTTTCAGAAATAAAATCCATTATATAGTATTTAACATATATATTTCTTTGAGCTTTTAATTGCATTTTGAAATACAACATAAAATATTAAATAAGATTATTAAATTTGGTAAAATTAATTCAACACAGTGTTTTTTTTTTTAATAAAGAATGAGCAAAGTCTCATCATGGAGCTAGCGTATACATTTTCGTACGTTTCGTTATTATTAAAAAGATTTACCATTTAAAATTTCCACCATAGAGTTTTAATGCACAACCCTATGAAAAAAAAGTCATCGCTTTGTCTATGGTTGTGCAAAAAAACCCCGATTGATATCTCGAACTTACTTAGTTACAATATTTATAATATAAATGAGTTTTCACTCGAGTACCGTATAGTAATTATATACATCGTATAACTGCTGGAAGAAGTTTCTAAGCGTATACGAATGCAAGTCCTCTTTAAATTTGTATATTATCACTTTTTAAAATACAATCGGATCACCGATCTGCGGTATACACTCGGTCACAGTAGACGCCTTATAATATACTTAACACTAAATAATAAATAGCAACCTCGCGTGGGGAGCGTCTAGAAGAAATTTACACTAGAGAGTTTTATTGCATGCGTAACTGTATGTACAACTTAAATGAGATTTGATCTCCGACATTGTGCATCGACGGATATCAGCACTAAATTAAAAAGAACACAAAATATACATATAAAAAAAACCAATTAACTAACGCGAATTACGAATCAAATGATATTGCAACGAATTTTTTTATTAAATACTGTCTACTTAATAACAGTTCAGGATTATAGCAAAAAATATACATACGAGAGATCGAAATTGAACTTTTTAAACTAAATGTGACTTATATTTACAATTATCGAAATGGAATTACAATGTATGGAAGAAGCCCTGCCACCCTCCTCCGGCCGCGACAACCGTCCTAAAGGCAATATTTTCAAAATATTCTCTTACACTATATGTACGTAAGACGTTTGGCGTATACTTATGTCGCTAGTCGTTAATTACACTAACCGAACTATGCGGTGAACTAACTGTTACCTAAATAGTTAAATTGGCAAAGAGTTTCGAAATACTTAACGTCGCGTCGCGACCTAACCCTAGACAGGTTCGTATCAAGATATGCTATCATCACAACTGACGGCCGACCGACCCTTAGTCTACACGTATTTGCTTGACAGCTGCTTCGCCAGTTCCGTATACTTTAGGAATTTCGAGTGAGGACTTTCGTCAAATGATTGGGAAGGGCTTCGGGGGTCCTGCGGGGACGCCGCGTTGGACCCCCCCGCTTATGAACACCTCAGAGCATTCCTGCCGGAGGGGCTCTTCACCAATTACCGGCTCTGGCAAGGCGCCGTCTTTAACAAAATGCATCTTCGAGAGAGATGATGTCTGCAAGCCCCCTTCGATGAATGGAGATCGCACAAGGCGCACTTCATGATAGAATCGGTAACAACTGCGTCGTTACAAGCCCAACTGAAAGTCAGAATGCTGGGCGGACCAGCGGGAGAAGGCGCTGGAGCGGGAGCGCGCGATGTATTGAGTTTCCTCTTAGTTTTATCGCAAAGCTTTTGCAAAGCCGCTAAAGGGTGGCTGCCGCTACGGCGAGAAGTGAGCTAGGTTCATTAGAGGAACCGCCTCCAGCGAGACTATCAAACATGGAAGATAAAGCTCCTAAGCTAGAAGCTGGTTTCCTATCAGCACCAGGCGTTGGTGCAGACCGGTCGCTAGCTGCCGGACCACGAGGATCAGCTGAAGGGCCTGGCCCTCACTTTCACGTTTAGGGACGGGTTTCACGTCCTCTTCAGTCGCGCTACTCGGCCTAGCCTGGTCTTCTTCATCATCTACCTCTGTCTTAACCCTAACTGGTTGACTACTCAAATCGACACGCCGTTTTCGCGTTCTTCGTCATCAGTGACTTCCTTCTTTATCCTAACCTCGGTAGGGCGATCTTCAGAAGCGGGAGTTTGAGAACCGCGAGTGTCTGGAGTGGTACGTGGGGTCATGTGATATGAATCTAACTTCCTATCAGGCGTAAGAGATTCGACTCTGCTGCCACCTCGCTCTGACATAGAACTAGATTCGCTGCCGCTGCGTTCCCTACGACCGTAGCTCCTTGCTGATGATGATAATTACGCAACATGCTCCATTGTTTGAGATCTACTAACGGCTTTGTATAGTCTACGCTCTCGTCTATACTCCAATCTTTCAGAATACTTGAATCACCGATAGGGAGCGTGCGATGCCCCCCCTGGCATGCCAGGTACCGAGTGCCGGGAACGAGTATCAAAACTTTTTTCTATTAATTGCTCTATAGCGTTAAGCACTGACGGTGATGAGCTTTTTTCATTCGCGTTAGGATCTTTGGAACTAGGGGAAGCATCATTGATAGAGAGATGGTGATGTGCAGATCCGTGAAGAAATCTCCCTTGAATTGATACTTTTACGCGTCCGTCACGACTAGTGGGTATGTGACCGGGCACATCAGGTGGGATAATATTATTAGAAAGGAGAGCACTCTTCAAAAAATTCCTTTGGCTATTCGACATGGGCGCGCCTATGCATTGTCTAATGTGCTCGACGAAAACAGCAGTCTCTATTTTATCCCCACATTTTTCGCAAGTGATACGACTACCAGCACCGAAATCCCTAATCGGCTTCGCTCCATGGGGACACCACAGCTATCTCTCACCATTTTTAAACTCATGTTGAGCTCTTTCTAATTCGAGAAGCTTCCTAACTGGTAATGATTTCTTTCGTTTCTCCCGCGTTTGCCGCCTCCTACCACCGCTTTCTGTAATTGAACGCATTATATGTTCTTTATAGTGTGAATTTTTAACCATATGATTACTTAATTCTTTTAAAGAGCTAAACGCTTGGTCGCAAACCTTACAAGTTAAAACAGCGCTTATACATGGCTACTAGTTCCCGTTGTAGGAGGTACTGTATTATTAGTACCGGGAGCGCTAGAGTTAGATCCCTTTGCTTCGTCCGAAGATTTCCACGAAATTATCTGCTCCTGTGATATAATATTTGTGTAATGTTGAGTTCGTTGCATGTGGCTTGTCATCTCAGCCAGCGATCGGAAACTTTCAGCGCACCACATGCATTTCAGTATTTGTCTAGTTTGCTCGTAGCTCCTTTTTACCCAACCATGATTCCTTGGCCACGCGAACTAGCTTGTATCGAGGTTTTTTTCCTTAATAAGCATATTAAGGTCATTATGATTGGGTTTAGATGAACCGCTAGAAGACGAAGAGTTATGTGATGGTGTTGATGGCGAACTTGAAGGTGGCTGCAGTGAGGCTGGTATAGGGGCGCCTGATGATGGCGGCACTGAGACACTTACTCCACAATGCTTAGCTTCCTTCATATGTACAGTCAAATCGGCCAGCGAATTGAAGCTCTTTGCACCAAACGCATTTCAATACATCTTTAGTCTGATCAGCTCCTTTGTTAAGCCAGTGAGATTGCCACGCTGGAATGTCCGCGCGGCTGCGTTTGGAGTAAGTCCTGCGCTCAATGCAGCACTCTGGACTGATCTAAATAATTCTTCTCCCCTCCTAATCTACTTAATTCACTCATTTTTTCCAAAGCTTTAGTAGCATCACTTGGTGTTGGAGTGCCATGCTTTAATTTTCCATTCCATTCAGCTGGTACCCCACCTTTAGGAGATAAGCTAGCGGCAGCCACTGCTGCTGCGAAGTAAGGCAAGTGTGGAGCTACCGGATTCGCCCAAGGAGTTGTGATTGGTTTAAAGTCGGACGATCTTGAACTTTTTCTACTCGGTACTGGAGACGGTGAGTCTTCTGGCCCACGTTTTCTTGTACCAACAGATAGATCTAGTGGCCCATTTTCATTCTTGCTAAGATTAACAGCGTCGTCATCATCATCATCGATAGGAGATTCACTTCTTTTGGTACTAAAATCTAAAACTGCATCAGCTCGTTCAGAGTCAACCATGTCTTCGTGGCAGGACATGAGAAGTCTTTGCTGGGCAGCCGCGGCTGCAGCTCCGAGATAGGCAGCTACCGCGGCTGAGTGGGGTGGGAGGAGGGCGGCCGGCAACGCAGCAGGCAGAGCGGCTGAGAGGGCGGCTGGCAGCGGCAGACTGGGAGCACTCCGCCCGGAGTACACTGAGTCGTTGGAGGGACATCGCGGCGCGCCTGACGACTCCCGCGACAAACATCTTGGACTGTCCCTGTGAACAAAACACACAAAAGTTACTTTTTTGTAATAAAAATAATTTTCAATATAAAATAATATTTAGTATTTTCATTTCCACGCTCTGGTAACAAGGGATAGGCGCAAAAAGAGAACAGAGTGTCTTAACACTAGATTCTTCGGTTCCTTCAGCCTTCCTCGCTATGTGCGGGAAGCTAAAAAAATCTCTCTTCCCTCTCTTTAAGTCTCTCTCTCTAATAGTCTGAATTAATTCATAATATTAATTAAATCATTTATCAATCTATTCAAGCTTATCATACACAGTGAATAATTTATGGCAATGTACACAGTTTTTACTGACTCCAACCTCACCTGTCACATAAAAAACAAAAGTTATTGTTTTAACAGACGTATGTATGTATATATAAGTAGATACCACCATGGCGACTCTACCATTGAAAAACTAGTAGTTTAATGGGTCTATAAATAAAAATTATTATTAATCATACATATTTAATAATGTAGCTTCCATATGTTTTTCTAAGAACTAAATAAATGTCATTTAGATTAAAAATCTTGTTTTTATAAAAAAATCGGCTTATTTGTATAAAAACCGGTTTTTTTTAAATAAATATTAGATAGACAATGTCAGTTGAAGTTTAGAAATTCTTTTTCTTTATCACTTATACGTCCTTGTGATACTCAGTTTACATAAATTAGAGTACAACTATATATAAATAATATAATTTGTAGCAGTATTTTTATTTTTTTTAAAAAAAAAATTCGATCATCTTAACAATCAAAATCTTTACGATTTGCACCAGTAAATAAAACATTTATATATATAAATGCAAAAAAGTAATAAAACGGAGTGTCTGGACACTAAGTACTCTGATAAGTATAAATATATCACCACTTTAACGAGCTTAGTAAATATGTGACTCTACCTGCGGTGGTTATGGGTTCGATTCTCACTTGCAAATATTATAGTTTGCCTAATATAATGTGACAGCGTGACTTAGACTTAAGACGCTAAAAACTTTTAAAAGTAACAAAGTATATAAAAAATAACAGTAAAAATATGCGGAAAAAAGAACTTAATAAGTAAAATTTATGAATCAGATTCATAAAATTTATGAATCGATCAATTATTCAAGGTATCGAATGAACAAGTAGATAACGAATGATAAACACGCTTCTTTGACAATGAAAAAACGGTTATTGACTAATCTTCATTAATAAAAAAATAGATATATGACTAAATTTAAAACGAAATGATAAAATATTGTGTTTTTATTAAATGTAGAGTTATGAAAAGTAACTTTTATTTATATTTATTATTTATTAGAGTTGTTCTCATTCAGTTGAAAATATTTAAACGTATGGCTAAAGTACAAAACTTTGTACTTATTAAAAATAGATAACTTGAAAAATCTAAAAGAAATCACAATATAAAAACTTCTCAAACATATTAGAAATTAATAATAAACCACGAAAACAACTATATTCCTAACACTTCAACAATTCACACAAAAAATATCAAAAGTTACAATCAAAACGACAAGTAGAAACTCTACAAAGACTCTATAAAAATGAAAAAAACAATCCATACCTCACATGGTCGGGTTCCACGATCATTTTGGCCTCAAAACTCAACTCTTAAGCCTCCAAAATAATAGTTAAATCCATGAAAACACAAAAATATATAACACTTTTCAAAAAAACCTCCCAGAGAAAACACGCGAAAGACGCGCCAGTACGGCGGCTAGGAGGGAAGTGCGGTACCGACGTCGACGGCGGTCCCGCGTGGAATGAGACGCCGCGTGATTTACGATCCGCCTGCATTCCCCTCCCCCCTCCCCCCTGGATGCTCTACCCTCCTTAGTTAGAAAAGGATGGATGCTGGTAGAATAGTAATTTACGTGGGAGTGAAAGAGATGGTTATAGATAGAGCTCTTGGGGGTGGTGCTGCGTAATGCAAGCGTATGCGCGAGGACGTGCAGTGACTGTTTCGATGACATGTTGTTAGTATGATATGAAAAATATATTTATTATCTAATATTATATTATATGAAATATTTGTTTATTTGTATGGATTATTCATTTGTTTTTTATTGTTTTTTTATTATATATATATATATATATATATATATATATATATATATATATATAATATGTAATAATATATATATATAACTCTAATATATATATATATATATATGTATATATATATATATATATATATATAATAATATATATATATATATGTATATATATAATAACATAATATGCTCATAACATATGCTATATATATATAACTCTCTCTGTATATATATATATATATATATATATATATATATATATATATATATATATATATATATATATATATATATATATATATATATGTGTATATGTTATATATATATATATATGTGTATATGTTATATAGGGGTACTGAAACTATGAAATAAGTTCTATGTTTCGTTTTTATGGGTATTAATATTTAATTTATTTTAATATTTATTTTTTGTTATGTAAAAAGTTTTTTATAGTAACTTAATTTTCCACTTTCTGCACATTTCGCAAAAAAACAACTCCATTCTATGTCTGACAAAATAATATAATCAAATTATAAATATGACAGAGTCACCCTTTTTCATAATAACCTTTTTTACTTTTTTTTTTTTTTACACTTTTTTTTGGAATCGAACCAAAAACCAATGGTACAACGATCTCAAATTAAATGTATTTTAAATATTTATAAATAATTTAATCAGTACACTAAAAAAGTTTCACACATCAAAATTTTAATATATTTGAAGTTTTTCATTATTAAAGACTGACTTATGCATTTAAGCACCCAATATCACTAACATTATGTCCAAATTACGCAAAATCTTTATAAATTGACGCCTGTGTGTTATTCTGAAGTGTAAGCTATATTACTGTTAAAAAAAATATTTCTTCTAAATGATTATTATTCTATCAAGTTATCCAATTTTTATGTTTTTAATAGTCAGATAACATTAGAAAAGTTAAGTAACTTATTAGAGTAAAGAGTTTCTAGTAAAAATCTCATCTCGAGGAGTATTTATACGTACGGTATAAGTATATTTAGATTCTACCAAAAATCGTCACTGTATAGGAAAAATGTGACATATTACCTTTACCAGTTACCTTTGTAAAAGAGTAATTCTTCTATCTTCTTCTGTTTTACAGAAGATTTGCCATATTAACATAATAGCTGTAGGTTCGATTCCCACTTGTGAGTCGTGAGTTTTTAACTATAACAATTCTCCCACAAAACGCGGCATTTTGTTCTGCCACTAAATATGTCTCGAATTCCGGCAGAAAGTACAGAACGAAGTGTTTCGACACTAGATTCGCTGCCTACCCACCCACTAAGGGATACAGCGTGAAGCTAGAAAGAAAATAATCTTGAATCTTTACCAAGACTCTATCAATAGCACTTCCCAACATCCAAACAAACAAGCCTACGTTTTCAAATGTAACTATATAAAAGGGCATTTTTGTTGAAGGAAATCTGTTCATGATATGTGTAAATCCATCCCATGTCCGTTAAAGGGGCCGCTGACGTTTTGTTACCGAGATTTTCTTGTCAACCCCGTTGTAATCTTTGCGAAAAGTTGTCTTACTGCGGTGATACGTTAAGGTTACTATAGGAAAACCTAAGACTTGGGAAATAATTATTTTGTTTTATCAAGTTTTTATAATCTAATTTATTACAAATTGCTGTTACGAATAACTCCTAAATTACTTATGAAATGTTAACTAAAAGATAGGATATATTAGAAACACTAGTTGTGATATAAAGAAATTATCATTAAAATTAGTTGACACACTAAAAAGTTATGAGGTAACCCCAAAAACATACAATTAATTGAGAACTTCTTCTTTTTTCGTTCGTAAGTTCGTAAGATCATTTATTACCAAAAGACTTATGTTATCTATACACAAAAAAAACATAATCAAATTGAGAACCTCCAGCTTTTTTTTAATCCGTAAAAATTGAAACAAAATCAATACATACATACATAGCATGGTAGGCAGAAGGAACGGAGTGTCTTACACTCCGTTCTCCACTTTCCGCAAAATTGAGGCATTGCGTGCTGAGTGGCGCAACTCAACGTCGTGCTTTGCCTTGCTACCAAACCCAGGAAATGAAAAAATCCATATCCTGCAGTGAGAATCGAACCCACAACCTGTCGTTACCAGTCGCACGCTTGTACCTCTGTGCCATGACAGGCGTTGACAAAATCAATAATTTTTTATTTTTCAGCTTTGTTAAACACATCGCGGCGTTGAGTTCCGCCACTAAGCACCCAATATTACTAAATTAATATAGAAAATGGAAAACGGTTTCTATACTCACTACCTACCCATCTCTACATTAGATTCGTGAAATTAAAAAAAATAACAGTAATACATTAAACATCGCGTGGGTTCAATCCCCGACACGACAAAAAACTTTTTAAATGACTAAACTTAACAGAATCGCCAGCTGTTTATAGTTTCCTATACGCATTAGTTGAGTGCGGGTCAATCAATCACGAGTATTTATGTGACATGAATTGTAACCACTCACGAACATCGAAATATAGGGAATTTTTGATGAAATTTTGTGTAAAAATATATATATGTATATACTTTTACTAGCTTTTACCCACGGCTTTGCTCATGGTCACTGGCAGTCCATACTATGTACTGTAAACTATATTTTCGATAACCCACCTGGAAATTGAACCCAAACCAATCAAGGTTACAGTACAACAACATTCCTCATAATTTTTTCAGCCTTCCACTTTAATCTGTATAGCAGGGTAATCAGAAAGGATCTAGAAATAAGATACTGCTCTCCACTTTCCTCCCGAATTTGATATATTGCATGTTAAATTGCAGAATTTAACAACGCGCCTTGTCTTATTAATTGGAAATCGAACCCTTAACCAATCGCGTTTATAGTCGAACGTCCTACTACATACCTTAAATTGTTGATTTTTTTTTCAGCTTCACGCTTCACATAGAAGGGTAATATCAGAGAGGACCTAGTGTCATGACTGTCTCTTCTCTACCTTTTATCCCGTTTTTCATATATTGTGTGTATTTTAAATAGCGGAGATCAACGCCGAGCTTTGTCCAATCTATCGAATTGCGAATGAAGCCACCAACAATCGCATTTACGCTACGATGAACATAAAATATGCTCTATCAATATAATTTTTTAAGCAATTTCGATCCCACTACTATCAAACTTACAAATAGTCTTCTACTGTGCCATTACGGCGTTTAACCTCTCCCATACATATAAGGAAACATTTAGTTTATATAGTTTTCGAGGCGAATGCGACGTCGTGCGGGCGTATGGGGGACACCTGACATGCTTTGAATAATTTCGCAGTTACATCGTGAATTTTAAAATCGGCACAGATGTCTTCGGAGCCATAAAAGAAAGGAATGTTGATAATTTGAACTTTGTTGTTTTTTTCTGTTTGATTTATAGTTGTGTAAATTTAGGTAGAGTTTGGGTTGTAGGTAGAAGTGGTTTTCTGGTTTGGTTTTTATAATTGGTTGTAATATCTTAGTATATTAATATATGTAAAGTAAAATGTTTTACTGATTGTTTGTAAAAATTATGTTTGTAGTTATATAAGCCAAGTACCCGAATAAATGTAAAGCTTAATATATGTATAGTTAGAAAAAAAGGAAAAAAATGTATGTTCGAAATGAATGAAACAAATGATGTAAACTTCTATGATGTAAAAAAAAATAAGTTAGAGTAATTTAAAAAATTGATTAAATTAATATCTTCTTGTATCTTACATGTAGTTCCTTTGTAAGTCAAATATAGAACATTATATTTATTCCCATAATTTTATTTTATTTATTTAATAACATTATTTTTTATTCACGCTTAATCTTGTTTAATAAGTTACTTAGAGAGAACCTAGTGTCAAGATACTCCCATTCTCCACAACCAATCCCATTGTGTCCACAATATTGCTGGAGTGGCGGAACTCAACGCCGGGATTATCTCACCAGAGCGAAAAATAACTTAAATATATATTAATACATTTAGCGAAAAATCTTGAAATATATAAATACAAGAGTCCAAATTCTAAACAATAGACCCACAGGATCATTCAGTTTAGAGAATGTTTATGATTGATGACATCTCTTCACTGCACCTAATCGACAGTGATTGAGCAGTTTACGTATATAGTTACAACTATCTTATGCTGTTCAAATAACACATAAAATAACAATTATATACCTCTCATAGCAAAAATAGAAATAAGAACGAAATTCGTATACTTAAATAATTTTAATGCAATCTAGCAAAAGTCTCTACCCGCGAAGTAGTCCAGTTTCTTGGTTTTAAATATTAGAATCCCACTAAGTTGTTAAAAATTAATATTATGAAGCATGTATTCTTTTATTGTGTGTGATGCCATCTAGATTTGATAAAAGGTTATATACAGGAGTGGTTTTGTTTTTGAAGTACATATCTAAGTAGTCAGGGAAAACCTAATATTAAAATTGTTCATTGTATATTTTCTGCCCGAATTTGAGAGCATTGTAATGATAAGTGCGAACCCCAACGTCGCGTTTTATCGTACCAGAGACGGGGAAATGGAATGAATGTAAATATAATAATTTTTTGAGTGGGTTCAACCCACAGTCAATTTTTTTTTGGTTACTTAGCATTTAAAGTATTTGCTAAATACATTTTTTTCGTAAATTCTATTTAATTATAAAAATATTACATCATTTCACCTCTTGCAAAAGAGTAAAGAGAAAACTAACAATAAATTTCTTGTGATCATTAACGAGACCTCCAACAATTATTTTTTCATATTGAAGCAACGAGTCCCAGTATACGACATATAATTCAGAGATATGAAAAACCCAGTAAATGTTAGATTTTCTTTTACATTTGCATTGAAACTTCAAGCTTATTATTGTTGTAAGAGAACTGGAGTGTCTTAACACTAGGGCTCTCGTGCCCTCTGCCACCCTGCTATACATAAAAGGGATACAAAGGTGAAGTTAAAAAGGTAATTTATTAACTAAATAATTTTCATCACTTGCTTAATATCTCACTAACGTTACTACTTACGCATATATTTCATAATGGAACCCTCTCTCTCTCTTTCTTTGGCACTCATTTTCACTTTTCGTTTTTCATAGTATATAATTATATTTCATAAAGTAATCCAGAAATAAAGAAACACATAAAAGAAAACAATCTGTGTGGTCACATTTGTCATAAAGGCCTTTATTAGTGCAGTGTCTTACTCGCGTAAAAGATAAGGTGCGTACTATTTTTATTGAATGATTTATTAAAATTGATTGTGTTGAATCATTTATTTATAAACCAAAGTTATGAACCTGATTTGAAATAAATTGTGGCATTTTTATCTTATTCTTATATGTATGTAATTTCGTGAGATTGTTATGGAATAAAGGTTCAGATTTAAAGGGAATGAGTTAGTAGAAAGCAGAGAGGAACCTGATGAATCTAGTGTTAACACATTCCGTTTCTTACATCAACTCACGACATTCCGCGCCGATTGAGGTGACAGTGCAGGCTGAGTGACGGAACCCAACGTCAGTCTCATATTTTAAATTTCTATTTTCAATTTTAGTAAAATTGCGGCGTTGAGTTCCGCCACTCTATAGCTACTATATTATAATAATAAAAAATAATATTTCTTATTTTTCATATTATAAAGGTTATCGTGGCACAGTAGTAGAGCGTATTTTTGATTTCTACTGAAAGGTTTACTTAAATTATTTTCATTTTTCCGATCTAGTAAAACAAACCGCGGCGCAGAATTCAGGTGAACACTAAAGAATGGACCAAAAGCCGATTTTTATCAATTCCAATAATTCGACTTTATTATTATTTTTATTTGTGTTACCACATAACGTTCTATTGGACGAACCTATTTTAATGATTTTGATGATTATACGATATTATATTTCTGATGTGGTCCCAATTAAATTTAGTTCAGATACGAAGAGTAGTTTTTGAGTTATTCGTAATAATTTTACATTTTTGTGTATTTTTTGTGTTAAAATCTTAATTATACCAATAATCTATTTTCGCCTGTCGTGGCGCAGAGGCACAAGCGTGCGACTGTAACGCAACAGGTTGTGGGTTCGATTCCCACTCCAGGAAATGTAAAATTTAGTATTTTCATTTCTTGGGTTTGCTAACAAGGCAAAGCGCGGCATTGAGTTCCGACACTCAAGACGCAATGCCTCAATTTGGCGGAAAGTGGGAAATGGAAATGTTGAAAGAGAACGAAGTCTCTTAACACTAGGTTCTCTAGTTCCGTCTGCCTACCCTGCTATATGCGGGATACAGCGTGAAGTTATACCAATAATCTATTTAAAAGTCATCATTTCAACACGCTTTGTTAACCACAATAAGTAAAACAAAAACTATCCATTTCGCTATCAATTACTATATAAATGCACACTAATAAATCATATACTTAAAACTGCCTTTTTATCGCTCGCGATAATTATCAAGATAGATCCTTTCCACTATAACATATATTGATGGAGTGTCAAATGAGAAATTCTTGATATTTTTTAGTGTCACTACCTACTAGCTGTCAGTATCGTATCCATTCATTTCGCTGTTCCATCCAGATTATGTGGGGCCTATTTCAAGCGAATATGGGCTTTGTGTTAAAGGAATAGAGATACCATGGAGTGGTTTAGGATATATGGTGTAATGGACAGTTGACGATCAGTGGAAACAATAGGATCGTTAAAGTGGACAGACCAGATTGAAGTCGAGACCACCGTCAAGTAGACAATACTAGTATGCTTGTGACAAGTGTTACGTATGTATGGATGATAATATTAAGTTTGTATTCATATTTGATTATATGTTTGGAGAAAAGCCAATCGACAGTGAATGTGGTTGATTGTGGGTTCGATTTTTTGTTCTGGTGAGGCAAATCGCAAGGTTGACATTCGCCACTTACACGTAATAGTCTCGATTTTTGACGATAAGTAAAGAACGGAGTGTCTGGACACTAGATTCTATCTGGCTACCTAGATATGCGACGTATACACCTGACTGTCAACACGATGGTTTTTAATTCGATTCCCATTTGAAAGTATGATTATATTTAAATTATTTTCAATTCCCCGTATATGAACGACGAAGCGCGACTTTGAGTTTCACGACGTAACGTTTCCAATTTAAGTGGAAAACGGAATGTCCTGACACTAGCGGGAAAGAGAGTCAAGTTTAATAGCCTGATTTAATAATAAATACAAAGTATTTGCTAGCGTCTAATAACCTTTTACAGCGGATGTATTTAGTAAATTTATCAAAAACTAATCAATCAGATAGTCAATAAAGTATTGCCCCTAACGCAGGTGTCATTCATAAATTTGTAACACTAAATCATATAGGCTAATCTAAATATAATTGTCGTGGCGTTGAGTTCCGCCATTAAACACGCATTGCCACGAATGCGGGTGGCCAAAAATCCGAAAAAATTGAAGATATACCGAATAATGACCACAGCAAGATATAGAGAGGAACGAAAAACAAAGAACAAAACACAGAACTAACATAAATTTAATATGAACGGTAAGAGATTAGGGGGAGACCTCGGTTGACCTTAAAGAATATAGTATTAATGATACTGGAGGAAGGTCACGTAAAAAACATGAGGACTCTCCAGAGGGCATGTATGAAGAGGTTAATGACTTTTGGCGCGAGAGCGTTTGGCGCTCTGTTCTCTCTGACTACCTCACTAGGTATAAGTGATTAAAATGCGAAATTATTATTATTAATATTAGAAACATAAGATTTTACGTACGGAAATGGGTAAGTCCAAAAAGTACTTAACGATTTTATCTAATGAAAGTTACATTATCAGTGAAAAATAAATATAATAAGTATACGTGTATATTAATATTAATCATTATTTCTACGGAAAAACCCATGAAACTTTCTTATTCACCAAATAATAATCTATCATTTTTTTATTTTTTATAATACCAACCTAAATTATTTCACCAGAGTGCAGAGAAGTTAGTTGCTTTTAAAGATTTTAAAAGATATGCTTCAAGAATATGATGATTTAGAGATGATGTTGGCCGAACTTTGCTTTAATATCTATATATCGCTTGCGCGACTGACAGACAACACACAGACCTAAGAAACTACTGGCCTAAGAAAACTAAAATTTTGCAATTAGGTACCTTGGGGAGCATTGGGGAACACTAAGATAAGATATCATTTCTGGAAATTCCTACCAAAAGGAGAAAAACCTGATTTTTGGTTGTTAAAACCACGCAAATAAAGTCACATATATAAGATTATTATAACATTAGTGTCATTATGATCGGAATGTAGAAATAAATTAATCTAAATTGACACTTCTCTGTGACTGATTTTAAAAACAAGATGAACAAAATGTTTGGAGAAGATAACTGAAGAATATGCTTGAAAAATATATCCACAAAACTTTGGTGTACTTTCTTCAAATAACATTTACCTGACAATCAATACCTAATATAATAGACACAGAATAACCTCAATCTAAAATAACATTAAATGATACGCAAATGAAATGATAACGTCTGTCGTGGCGATGTGACAGGTTGTGGGTTCGAACCCCAGTCCAGGAAATGTAAAATTTAGTATTTTCATTTCTTGGGTTTGGTAACAACCCAGAAAGCAAAGTGCCGCGTTGAGTTCCGCCACTCAGCACGCAATGCCTCAATTCGGCGGAAAGTGGGGAATGGAATTGTTGCAAGAGAACGGAGTGTCTTAACACATAGTTCTCAGGTTCCCTCTGCCTACCCTGCTATATGCGGGATAAAGCGTAAAGTTAAAAGAAAAAAAAACAATCAATACCTAATATAATAAACACCAGTGCCTAACTTTTCAAAGTACAAATATGAGACTTAAAAAAAAACTCCCCAGTAAAATAATGGGCATAAAAGTGCAAAAAAAACAATATTTTTGACCTAAAAAAAACCTAAGGTCATCGCCAAAATCCGATAGTGAAATTACTAAATACCTTGACATCCTATACCGATTTCCCTAGATATACCGGCTTCCCTAAATATACATCGGCTTCCCTTAATTTACCGGCTTGCCTAACTAAAATTTTCACCCCTAGCCACAGATAGACACAGAATAACCTCAACCCTAAATAATATTAAATCATAATCTACCTTTCAGCATTAGGATCTTGTATAAGAGTGGCCGGGATGCTGTGCTCGATGTCACGCTCGTCCGCATGCGACACGCGGGACGCGGGCGACTCAGGGGAACTCCCCTCGTCTTCCCGCGTCCCCCTCTCCCGCTGGTCCTTCACACCGCTGTCTGGACTGGTTGCTTCTTCTGTGGACAAAAGAGATGTACATGAGTATATTTGCTAAGCATATTATGAGCATATGGTAGCTTCTGGTAGGACTGACAGTACTGACATCTTTTTGCTAATTAAGGACTTGAAAGTACTTGTGATTTCCTATTTGAATAAAGAATATTTTAATTTTGATAGAATTTGTGGTCATCGTGACGCTGTAAATCAGCGTCTGATTGTACACGTTAACCGTTAAAACGTTGTATGATTGGTAGTTAGATACCTAGGAGAAATAAATATACATAATTCAATTATTTTTATTTATTCACTCTGGTGAGATAATGCGTGGCGTTCAGGGACACTCAACACGCAATCTCGAATTCGCAAGGAAAGAGCGGAATGGAGTATCTTAACATTAGGTCTAGGTTTTCTGTATCTACCCTGCTATGTTGAACCAAGCGCGAAGTTGATAAAAGGTTTACAGACGTATATAATAGTAATCTTTCCAATTTGTTCTCTTGCTATTCTAAATTAAAGATGATTAAGGGAATACTGTTTTTAGAGCTTCACACACAACAGATCAGTCAAAGAACACCCAGAAGATAAGATACTCTATTTCCAACTCTCCATCCGAATCTGAGATATTACGTGTTGAGTGGCGGAACTCAACGCCGCGCGTTGTCTAATTATACTCTAAAATCTGTCAACTACACCATATTCTACAATATAATTTAATAACACGTTCAATGAACAAGACACAAAGGAGATTGATTTATTAAGATCAGATAAGATACCGAAATGAAAGACGTGGTCAGATATAAAAAGTTTGTGAACGAATTGTTAAACTTAAGTATGAAATAAAAGCCTCACGCTTTTTCCCGTATAATAGGGTATTCAGAGTGAACCTAGTGTTAAGACACTCCGTTCGTTACTTTCGGACTAAAAATTGCGTGTTGAGTAACGGCTTCAACGAGGTGCTTTGTCTTATCAGCGTGGAGAAGTGAAAATAATCAAGATTTTACCAAAACTAATACTAAAAAGTAACATTATTACGAATAACTCAAAAACTAGTCAAATCTTAACAAAATTTAAATGGAACCACAAAAGCATCAGCTCTCATATAAAAAAAGAATCATCAAAATTGGTTTACCCAGTAAAAAGTTACACGGTATCACACATAAACAAATACTATCGGGTTGACAACTTCCTCTATTTTTTGAAGCTTATGATTCCCCGAAGGGGAATCGAACCCACAACCAATCGCATTTACTGTTAGACGCTATCCTACTATGCGATGGATAGTATGAAACAAAAGAATTCTGTTATTGGCAGTTTTAATCAAGAACAAATGAAAGAAAGATGACAGATAACGTTAAAGCGTGTCGTGATCGAATTAACACAGATATCAAAATAGTAATGAACTGTACTGATCTAGTACAATTATATTGTGATTTTACAAAAAAGAAATGTAAACCTAATTTGCCTCAATCGGCGGAAGGTGGGGAAGTGAATTATTGAGAGAGAACGGAGTGTCTTAACACTAGGTTCTCTGGTTCCCTCTGCCTACCTTGCTATATGCGGGATACAGGATGAAGCTAAAAAAATAAAAAGAAAAATTCCACTATACTCGTACGTAACTAAACGCCGCAAGAAGAAGAAAAATTACAAGCACTTTTGTGATATGTTTTAATTTAAGTTATTCCTGTAAATTCTGTTTTAATTTATTTAATTACAAATTTTTCCTGAATGTGTTCGATTTGCTTGAAAATGTCATATTTAGTCATTTATTTACACTACAAATAATATAATCCCAATACTTATTAATATAAAAATATATATATATATAATTACTTATCAATCTATTCACGCCTAATAATATCACTATCGTCATCACCGTCAAAATCGTCCTCGTGCTAATCGTGAAACGGGTAGAATTCAATTACATTCATAATTATGATAAAGCCAGGAAAATTACGCGTTAAATTGGGCTATCACGGACACGATACTACGCATACCTGATGATTGATTGATTTGTTAGTCATTCTATGAAAACTGGACAAATATTTAGAAGTAGCTATGCCCTCGACTTCGTCTGCATGGAATTTAACAAAAAACTTTATATTGTGTAAAAGTTATTATATTAGAAGAACTCATCTAATATAAGAGTAGCTTAAGTTACTCCTTATTACATCTGCTATTTACCAGTAAAAGTCCATTCACAATCAGTCCAGCCATTTAAGATTAGCCGGAACAAACAGACAGACACACGAAAATTGTAACAATGACTATTTTGAAAGTTTGAAAGTGGGGAACGGATTTGTTGAAAGAGAACGGAGTGTCTTAACACTAGGTTCTCAGATTCTCTCTCCCTACCCTGCTATATGCGGAATACAGCGTGAAGTTAAAAAAAAAAACAACTATTTTGATATAAGTACTGTAGATATACTCGTATTCATGTACAAAGAAGCTAGAAAATGGCCAGTAGTTTCGCCTGTGCATTGTCTGTCAGTCATTCAGTACTGAAAGTGTTTTTTTATATATAGATTTATTATCATCTGACATAATTTCGTTCATGATTATCGATTGCAACACATTTATGAATATGTTCTTATCATTCACTTTGTATGAATTAAATTGTATTATTATGGTTTAGGGTTCCAAGTCTAATATAGTTTGTATAAATAATTAAAATTTTAATAAAAAAGAAAATCGATTTCAAGAAAAATGCACTAAAAATAATCATTATATATTTGTATATAATATATTTGTCTTAAATGTGGCTATCGCAGTGGGACAACGTTTGACTGTAAATGCGAGGTGTGGGTTCGATTTCCATTTGGGGGAATGATTATTTAATTTTATATTTTCGCTATAATATGGCAAGGGGCGGCGTTGAATCCTGCAACTTAATACTCAATGTTTCAAATTCAGACGAAAAGCGTACAACGGAACCTTAGGTTCTCTTTGACTACTTATCTATCTCAGTATTGAACGGAGAGTGGAGAACGGAATGTCTTATACCTATATGGGATAAGACATTCCGTTCTCCACTCTCCGTTCAATACTGAGTAAGAAAATAAAAATAATTTAAATATGAAGGGAATGCCTCAGATGATACGGAGCCACTACCAAACGCTTTTATTAACATCGTTCCACTGCACCACAATGACCTTAATAAATACTTTTTTGTAACTTCACGCTATATCCCGCACATAGCAGGTACGCAGAGGGAACCAGAGAACCTAGTGTTAAGACACTCCGTTCTCTTTTACCACTTCCGTTTCTCAATTTCCTTATATATATAAATAAACGCCTGCCGTGGCGCAGTGCACAAGCGTGCGACTGTAAGCGCAATAGGTTGTGGGTTTGATTCCCTCTCCAGGAAATAGAATTTTTCACTTCCTGGGTTTGGTAACAAGGCAAGCGTGGCGCTGAGTTCCGCCACTCAGCACGCAATGCCTCAATTCGACGGAAAGTGGGCGGAGTGTCTTAACACTAGGTTCCCTCTGCCTACCCTGCTATATGCGGGATACAGCGTGAATCTAAGTATTTATATATATTATGATATGAAGCACTTTAAAGGCAGCCTTCAATCTGATATCAAATTTCTAAAGACAGACCAAAACCTGAGCTGAGCTGTGAGGCAAAACAAGAAAAACGTTTTTCGCTTATACTCGCTTATAAGCTTGTCGGTCAAAAGATTTTATATATAGGCTGGTTTCATTAAAGAACTATTAGTTCAGTTGTTAATAATTATTTGAAGGTAGTGAGTTCGATTTTTTATATTGTAAGCATTTTTTAGAAATAAGGTTATTTAATTCGACTGTTTATAAGTGTGTTACTGTATAACTTTAAACTGGGTGAACCGATTTTGATGATACTTTAATAATATGATAGCTAGTGCTTCAGATGTTCAGATGTGTCTTATTTAAATTTAGTTAAGATCTAACAAATAGTTTTTGAGTTATTTGTAATAAAGTTTGTAGAGCATTTTATTTGAAATCGGTTTTGTTCTTTTTGCTTAAATTTAATTATTTTATATATCTATGTGTTTTTAAATTTATATGTTTATTGTTTATCTAATCACCCTATAATAGCCCCGTTATCATATAAGGTCAAATAGGAAAGAGTTATCAACATAAATAATTTATTTTGATTACGAAAACTTTAGTCATGATAATTGTGAATCAATCATTATTCTATTGTACTACTTTTTTATATATTTTTTCATTATTTTTATTTTTTTAATTACAATATAAAAAAAACACTTGTGAATTAAAAAAACAAACAATTGAGTGGCTGCCACATGTCTAACAGTAAACGCAAGTGCTTGTAGGTTCGATTCCCACTCGAGTTATGTTAATTTTTAAATTATTTTCATTTCTCCATTCTAGCAAAAAAAGTGCGTTAAGTTCCGCCACTGTACGCAATCTGGGGTCATATCTCTTGCGAAAGAAAGTTCAAAAAGGAGTCTTGAGACTAGGTTTTCAATGACTATACGAATAAAAGCGGAAATTTAAAAAAAAACTTAACTAACAAAACCAAATTAGATACACCCTGTATAAAAATTAAGTTGAAAATGTGATTCTCAGTGTTAATATCTAGCTTCACGCTATATCCCAGAGAGAACAGAACCCCAAACGATACGGTCTCTGCATTCTTCTTTAATTCAACTAATTCATTTCTAATTTAGTGTTAATTTATATCCATTTTGTTTTAGTTCACGCTGTATTCCACACATAGTAGAGTCAGCAGAGAAAACCTAAGACCCTAATGTTAAGACACTCCGTTCTATTAATATTTTCGTTCTAAACTTCCCGCTGAAATAAAGTATTGCGTGAGTGGCTGGAATATTAATTTATCACAAAAATACCACATTAAAAGTTAAAAACATCAGCTCTACCCTAAATTAGACACACCCTGTATACAAAGTGAGATGTCACGTCAAAAAATTTTTGAAACCCAAGGAGATACAGTCCGAAAACGTTGCGGTGGGCCTTATTTCACTGTCCAGTGACTCGTGAACTACGTTTTGCTTAATTGATTAAAATGCATCTCGTGAAAGATGCGCTAATGGACCGCCTCCAGCATCCAGACTGATCAAAGGTAGACCAATTCGTAGTCAGATAGAAATGACGTTATCATGATACAGTATAAACAGTGAGTACTGGTATTATTGCCAGCCATATCTGTCTGTGTAATTGCTTGCGGCGATGCGTTTAGTTCAGGCTTCACATTGTATGACATATAGTTAGACAACATAGTGTTAAGACACTCCATTCTCCACTTTTTAGTTAAATTAAAATATATTTAGCATTTAGCGAAAAAAATCTATTACAATTAAGCGTCATAGCTTCACGCTGTATCCCGCATATAGCAGGGTAGGCAGAGAGAACCTAGTGTTAAGACACTCCGTTCCCCCCTTTCCGTAGAATTGACGCATTGCGTGCTGAGTGAAGGAACTCAACGCTGCATTTTGCCTTGTTACCAACCCAGGAAATGAAAAATTCCAATTCCTGGAGTGAAATAACAATTATACATTAGAGAGAACGTAGTGTTTGGGACACTCCGTTATTTATTTCCCTCCCGAATTCAAGACATTTTGTGATGAGTGGCGGAACTTAACGCCGCGCTGCCTTCGCAATCAGATATCGTTCTTTTTCTTCAACTTTGAGTAGGACAGTGATTGGACATTTTACGAAAACAATGCTTTAATTTCAACAGATGATATTGATAACATCTTATCAAATGCCACCGTTAAGTTGATCTTAGAGAAAGGTTTGTGTGCATTTGAACAAAAGTAACTGTTTTTTTTTTCGTTTTTGGGTGGCAAAGAAATTGGCTGATTGAGATGACGTTGATCTGTAGATTGCTTTGGGTTTTTTTTTGGTGATGGTAACAATATGTTTGAATTTTTATAGTAAATTTAAGAGAGAACCTAGTGTCTAAGCGGGGAACGGAGTGTCTTAACACTATGTTCCCTTTGCCTACCGTGCTATATGCGGGATACAGTGTGAAGCTATGTATGTATGTATGTAGAATCTAGTGTCAAGATATTCCGTTCTCCAATTTTTATCTAAAATACGTGTTTGAGGTGACGGAATTCAACACCGCGTTTTGTCTTGCCAGAACGAAATGAACATAATTTAAATATTATTGTCCTCTTGTCTCATTGCGTCATGATAGCCTCAAAAATTTTATACGTCTATATATAAATAGGTGAAGCAAAAACTTTGTACCCCTTTTTACGATAACTACGCGGACTGAGGAGAATGAAATTTGGCACACTTATAGTTTATATAAAGAAAGATGCTATCATGCTATTCTATACTACTAAGGTTTGAAATCCATGATTATATAAAAAACATATACATTGGTAAAGATAACGCGTTATTAACGCCTCAACGGGGACACTAGTTAATACTAAAGTACATACATACATACATACATAGCTTCACGCTGTATCTCGCATATAGCAGGGTAGGCAGAGGGAACCAGAGAACCTAGTGTTAAGACACTCCCTTCTCTTTCAACAATTCCGTTTCCCACTTTCCGCCGAATTGAGGCATTTATATATATATAAAAATATTTTTCAAGTTTTTTAAGTAAATAATTACATACACTAGTTGTATTACTATTAATTTTGATTGATATGTTTACTTTATTTTCGATATTACATTCGAAGCTCTGATTACTGTACCTTATCGTATAGGTGTAATCGTTCACGCTGGTGTCCCTTATCATGTAATCAATCATAGGCAGATGGTAGCTTATCCTGCTAGTGATAACTGTTTGTGCGTTTCATACTATTTACATTGAACTTTTTGCGGATTATCGATGAATTGAAACGATTTGGGTTATAATAATATTGATTTTGTTATGTGGTATAGTTTTTGAATTGGTGGCTTACTTTTCGCGTCATTGAGTTGCAGAATTGGTGGATCAATTCTTCTGCATTTATTGCTTTTAGTTCCAAAAAAAGAAGGAAGAATGTATTAATTTTACTGTATTTTTTTATATGCGTTACCTTATAACTTTTAGAATCATCAAAATCGGTTCACTCAGTAGGTGAAACAAAAATTCGTTCTAATTAGAGATATTGTGTGTTGAGTGGCGGAACTCTACCTTACCAAAGCGTAGAATTAAAAATAATTTAATATTTATTAATTCGTTCCTACACCACGATAGTCTTAACACCCCTTAAAGTCTATTAAAATCGTTCAAAACTTGTGTAAATCAATAGAAATGGTATGCAAAAGCGTTGTATGAGACAGGGGAAATTACATGTCCTCTATAATTGAGACCGTCTGGCTATGATTAAATGGAATCCTAATATTTTTACTATTAAAGAATATTGTTGAATCGCAATAACAGTGTTTAATTGTAAACGAGAGGTGTGGGTTCGATTCTCGGGGGAAAGATTATATTTAAATTATTCTCATTTTTCCGTTGGGGAACGGAGTGTCTTAACACTAGGCTCTAAGGTCAAACAAAAAGAAAATATATTCTATTTTGGCAAGAGACGTTGAGTACATACACGCCAGTTTTTACACACCTCATCTGTGTTAAGTGTTCCTTAGTTAAAAATATTTTTTTAAACTTACTGTCGTTAAACGTTGTCGTGGCGCAGAAGCACAAGCGAACAACTGTAAACACGGCAGGTTGTGGGTTCGATTCCCATTCCAGGAAATGGAAATTTTCATTTACTGGATTTGGCAAACAAGACAAAGCACGGCGTTGAGTTTTGCCACTCAGCACACAGTGCCTCAAATTCGGCGGAAAGTGGGGAACGGAGTGTCTTAACACTAGGTTCTCTCTGCCTACCCTGCTATATGCGGGATACAGCGTGAAGCTATCTATGTATGTTTAATCAATGAAGACATTTGAAAAAAGTTAATATTTAAAAAAAAAATACACACCTCAACACGTCACAATAGCGTCAATTAATTGTTTTTGCCTAATCATTATGTGTCATTAAAAAAATACGTATATAATGAAAGTTATCGATTTTAATTCATTACAATAATTGACACATGTCAAGACGTTTGAATATCGCAGATTAGAAAAGGATGATTACATATTTCTTTCGCAATAAGCAATCAAGTTAATTCATCAAAATTGTTGAATGGCCATACATGGAACTTAGAGCAAACTAAAACAAAGGTTGTGAGTTCGGTTCCCATTCGTGGGATATGCAGAACGAAAACGAGAATAAATTATGGTACATATTAATATATAACTAGTGTCCCCGTTTACGCGTTAATAACGCGTCCTAGCAACGTATGTATATGTCATTTTATATAACATGGATGTCAAACCATGGTAGTGTGTAACATTTATTTTATTAATTTTATATATTTTTTATGTATTATTTTAAAAAGATACTATCATTCTGCACTCTTTCGCTATATAAACTATAAGTGTGCCAACTTTCATGCCCTTCCCATCCTATATATATCTCATCCTATATATTCCCATCCTATATATATCTATTTTCAGGTATCGTTCTTATTTTTGACAAGTGTTTTCGATGACAAACCTTTTTTACGTCTCCACTCGTCTCGTTTAGTCTATATATTGAGTGGCGGAACTCTACGTTCTACTTTGTCTTGCATTAATAAATAAAAATAATTAAAATATAATCATTTACCAACTGGGAATCGAACCTACAACCAGTGTACAGTCAGGCTGTCCCACTGAACCAAAAAGCATATTTATATTCACGTTTTATCTCCCTTATCAATATTTATCACATTAATTGAGTACAGTGGCTTGTAACGTAAGGCGCCTTGATAGTAACTATAGGTTAAGTAATGGAAGCTTAATCTTAATGCAAAAACCCAATATATTGTTAGTTTTTTTATATTTCTTTGTTAACTACTGATACTGTCTGTGTTTTTGTGGATAAAGTGTATGAAAGGTTAGTTTTAATATATATATTTAATATAATATATCCCCCATATAGCAGGGTAGGCAGAGGGAACCCAAACCAAACCCAGGAAATGAAAAACTCCATTTCCTGGAGTGGGAATCGAACCCACAACCTGTCGCGTTTACAATCGCACGCTTGTGCCTCTGCGCCACGACATGCGTTAATAATTTTAATATGATCTGTTTAAAATAATTTAAACAGATAGAAAGACAGATAGAAACCAACCTAACTTCACGCTTTATCCCTAGCGGGGTAGTTAGAGTTCCGAAGCGCCAAGCGCTACGGTCCCTGCATACCTCTTTCGCCTCGTCCACAGTTATTAACCTCTTCTTACATGCCCTCCGGGGGGTCCTCGTATTTTTTACGTGACCTTCCTCCAGTATCATTGATACTGTGTTCTCGAAGGTCAACCGAAGTATTTAAATTATTCCCCCGAGAGAGAATTGAATCTACAACCACTCGTTTGTACTCATTTACTGTTCCACTACACTACTATGGCCTTAAGTTATCAAACAATACTAAATCAGTAGTAAATCCAAGCCATACATAAAGCGATATATTCGTTTCAAAGTCAAATGACAAACGACTGTTAGTGATGTGACATCGCTTTGACGTCGTCGCTCAACAAGTTTATATTCGATGTATGGGATTAACGCTTTGTACGATTTGAATGGTGGTACAACACTAGTGGTGGTAGGGGGTTCGATTTCTGTGTGTATTTATATAAATTTATTAATAAGAAGCGCGAATATGTTGATAAATCGTAAATTTATTCTTTTTTGGGAAGACATTTTTAAGTTTAAGTTAATTGGTAGAGATATTTGTTGTTTTTTTGTTTAGTCGTTTATTCATCTTACGAATAAAGCAAATTCTAATGTTTTTTTCCAGAAACAGAGTAGAAGAGCCTAGCATTAAGAATTTCTACACTCTCCATCAATGCGAAGCTTAATACAGCGGTTTGGCCTACTAGAGCAATGAAATTAAAACTAATTCAAGTTTGTGGCGTAATCGGAAAGACATTATCTTTAAGGCGTAAATAAGTTGATAAATAGAAAAAGCATGCTTTACGCTACTTCCCGCCTGTAATTAAGACATTGTATGTTGACTAAGCGGTTAGGAAAAGAGGAAATGATAATAATTCCCCTGAGCGGGAATCGAACCTACAACATAATCAATTAAAACTAACTTGTCACTAAAACACTTAACTTAGTCTATTGTGATTTTATCAAGAACGAAGTCGTGATTCTAAACAGTTAAGAGACAAATGATCGTAGCTCAGACGTAAGTATATAAGAGGAAAACTCATTTTATATGTGTCGTGCAACAAGTAGGAATATGTCTTGGGTATCTGGGACGTTTTAGACTGTACGGTTGTAGGTTCGATTCCTGTACGTAGGTTTTTAGTCTTTAAAAGTTATAGCCTTTAGTTCTTTGCGTGGACTATGACACACTCACTCACTAGAAGAATGATATGTAAATCGTTATATATGGTATATGTCATGTAAATCGTTGTCATTTCTTCGCTCTGGTGAGGCAATATGCGGCGTTGAGTTCCGCCACTGAACACGCAATCGCAAATTTGGAGGAAGAGTGGAGAATGACGTGTCTTGACACTACTCTCTGACTACATTACTGTTTTATATTTGCAAAAAAATGTGTTTTTTGCTTTTTTCTTTGTTTTTCTTTTTACGAGCCTGCAATTGTCTTTGTGTGAAGTATAAAATTTCCCAATTCCGTAGCAATCTCAGAAGTTTCTTTCTTAATCCTCCCCTACACTCCTCGAGCAGCCTAAATGTTAAACTTTAGCTTTCTATGGCAAGTAGCTTCCAGCAACACGATTGGTCGTGTGTTCGATTCCCACTCGGGCAAATGATTATATTTAACTTATTTTCATTTCTCCGCTCTGGTAACATTGCACGGCGTTGAGATCCGCCACTTTACACGCAATTAATACACTCGAATTCGGGCGGAAAGTGGCGATGGGAGTGTCTTAACACTAGGCTCTAAAGAAATGACTATGACAATGACTTTCCCGCGTTTCATTTACATTTTTCACTTATACAGTGATTCTCTTATAATTTTTCCATATTAATATTTATATACTAAAAAATCTACCCTTACTCTGTACCTAACAACCAAAAACCAAAAAGTGCCACACAAAACACTGAATGACTCGGCGTGTACGTTAGACGCAACAGGTATCATTTGTCGCTGTCGGCCGCTACGAATTAGAGCTAAGCTTGAAATATGTTATACATCCAGACTATTTTAGAACGGGTACTGAGCACTCGATATGCTATTTTATTATTAACTGACTTTAAAAAATGAGGGTATCATACATACATACATAGCTTCACGCTGTATCGCGCATATAGCAGGGTGGGCAGAGGGAACTTAGTGTTAGGGCACACCGTTGCTCACTTTCCGCTGAATTGAGGCATTGCGTGCTGAGTGGCGGAGCTCAACGCCGCTCTTTTCCTTGTTACCAAATCCAGGAAATGAAAAATTCCATTTCCTGGAGTGGGAATCGAACCCACAACCTGTCGCGTTTAAAGACGCACGCTTGTGCCTCTGCGCCACGACAGGCGTTATACTTGTTACTTGTTTTGGATTTTTTTAAAATTTTCTAAGGGATTTCTTTCCAAAATATTCTCACGCTTGCTTTATTTTATATGTATGATACATACATGACTCTGATTTGCCCTCAACATGTGTATAGTGTATTTAAGCTTCACACTTCCAAATTAGAATATTAAAATCAACAACTTAATGATTTAATTAGATATTGGGACCGATGGACGATAAATGCGGTCTGTGGGAACGTGGTGCAAGTAGAATAATTATTATTTTAGTAAACCGAATGTAAGGAAAGGAGGAGTTTCCCAATTCTACTGTAATACTTTTGTGTGTTTTGTGACGTTATAAATTTTTACTGGGTGAGCCAATTTTGATGATTCTTTTTATATTATAGCTAGTGCTTCTGATGTGGTCCTATTTAAATTTGCTTAACATTCGAGTAGTTCTTGAGCTATTCGTAATAGTTTTAGTTTTTACAGCATTTTATTTGAAATCGGTTTTCTTTTTTGTTAAAATTTTAATTAGTTTAAAAGTAACTAATAAATATTATGATTATATTTAATTTTTGTTTGGTGGTAGGAGGTTCGTCCTCCGTCTGGCTCGCGACCACTATCATGTCAAAGACGAACCGCCAAATATCTTATGATGTGTTCCGGATCGATGGCATGTAAGCCAGGTTTTCCCATTCCCACCCATCCTTTCCCCAAAATGTGGTGGTTCCGAGAACGGAATACTACATTGTCCTCCTCTTCCATCTGTATCCTCTAGGTTGGCAACGCATCTACAACATCTCTGGTGTTGTAGATGTTCATGGGCGAAGGTATCCACTTACCATCAGGTGGTCCTTCTGCTCGTTTGCCATCCGTTATCCATAAAAAAAAAAAAGTAATTAAAAAAGCCTTGTTTTAATTAAATCACATTTTATTTATTGAAACCATATTAATCAATAAGTAAGAATAAAAATATTATTAGAATATGATAATACTGTATTTAACATATAACTGATTCCAACATGACTTATACCTCTTTAACAAGTACATCTCATTTCAATTAATAGCTCTATCAAAAGAAATACACGACTGACACTCCAAGCATATCTTACGGCCTATCACATCAAGATTACGTTAATTTCTATGGGAATTCTGGCATATGGCTTGAAAATTAAAAATTTATTATATATAAATCTTACTAATAAAAGATAATATCGTGAATATCTTAAGGACAGTAATCAAACAGAAATTTTGAATTACAGATTTTTAAGCTACATGTGCTTTTCAAATTTGTTTAGGTAGAGAGAGGTGCTTTTACGGTAGAGTATATTTTAAGGGGGCATCTTTACCCTACATTTCGCCTATTTTTTTTATGGATAACGGATAGCAAACGAGCAGAGAGACAACGCAACACCAGAGGCAACGCATCTACAACACCAGAGATGTTGTAGATGCGTTGCCAAACTAGAGGATACAGATGAAAGGGGAGGACAATGTAGTTGTCTGCTATCGGAACCACCACAATTTGGGAAAAGGATGGGTGGAAAAGGGGAAAAAAAGGGGGCCGATTACTGTAATGCGAACGGCTACCGTATGGAGAATCTATTGAATGCTAAGGACTTTCTTCTATAGGGTATTAGTAAGTGCAAGAGAAATAAAAAGTGATCTCTTAGTATGTTTTTTTTGTTTTTAACATATGTCAGAAAGTAGTAACATCTAATTGAAATTCTGAAAAACTTTAAATAAATTTGAAACTGTATCAGTTAGCAGAAAGCTGAAGTCAGCTGAAATTTTACTTTTATTGTAAATTAGTTCCAAATAAATTGTAGCCTATGTGGCGTTTTAATACGTAAGCTACATTAGTTTTCGCCTAAAAGAGTTACAAACATCACCCCCACATACAAACTTGAAACATCTCTAAAAATCTATGCGCAGGAATCAAACCTACGTCCTTATCTAACTGGCACACAATAATTACAATACATAATATAACGTAAAATCATCCCCCGAACGATGACATGAGATAATGCCCCGGTTTTTGTTTCGTCACCCATCAATCTCCTCTGATTGATGTATCCTACATAAACGTATTAATTTAACTTTGCTATGACATTGATTGATATTTAAGCTATTAATGTTTTATAATATAATTAAGTAGTATATATCTATATAAGTTTAGAAACCCAATGAAATATCATTTTTTTCCCGTTTTTATGGAAATTTCGAATAATTCTGTCTTTCCCGTGTTCCCCTGCACTCTCCAAGAAACGTACATGCCAAATTTAAACTTTCTATGGCCAGTAGTTTCGCTTGTACGTTGTCTGTTAGTCATTCAGCAAGCATTTAATATATTTATAATTTTGATTAATGGTTATAATTACTTTTTTATAGATCTGTATGAAATGAGACATGATGTACTCTCAAAGTCAAAGTCAAAGTCAAAGTCAAATAATTTTATTCAAAGTAAGAAGTTACAAGCTTCATTTTTTGAACGTCAAATAATTTACCACCGGTTCACTAAATTTAATGCCTCAGACCTGAGAAGAACCGGCGTAAGAAACTCAGCGGGACTTATTTTTTTTTTTTTTTTTTTTTTTTTTATATTCGACAATGGTTTACAATTCTTTATTATTGGCAATGATACCTTTGAAACAGACTGGAGCGAGCATTTCATTCCCAAGGTGTGTTATCATTTATAAAATCACTAATTAGATAATAACCTTTAACACACAAACGTCTTTTTACAATTTTTTTAAATTGTAAAATGGAAAGTTCTCGGACGTTTTCTGGGATCCTATTGTAAAAGTATACACATTGTCCCATAAAAGAATTGCGGACTCGATGCAATCGAGTTACAGGCGCTGCAAGTTTAAGCCTATTTCTTGTATTTATATTATGTGCATCGCCAACTTTGTTAAAATTATTAATATTTTTCTTAACATACAGTACATTTTCAAAGATGTACTGAGAGGCAACTGTTAAAATATTAATTTCCTTAAATTTTTGTCTTAAGGAATCTTTAGGGCCTAAGTTATAGATTGCACGAATAGCTCGCTTCTGCAGGACAAAGATCGAATTAATAGCGGCTGCATTACCCCACAGTATAATGCCATAGGACATAATACTATGAAAGTAGCTAAAATAAACAAGACGTGCCGTTTCCACGTCAGTCAATAATCTAATTTTTTTAACCGCGAAAGCTGCTGAGCTAAGTCTATTCGCCAATCCGTCAATATGAGGTCCCCACTGTAACTTGGAGTCTATGGTGATACCGAGAAATACCGTAGAATCAACAGGATCCACGGCTTCACCATTCAACAGTACATTGGCTTTAACAATTTTTGTATTAGGCGTTCTGAAAATGACGCATTTAGTTTTTTTACTATTCAATAGTAAGTTATTAGCACTAAACCAATGTACTATTTTAGTAAGAGCATTGTTTACATCGTCATAAACATTTAGACACCTTTTCATTTTAAATATTAAGGAGGTATCATCAGCAAACAATACTATATCATGGCTCTTTCCGACAAGATATGGTAAATCATTTATGTATATTAAAAAGAGGAAAGGACCAAGAATAGACCCCTGTGGGACCCCCATATTGATTAGTGATCCAGGAGATTTCTTGCCATTTACATCAACCCTCTGAATCCTGTTACTTAAATAAGAGGCCAGAAGATTGAGTGCACGTCCTCTTATACCGTAGTGGTGTAGCTTCATGACCAACGTAGAGTGCTGCAAAGTTAAGTCAACCAGCCCGACATCAATAAAATGTTTGGCAAGTGGCGGAACTCAACGCCGTGTTTTTTCTTATCAAAATGGCGAAATAAATATAATTTAAATAAAATAATCAGTCCTACGAGTGAGGATCAGAACGAGTAGTGTTCGCAATAAGACGCTGTCCGACAGCTCTAAATGTTAATTATCCAAAATTTATTTAACATAATTAAAATTGTAACATAAAAGGAAACAGATTTCAAATAAAATTTACTAAAAACTAACCTAATATTACGAATAACTCAACAACTACTTGTCAGATCTCCAGTATACATTAGACTACTAGAAAACGTTAGAACCACAAACTATCAAATAAAAAAGTATCATCAAAACTGATTCACTCAGTCATATAAAATACAGAATCAAGAACCTCCATTTTTTGAAAGTCAGTTAAAAATTTCACACAAAGACCATTATTTTGATAGCACCCTATAAATCACTAAGTAACAAAAATAACTGAAGATTGAAAAAAGGGCGGATAGAGTCGTCCCCATCAGTTCGCGTCGTCGTACAGACGTTTGGACATCACTCTCATTAGAGACGCAAGTCGACTTCATTTATACCAATGCTCGTCTAAATCTTATGTATTTTTACCTATTTTCTGTATTAAATGGTAAAAATGTTGGTAATTTTGTATATATTTATCTTATTTTCTGTATCAGATGGTAAAATAATTATTTATAATATATCTTTCTTCATAAAAGATTTAATTCAATTTTTCTATAGTATTTTATATTACTAAAAAAGCTTTCACCTATCGTGGCGCAGAGGCACAAGCGTGCGACTGTAAACGCGACAGGTTGTGGGCTCGATTCCCACTCCGGGATATGAAATTTTTCATTTCCTGGGTTTGGTAACAAAGGCAAAGCGCGGTGTTGAGTTCCGCCACTCAGTACGCAATGTCTCAAGTCGGTGGAAAGTGGGGGACGGAGTGTCTTAACACCAGGTGCCCTCTACCTACCCTGCTATAGGCGGGATACAGCGCGAAGCTACGTATGTGAATGTATGTATGTTTTGGTTTTCAAGATAAGTTCCTTTTATTATAAAAAAATTGTCTAAGAATACCTTTTATTTTTAATTAACAATAAGTATTCCTAAAATTAATGTTTAATTTTTAACTGGCTTCAAAAAGGAGATATTGAAAACAAGATGGTTATAGTGGTTTCCATCAGTTCGCGTCGTCGTACAGACGTCTGGACATCACTCTCATTAGTGACGCAAGTCGACTTCATTTATACTAATGTAGAGGTGAAATTGGATAGGGTCGTCTAAATCTTACGTATTTTTACCTATTTTCTGTATAAAATGGTTAAAGTGACAAATGATTATGTATAGACACATATTTATAGTATTAAATGGTAAATAATGGTAAAATTAATATTTTAAACATGTGTGTATTATTTAATATACATATATTTTTTTTAACTTCACGCTGTATGCCGCATATAGCAGGGTAAGCAGAGGGAACCAGAGAACCTAGTGTTAAGACACTCCGTTCTCTTTCAACAATTCGGTTCCCCACTTTCCGCCAGATTGAGGCATTGCGTGTTGAGTGGCGGAACTCAACGCCGCGCTTTGCCTTGTTCTTTTTTAAATTGATTAAAAATTTCTCTATCTAATTTTATTATAAGAATAAATAATATTTATATCAGAAAAACATTTAATTTACGTAAAATAAAATTAACTTGACCTTAAAGTCCATTCATTAAGTATTATTTTCTCATAAACATGAAGTATTTACAGCCTAATGTCAAAAGATGTCAATATATATTAAATATATTTTATATTATATTGAGGATACAGCTTAACCATACGTTAGGTTAACCGTCACTGATACCTGTCAAATGTAAGATGGGTGTGCATTTTAATTCAATTCATATAATTTTAATAATATTTAAATATTATTCATATGTGATTCTATGCAGAGGTAGCAGGTTGAAATTCCCAAAATTGTAACAAAAGCGTCGACTCTAAAACGATGTCAATTAATGGGCGAAGTCTAATCATATTTTTTTATTCCAGCACAAAAAATATCTTGTATTTTTTGTACTCGACGTGTACAAATGACCATAATTTTAAATTTAAGATTTTTACAAAAAATTAACAACCTTTCATATAACATGTGCTTCATACATCATGTACTTTTTACCATATATCATGTACTTTTTAAGTGAATTTTAGAGAAAAATTCACTTAAAAAGTACAATTACATTACAAATAACTCATAAACTAAACGTCAGATCTTAATCAAATTTAAATGGGACCACATCAAAAGCACTAGCTATCACAAAATCATCAAAATTGGTTCACATAGTAAAAAGTTATGCAGTATACACATAAATAAACCTTTTTTGTCGATTAAAAATTAGTATCAAATATACCTAAATTACACACAAATTTTAAGGTTAAGAGTCAATTTCGCTATCATTTTTTATAAATGACTATATAATTTATTACATTAAAGGCCATCGAGGCCCAGTGCGACAGAATTTGATTGTAAGCACGATCGGATGTGAATTCCATCCCCACTCTCAAAACTCGCATAAAGCAGGATAGGCAGAGGGAACCAGATAACCTGAAAGACTGTCTAAATACTAAGACAGTCCGTTCTCTTGATATTCCGTTCCCCACTTTTCGCCGGATTAATGCATTGCGTGCTGAGTGGCGAATCTCAACGCTGCGTTTACCCTTGATACCAGACCAAGGAAATGAAAATATGTAACATTAATGTTTAATATCGCCTATCGTGGCGCAGAGGCACAAGCGTGCGACTGTAAACGCGACAGGTTGTGGGTTCGATTCCCATTCCAGGAAATGGATATTTTCATCTCCTGGGTTTGGTAACAAAGCCGAGCGCAGCGTTGAGTTCCACCACTCAGCACGCAATGCCTCACTTCGGCGGAAAATGGGGAACGGAGTGTCTTAACACTAGGTTAAGTAAAGCTATGTATGTATGTATGTAAATGTTTAATATTGACAAATACACCCTAGTAAGACCAAACGCGGTGTTTAATTCCACCAATTTATTCAGCCGAAAAGTTGAGAGGTAAGTGTCTTGACACTAAATTCCTTCTGACTACACGTCTATTAACATATACGTTACTAAGGCAACGTGTTGTTTACGCAAGGTCTCTAGAGCTAAACGGTTAAAGGTCAAACAGAAATTTAACTCTAAATTATAATATATAGCAACCTGTTGATCTCGTTCAATATGTCGTATTTGAAGAGACAGTATTATTATTATAAAAGCCTTTTAAAAATTTTTTTTATGATTTATTTATTGAAATTATTCATAACGAGAAGAATGATATATTTCTTTTAATTAAAATTAAAACTTTTTTTTTCTTCAGTTTATCACTTATTCTGCCTAGAGTACTCAAATAGAGCCAAGTGTCACGGCAGAGCGCGGCGTTGAGTACCGCCATTCAGCACGCAATATCTTAATTCGGCGGAAAGTTGATAACATGAAATGTTAAAAAAGAACGGAGTGTCTTAACACTAGGTTTTCCGGTTCCCTCTGCCTACCCTGCTATGTGCGGGATATAGCGTGAAGTTAAAAAAATGTAAGTACTGTCAGTACATAGTGCTAGTAGTGTAACAGCAACAGTGTAGTAGTGTAAGTAATGCTAAACACGTGATGTACAGTTGTAAAGAGGCGCACTGAGCTATGCGCTATTCACGCGGCCTAGAACTGAGGTGTGTAACGTCAGTAGAAAAATTATTTAGGAAAAAAATATATTTTTAAATTGTATAGTTTTTATGTCATAAAAACACATACATAAATATGTATGTAAAGTGAAAGAACGAAGTAACGTGATGCTATGTATGTACAAGCGTCACGCTATATCCCGCATATAGCAGGGTAGGCAGAGGGAATCTAGTGTTAAGACGCTCTGTTCCCCACTTTCCGCCGTATTAAGGCATTGCGTGCTGGGTGGCGGAGCTCAACGCCGCTCTTTGCCTTGTTACCAATCCCAGGAAATGAAAAATTCCATTTCCTGGAGTGGAGATCGAACCCACAACCTGTCGCGTTTATAGTCGCACGCTTGTGACTCTGCGTGGCGCAGAGGCACAAGCGTTACAGGCACAGGCGTTACTATCATATATTAACGCTACAATATTATAAAGTATAAGAGAAAACAATTTAAATGAACAATATCCATTTACTGGAACTTTGACAGTTTTATATATCAATTTTTATTAGATACTTTATATTACACAACCACATTTTTTTTATCAAACAATTTTTTTTAATAATTATAATGAAGGAAGTATTAATGAACTATAATGAATGAAGGAAATATTAATGAAACATATAAATCATGTAATCAGATAAACTGTATCTTATACATTTAAGCTGCGTTGAGCGACAATTAGCAATTAATATATCATAATGAAATTCTATTTTCGGTTATAGCGTGATAAGGAATTTATTGTTTGATCGATTACGCGTATTCGTGTGTGATAAAAAGTATTAATATTTTTAGAAAAAAATAAGTACTTACATATGCAGAGGCAAAAGCGTGCGACTGTAAACGCAACAGGTTGTGAAATGGAATTTTTCATATCCTGGATTTGGTAATAAGGCAAAACGCGGCGTTGAGTTCCGCCACTCAGATCGCAATGCCTCAATTCGGCGGAAAGTCAGGAATGGAGTGTATGTTAAGACAAGTATGTTAAGACAAGTGTGTTAACTACTAGTGTTAACTATTTATGATTGATGATTGATATTATTGATGATTTGATGATGATGATTTCACACATAAACACATACATACAATACTGTCAAACTCCTTTTTTTAAGTCGGCTAAATATATAGGAAAACATATTTATCTTATCCATCAATAAATATTTCAAATTATTACAATGGCAATTTAATTTTTATAGTTTAGATGTTTATTTTGGTTACAAAATATGGCGTAATATTCGTATTGAGTCTTGTAATATATACAAAAGTGAGCGGAGAATGCAGTCACTTATTTCTTCCGTGTAAGATAGGCAGGGTAGGCAGAGAGAACCTGAGAACCTAGTGTTAAGACACTCCGTTCTCTTTCCGTTCTCCACTTTCCGCCGGATTTTAAGGCATTGCGTGCTGAGTGACGGAACTCAACGCTGGGCTTTGCCTTGTTACCAAACCCAGGAAATGAAAAATTCCATTTCCTGGAGTGGGAATCGAACCCACAACCTTTCGCGTTTACAGTCGCACGCTTGTACCTCTGCGCCACGACAGGCGTCGTTATTATATCTAATATGGATAAACAAACTTCAAAACAAGGAGGAGGTTCACTTCCTGGGTATAACACCATAACTTTTTACTGGGTGAATCAAATTTCATGATTAATTTTCTTTTTATATGATAGCTAGTGCTTCTGATGTGGTCTAATTTAAGTCTGGTTAAGATCTGACAAATAGTTTATGAGTTATTCGTAATAATGTTACTGTTTAGTACATTTTATTTGAAGGCAGTTTTCGTTTTTTTTTTTAATCTTTTTTACTAAGTAATTTAACTTGAACATAATAATTATTGTGGCACCATTCATTGCCTTGGTTTTTTGCCAAAAACTAAAATTAAGACAAAAACAAATTGCCAATAGTACCTATTACTATAATTTAATGAATTAAAAAGTATTTTAGTTATAATTAATCACTAGTCCGCTTTAGTAAACAAAACGCGGCGTTGAGTTCCGCTAGCCAACATTGTGCCCAACTTGTCTTTTTCAAAGGTACCATTGTCAGTAATAAATATTTGTAAAGCATTGAATTATGAGGAAAAAAAAAGTCCCGCTGAGTTTCTTGCGCCGATTCTTCTCAGGTCTGAGGCATTAAATTTAGTGAACCGGTGGTAAATTATTTGACGTTCAAAAAATGAAGCATTTAACTTCTTATATTGAATAAAATTATTTGATTTTGACTTTGACTTTGACTTTGCCAACGTCTTGATTACGCGTGGAAACCTAAGAAAGGAGTTGTCATAAGACTAGTTATTTTCATCGAAAAAATAATATATACGGTCATTTAAGTAACTCTCATTGCTGACGTTACATTTGAACCCAAGTGTCCAAGTACCTGCTCTAACGCTCTTCGCTCGGAGGCGGGGACTGAGTTGCGTTTTGACCAATGATTTCGCTTCGTTCAGGCAAAACTAATTATACTGATTTATGCTCCCATTGTTCATTGTTGTATGTCTCTGGCTATACGTTTAAATGCATATGCTGTGATGCATCGCCCATCAACTTTTGTTTTTTTTTTTCACGTTTAAATCTAAATAAAACCAGTTTTTGAAATTTTCGGATAGTTCACGCTAGTTTCACGCATTTTCCCGTATAGCAAAATTGCCAGAGTGATCTTAACGTCAGACACTCCGTTCTTGACTTCCAGCATAAAATCAAGACGTTGTATGTTGAATGGCAGAACTCAACGCCGTATTTTTTAACAATTTTCAACTATTGTAAATCTTATAAGACCATAATATTGCGATGGATTTCCAGAAATGTGCAACTTTGGTAAACAACATTGACCTTAATTAAAGAAAAAGAAAGTAAGCACATTGTTTTATTTTATCTTTTATAAAATTTAGAGTGATATTTAAAGTAACTGTCTCTAGAATGGACAGCAAATGCAAAACTGAACTGTTAATGATTAAGTTTTCTCTACCTACACCATCATAATAATCACACGAAAACATATAACAGGCTATATTTCTAAAAATATTGGCTTAAGATATGTAAGTAAAATATTTTATTAAATTTTTACCTAATTTACATAAATTTGTTATAAATTAGAACAAGGTGAAACATTATCATCTATTGACTGATTAATCATTCCAAAGATAAACTGATACTAAAGTCCGCATCGATATAACAACACTATACCGCAAAGTAATGTTCACAAAAAGACTATAGATAACTGTCAACCATTGTATATCAATATTTCGCTAATATATTCCACGCTGCAAAACAGAGCAAGTCGACCTGCGCCCGCGCATTCACCTGTCGCTCGCACGTGGGCGGAGTCGAAGAATTCGACTTTCACGCTTTTTTCCCTTTGCCAATGCCACCGGAATTCGGGTGCGATATTTTCTTCGGTTGGAATCCGAAGGCTGTAGCGCGAGTTCAGATATTTATTTGGCCCTTTTTATTTAGATTTATGCGAATTTTGTTTTTTTGTGCTGAATTTATTTCAATGATCAGCATTACTTTTGAATTTGTAACACTTTAGAAGAGATGGTAATAAAAAGGTGCCGTACTTGACTATACGAGGAACAATCATGTCAGTAATCAAACCGATTACCACTCTAAATATGTTTTCTACGCATTATCTCTAGCGAGTTAGACAAAAGGGTCGTTAAGCGCTACTACGTTCCCAGCATACTTTTTTCACCTTGTCTACAGTAATTAAACTTTTCACGTATACTCTGAGGGATCGTCGTGTTTATAATGGATATTTTTTTCGTTTTCCGCAAAATTCGGCCATTATTTTCCAATAAGTAACAGCCAAAAACAGAAAAAGTGGAGAATAGACTGACAAGATTCTCTCTACCTCCACCGTATTTCGCTGATATGCGTGAAGCTATCACTCAACAGCATATATTACACTCGGTACGCTATTTACGTCACAGTCAATCATCAAAATGTTTCTGAGTTCCCTGAAATGTATTCCACATTCACATCTAGGCAATCGCGTGTCGTTCGCGATAATAGAAATAGGGCAGGTGGTAAACAACAATAACAGACGAATCTACAGCCGGGGCGAGGTTGAGTGGCTTCCGTTGAAAGATTGATCGGTTACTAAATTTTATGAAATATGATTTTAGCTGAAAGTGGGTCGAAAGTGACCGACGTGGTGATACATAATTTATGGATTGCGATAACGTATTATAGTAATGTAAATATTTTTGTACATTTTTTTGATTATTTTATAAGAAGAGGATAATGAATACAAGATTGTTATTTATTTTGGAGTTAACTAAACTAGCTAATTAACTTAATATGCAGGTTCTAAGAAAAATCAGTTAACTCACATGACAGAAAAATAAATAACAAAGAAAATATTTTGTATAACATATAAAAAAATAATAAACATTTAAAAATGACAAAAAAACAGTCAGCAGCAGTTATGAATAATACAATTGACACAGTGGTACGCAATAATAAGAAATTTAAACTGAAAATGGGTAAATATATAGGTATACTTACCTATTAAAAACATCTATTTATCATTACCAGTAAAATAAACAACTTCATCTATTTTGATTTAGTAAACAATATTTTATTCGAAACAACAAAGGGTTATTTAAACCGAGATGACAGAATTAAAATGATGCACCAACGTCGCACGTTTGTCACCGTCAAGATCAACCGCTTCCTGCCCTATCGTGTTACTCAATACTGAAATAGGATCACATACGCTTGTGATCTTGATCTTTTATGAAATATTACTATTCCGCCTATACTTTCCTTGATTTGTTAGTAACATTAAAGATACTTTACGCTGTAACCCGCATACAGCAGGGTAGGCAGAGGGTACCAGAGAACCTAGTGTTAAGACACTCCATTCTCTTTCAATAATTCCGTTTCCCACTTTCCGCCGAATTGAGATATTGCGTATTGAGTGGCGGAACTCAACGCCGCGCTTTGCCTTGTTACCAAACCCAAGAAATGAAAATACTAAATTTTACATTTCCTGGAGTGGGAAAAAAGTGGGAAAGTTAAAGATACATTAAAATGAAAAGAGCTAGCAGAAGATTTCGGTTGACCTTTGAGAACACAGTACCAATGATACTGGAAGGTCATGTGAAGCACACAAGGACTCCCCGAAGAGTAGGTTAGAAAAATTGGGCTACTCATGGCTTTAACCTCATAGGATTTGATTTCTGAAATATCTATATATATTTTTAGGTATAACAGCTTACTGAAGACGTCGTGGTCCAAAAGGACAACAGTCTGTCTTAAAATGCAATGGTTGAAAATCCACCTCATTCGTGGAATTCCTTGCCTGTCGTGGCGCAGAGGAACAAGCGTGCGACTGTAAGCGCGACAGGTTGTAGGTTCGATTCCCACTTCACGCTCGAAATGGAATTCTTCATTTCCTGGGTTTGGTAACAAGGCAAAACGCGGCGTTGAGTTCCGCCACTCAGCACGCAATGCCTCAATTTGGCGGAAAGTGGGGAACGGAGTGTCTTAATTAGTATTAAGCTTAAACCTAGTGGTTCCCTCTGCCTACCCTGCTATATACGGGATATAACGTGAAGTTAAGTAAGTAAGTATTTTTTTGCATTCAGTTCCGTCACTAACACATTACACCGTGTTTCAATATCAGGTGAAAAGTGGAGAGCTAAGTGTCTAGACACTAGATTCTGACCTTGTTAGCTTGGCTTAGAACAATCGTGATAAAGATAAAAGGAACTAATTAAATATATATGTATACAGAATTTAAACAATGAGGTTGTAAACAGTGATCATCAGGTAGGTGTACGAGAAGCAAACAATAGGTATATACTTTAACTGAGGCGTGACTTAGAAGTAAGATAACAATTCATATTTACATTACAGTTAAGATAAGGATTTCTTTGTTTTAGTCTAAAACTAAACAAATTTTAATGCTAATTTCATAGCAAAACAACTAAATCTTATTTGCTATGCAGGTTTCGATAAGATTTTGATCTTGTTTGTGTTACAAATGATTATGGGATTTGATTATCATCTGGTATAATAGAACATACATACACACATAGCTTCACGCTGTATCCTGCATAAAAGGAACCACTTTCCGCCGAATTAAGGCATTGCGTGCTGAGTGGCGAAACACAAACCCAGGAAATGGAATTTTTCGTTGTGTGGGAGTGGGAATCGAACCCACAACCTGTCACGTTTACAGTCGCACGCTTGTGCCTCTGCACCACGACAGGCGTATAACAGAACGTCCTCTATATTCAACTAAGTTCAGAAGTTGAAACTTAAAACAAATATTTTTAATTGGGTAAATTGCGTTTATTTAGGTATTCGAAAATACTTTTTAAGAAAACAACATATTTAGAAAGCCTTAAGGATTTTTTTTTAAATCAGTAAAAATGGCGAAAACCAAAGTAAAAACCTTAATTAAAAATAGTTATTTATTATTATATTTTTAATTATATTTTATATGAATATACTCTTTAATACACATTACGATTTACAAAATCGGATTGTCTATAACAGAAGAACCAAAACAATTGTATACTTTTTTTAATCCCATAAAAAAAATACGATTTTTTTTTAACTTCACGCTGTATCCCGCATATAGCGGGGTAGGCAGAGGAAACATGAGAACCTAGTGTTAAGACACTCCATTCTCTTTCAACAATTCCGTTCCCCACTTTTCGCTGAATTGGGGCATTGCGAGTTGAGTGGCGGAACTCAACGCCACGCAATCAAAATTATGATCATCTGAAAAATCTAGTGACACATAACTTACCATAATTTAATCATTTATTTACCCCTTAACAAAACAAATCCTAACACATACTAAAATAAACATATCAACATATTCACACTCGCAAAAATAATCTAATAATAATAATACGTCTGTATGTAAATAATGCATGGAAGCCGCGAAATACTCAAGTGGTCACAGCATCCAATTTCGGATTCGATCTCATTACCATAAAGCGAGTACCCAACTGCACCACTGTAAGATGGTCATGGAATAAAGTTAAATATATTTTAAATGGCTTCTATTCTATGTTTAAGGGAATTGTATATATACATATTTAAATATATGTGTTTTTAATATATTTTTAACCTACTGCAAAAAATGAGATTATAATGATCGCACGAAGGCAAAGCGCGGCGTTGAGTTCCGCCACTCAGCACACAATGCCTCAATTCAGCGGAAAGTGGGGAACGCAGTGTCTTAAGACTAGGTTCCCGCTATATATGTATGTATTGTATGTATAATCGCATATTTTTTTACTGGGTGAGACACTTTTGATGATTCTTTTTTATGGCATAGTTAATGTTTCTGTGTGATCCTATTTAAATTTAGTTAAGATCTGATAAGTAGTTTTTGAGTTATTCGTAATTGTTTTCTGTTTTTGTTAAAATCTTAATTAGATTATGTGTTATTAAAATTCGTGCTATCGTGGCATTGTACAGTTTGACTATTAACGTTGGTTGGTTGAGGATTGGAATTTATTACATTTCTATTATTATTATCTCTCTAGCGCGGCGTTTAGTTCCGCCAATGAACATACAATGTTTCAATTTCAGACGGGAAGCACAAAACTGAGTGTTATGGCAATAGGTTCATTCTGTCTTGGTATGCAGGAAAACGGATGGATCAACAAAAAAGATACAACTTGCTTATTAAAAAAAAAAAATAATACTTTGTTTCACCCGAGGAGAAAATTAAAAATAAAATAATATATAAAAATTGTTCTTCCTTCCAAGGATCGAATCCGCAACCAATCTTGCTTAAAACCAATTACTGTCCCACTGCGCCATTATGTCTAATAACTTCACGCTGTATCCCGCATATAGCAGGGTAGGCAGAGGGAACCTGAGAACCTAGTGTTAAGACACTTCGTTCTCTTTCAACAAATCCGTTCCCCACTTTCCGCCAGATTGAGGCATTGCGTGTTGAGTGGCGGAACTCAACGCCGCCCGTATTGTCTAATACTTTGAAGTAATAATAAAATTAAAAGTCTATCAATTTTCTATATAAATCAATGCAATTTTACTGCATAGACTTACATTAAGAGTCATCTTTGAATCGGGAATGTATAACTTGAATTTCATTACCATACTGCTTGGGAAGCACTCGACAGCAGACCTTACGTGTCCTATACGATGTGCTCACCAACGGGCAGTAATATTTTAAAATAATTATTATATCGATAATATATAGTGAATGAAAATTTTATCATATTTATGTGATTTAATAAACGAAAAAACAAAAAATATATGAAGTACATAATATTTTAATGTTAAGTTAGAAAAAAGAATATTTTCGCCACTAAAAGAGACAAACACACATCTGTAAGAAAAAGACAGATATAACATTTATATAGTCTTTATACCTTTTAAAAAATAAAAATAGCAAAGAATAAATAAATAGATAGTTATCCCCATTTCATAGTTTCTTTTTTAGTTCTAAGTTGACATATATTAACTATGTGTTATATTTATTTAATTTAAAGTATAATTATTTATTATACAATCTAAAAAAAACAATCCACGTCTCAAATTTAAAACATTATCTTTGAACAATCGTTTAACATATCGACATCCCGCGCTTTCCCATACCTTGTACCACCGCCAAATCGTACATACGATACGTCCCTAGATTAGAGCTAGCTAGAATAGATAGCGCACATTATCATAGTCAAGTGCGAATGCAAGAATCTGCAGATCTCCTCAAATAGGTGTGAAAAGCCTTCCCGTTATTGCCATATGGAAATTATATAAATTTCAAAACTCATATAGTGAACTGTTAAACTTAAATGCTTGCCTTTGTCTTGGATGAGTTTTGGAAAATGTTGGATATGTATGTATAAAAAAATATTTTCTTTTATTATTAGTATATAGTAATTCATATTAAGATGGAAAGGGCAAAACGGAGTGTTTTGACACTAGGTTCTCTCTGATTCTCTCTGATTCTCTCTTCAAATAGGTGTAAAAAGTCTTACCGATATTACCATATCTCCATACGACATAACTTTTTATTGGATGAACTCATTTTGATTATTTTTTTATATGATAGCTAGTGCTAGTTTTTGAGTTATTCATAATAGTTTTACTTCTTAGTGCATTTTATTTGAACTCGGTTTCCTATTTTGGGACAGTGTCTGACTGTTATCGTCATTGGTTATGGGTTCAAACGCCAAGGTAAACCGAATATATTTAAATTATTTTCATTTCTTCGTTCTGGGTAAACAAAGCTCGGTGTTAAATTCTACCAATCAATACGCAATGTCTTGAAGTTAGGTGGAAAATGTAGAATAGAGGGCATCTTTCTCTCAGATTCTCCCTTTCTCTCTCGCTATATGAATGAAAGCATAAAGTTTAAAAAAACGTCTGTGTGTAAAAGTATACTCTATATATTTAAGATGAAATGACCCGAATTAAGGTGGAAAGTGGAAAACGGAGTATCTTGACACGACATTCTCTTTGCCTATCCTGCTATACAAAAAATAGTGTAAAGTTTGTATTAACTATACACACATTATAACATTTTAAATAAAGATCCTATAAATCATTATCATTTCATTAAGCAAAACAAAATAATCATTAGAACAAGCAAACAATTCAAACAAATAATTAAACACATCGCACTTAAAGAAGGAAAAAGCATTTCGGATGCACCGATTCCACCCAACCGCATTTTATCTCACACTAATGATCTTTAGTAATGAGGAAGGTGGGGGCTTACCGCCAATAAGGTATTTATGAGAGTACCCTCTGTAATGGAACGTGTCAACGTGGCGGTGGAAAGGTCACCCCGTATTATCGTCCTAGGAAATTAGTGAAAGCGGATGTGGTCAGGTTAACAAATATATTTAGACGTTGTGTGCATCGTGTGGTATTAAATATTTCTGCTTAATGCGAAATACTAAGTGCTTGGTTTATAATTTTTGGCGTTGTTATATTATGGCCAAATTATAGAAAATGTCTTGAAATTGTAGCGTATGTGCTATTGTGATGTATAAGCTATATTATCTTAAAGTTTAATCTATATCCGTTCAGTAGCTTTTGCGCGAAAAAGTTATCTTCCCGTTCGTTACAAACTTTCTCATTTATAATATAAGTAGATTTATGATTTTCTTAATGGTTTTTAGCAGTTTTCAAGTTTGACTTATCATTTCTTTTTTAAGTACGTACATTCTTCTATATATATATATATGTATTTACATAAATATATCTATTTAAATGCTACTATAATGACCGAGTCAAGTCTTGATGAGGCACAACATATCATCGTGGTCAGCGTCCAGTTATGGGAAGGCTCTAAATAAAGGAAAAGGACAATAGCCGATCGCATGTCGCCGTACGCAGAATGCGACTCGTTAAGTCGCTTCGGACGCGAATTTAAGAGACAGCTTCTAAATATCCAGGCGGCGTGCGCATGCGTCGGTAGATCTGTATCGCGCGCACAATACCGGCCGTCACGACGACGCGGACGGTAGCAGAAATATAGATGCGCCTTCCCCTGCGCCTTCGCCTTCCCCTGCGCCAGCGCCCGAGCCTGCCTTCTTGTTTTATGTTAATGCAACCTTAAACGACGAGTGAAAAATATCGCTTCGAATACCAGATATCAATACCCGAGTTAATTATAAAGAAGCTACTCGCCAACTGTAGGTTAACGCGTAGGTAACGTCACAAGGCGACTTGAATAATTAAGGAGTATTCGTCGCGGGCCCGACGCATTCCCTCGCACTATCGCTGCTGTCGATCTGCCGCGGGCGAAATACCGAAACCTAATAAGTCGCCCAGTCTCATTTGTGTAAGGAGTCGACTGGAAAAAAGGAACGATACCGATAAAGGAGACGGCCCAATAATTTAGGGTCATTGTTACTCATTTAATTTATGGAGTGCGGGCGGACGATTGATTTGTAGGTTTAAAAGGGACGAGACTCGGGGATAAGTGTTTTTAAAGCTGATCGGTGGATTACCGGAGCCGGTGGCGTCTTGAAGCGTCAATGCGTCATGGAAAACTCAATTTATTCGCGGTGGCATCTCCGCAATATACATACAATGCTCGGCATTAAAATGCGCGATAGGATTGGCCGGCCGCGCGAGGCGGGGTGCGCGCGCCATATACGCGCTCGTCGTGATGCACATATTAAGTTAGGCCTTCTCTACATGGGATGCGATCGGATACCGCGAGGAATTACGAGATAGGCACCGATGACGTCCGCGATCGTGAGTGTCCCTCTCGTACAGAGTACAATGGGCGCGCCAGAATGAAATTACTAAAGCCCGCGAGCGTTCAGTGTTACATTAAACGCGGGTGGCGAGCGCTGCCACTAAATTATACAACAGTCAAACAACCTCCTCTAATAATATCTCCTAATAGACAATATCACGAACTAATAACTTATTTATTTCTATACAAAATGGCGAATTGTTCCATTGTGTTATATAGTTGTAATCGACAATCCCAGACCATTATGAATCACCAAAACATCTAAGCAAATAATAAGTGACCATCAAAGTGGAATGAATATCTGGTACGTTTAAAATTTCTCAGCTCGCTATCAGGGCAGGCTATACATCTTCGTCGTGAATTTATTCAGGCAGTTTCAATATCGGATTAGCATTAATTGGAACGGTTGGCGATCCAAGATTACGGCGTCTATAAATGGCGAGGGTTTATGGTATCGTGGTGCGTTGTTGCCGTCAACTGCGCCCGCGCTGCCTTGTAATTGGTCGAGCGCCGGTTGACATTTACAAGCAAACAAGATGGCCGATGCTGGATGAATTGACAAATGGTGTGTTTGATAGTATTTTGTGTTATATTTTGAAATTATTATTGTGATTATATAATTATTATTTAAATTATTTTAAATATATTTTTGTTTAAGCATAATGTAGAACTTTATTATCATACATACAAACATAGCTTCACGCTGTATCCCGCATATAGCAGGGTAGGCAGAGGGAACCTAGTGTTAAGACACTCTGTACCCCACTTTCCGCCGAATTGAGGCATTGCGTGCTGAGTGGTCGAGCTCAACGCTGCGCTTTGCCTTGTTACCAAACCTAAGAAATGAAAAATTCCATTTCCTGGAGTGGGAATCGAACCCACAACTTGTGCCTCTGCGCCACTACAGGCGTTTTTTTTACTTTTTTTATTAATTCTTCGCCTTTTTCTTAAGTAACCTAAAATCATTCTATTTCTAATGTCTTGAGTGAGTAAACTATTTAATATAGCTTAGACATTCAAGACAATAATACTTACTTACTTACTTAACTTCACGCTTTATCCCTAGCGGGGTAGTCATAGAGAACGGAGCGTCAAACGCTACGGTCCCTGCATACGTCTTTCGCCTCGTCCACAGTCATTAACCTCTTCATGCATGCCCTCCGGGGAGTCCTCATGCTTTTTACGTGACCTTCCTCCAGTATCATTGATACTGTGTTCTCGAAGGTCAATCGAGGTCTCCCCCTACCTCTCTTACCACTCACCTTTGCTTCATATATCTTTCTCACCATTCTTTCATCACACATTGATAGTACACTAAACTTAATAAAAATCACTCAAGTTAAAACAAATGAGTACTTTTTGTATTGTATAAAAAAACCAAGATTATTCAAAAAAGATGTAACTTTTAACCTAAAATTGTCTTAATGTTTAAATGCATTTTAAACAAAAACTTAATTAGATATCCAACGAAAGTTGATAGTCACCGCGAATTCCTTGAAATGCAAATATAAGGAAAAAAGGTAACTATATGATCTCACGATGACGTCTACCCTACTTTGAAACAATTTAAAGTGATTTATTTTCAAGATTATGTAAATCATGAAATATATTGGTTGAAAAATAAAAGTTCAATTAAAATCTGTTTAATCATTTTTCCATAGATATTGTCGTTCGATAGAACCTAATCTTAAAAGAGTCAAAAGTTTGCAAGACTGCGTCGAGACATTGCATTTTGGTGCTACTAAATCAAAGAAATGAAAACTAAATTATATATAATTATCCCCCGATTGGAATCGAACTCAAAACCAATCATATTTGCAGTAACACGCGGTCCCACTGCGCCATAATATATTATTTTAAATCATATAAATATATTAGTTTAATAAAGGTATTCTGCCTTGTATATTCCTCCAATAATGATAGCGCAGTTGGAAATACCATTGAGAAGGAAATTTCATAGTAAACGTGATGGTTGTGTCCCACTAAGGGAGAATGCTTATATATAAACTAAACACTCATATAGATATTTACAATTTTTAGAGGCCATTGTAGTGTTGTGGCACAGCATCTAACGATATACGTGGGTATAGGTTCGATTCTGACTTGATGTACTGATTATATTCACTCAACACGCAATGTAACACACTAAGTTTCTGAGCTATATCGAGATTAGGAGTAATAAAATGCGTGCATACTGTTTTACGTTTATTGGACGACAAAAACATATTTACTTAGAGGAGAGTTAACTATTGATTATTAATCTACCTACATTTTATTATCTTGCGGCGGCGTTGAGTTCCGCCACTTAGCACGCAATGCCTCAGTTCGGCAGAAAGTGGGGAACAGAGTGTCTTAACACTAAGTTCCCTCTGCCAACCCTGCTATATGCGGGATGCAACGTGAAGCTATGTATGTATGTATTTTATTATTAATTCATTCCATGTATTACAGTTTCAATTTTGGATGGAAGTGGACAGTGTCTTAACACTACGGTCTCGCTTATTACAAACGAGAAAAGCGTTAAGCAACTCTTTTTTCTTGTTTCTTCTGTCTGGTTTGACGCAATAGTATACAGGTGGTTTGACGCAATAGCATACTGTCTCTAATATTAGGCATATACTTGATAAGGAAATCTTTAAGCACTTTCTCTCCCTCCCACTGTATTTCACGCTGTATCCCACATATAGCAGGGTAGGCAGAGGGAACCTGAGAACCTAGTGTTAAGACACTCAGTTCTCTTAAAACAATTCCGTTTCCCACTTTCCGTCACATTGAGGCAATGCGTGTTAAGTGGCGGAATTCAACGCCGCGCTTTGCCTTGTTACCAAACCCAAGAAATGAAAATACTAAATTTTACATTTCCTGGAGTGGGAATTGAACCCGCAACCTGTCGCGTTTACAGTCGCACGCTTGTGCCTCTGCGCCACGACAGGCTAAACCTTTCGGTGATTCATTTTTATTTACATATATATATATATATATATATATATATACATATATAGATTATTTAAAACATTGCAAATTCAAGATGTAACATAGTTGCATGATATCCTCCTATAAAACTAAGTTTTGCTAATAAGCCGGTTTCTGAACACGAAGTTCCGTGAGTCGAGTGTTGGACAAATTTTACAAATTGTAATTACGCCTTCTATTCTGCACGCAATTCTTTAACTAAGAAATTAGTTTTGTTTATGTTATTATTAAGTTGGTACCTGAAATGCTTAAGGTTTTAACAAAAAAAGAAAACCAACTTCAAAGAAAATGCATTCAAAAGTAAAATTATTACGAATAACTCAAAAACTATTTGTCATATAAAAAATAATCATCAAACATGGTTCACAATTGTGACACATATAAAGAGAAAATACAAACGATTTGATGACCTCCACCTTTTTTAAGTCGTTTAAAAATATAAGGAACTTATAAAAAGTATTTTTCCATTAAAAATCCGTACAAATCGTGAGTAAGTTGATATGTTGAAAATGCATACTTTTCAGTACAAGGATATTGAAGTTCAAGTTTTATAGAGAGAATGATTGTATTTTAATAAATAATTTTCTATAGTAGACAATACGCGGCGTTAAGTTCCGCCACTTAGCACGTAATATGTCGAATTCAGGTGGAAAGAGGCGAACGAAGTGTCTTGACACTAGGTTCTCCATGACTACCATGGTTTCGGGATAAAGCGTGAAGCTTTTTTATCTGTAAATTTTAATTATGTATTCTTTAAACAGTTCTTTACCTGAATATATTTAGACGTGCTTGATTTTTTTGTCACCAATTCATTATAATTAATGACTAAAATAAGCAAATTTAATTGATTAATTTATAAGGTATATTAATTTACAAAGGATATAGTAATGCCTCTTTTTCTTTTAGCTTCACGCTATGTTCTGCACTCCGTTCTCTTTTAACATAGTTTAAATGCCTACTAATATTAAAAAAAAAACACATAACTCGACTTATCAACTTATTCACTTCCAAAATTACAAAAAAAAGAAGCGAATTCCGCAAAAAATACCAATTCACCAAAGTGAAAATATAAATAAATGTTTAACCTACTTAGAGACCACACGAGCGTTGATTGATAGATTTTCAACGTCGCTCAGATGGACACTTGTCACCGATACATCATAGACGCGCCGGCGAGTCGCCAGTCTTGGAACCCCTTTTACGTTTACGAATTAAATTTATTTTTCGGCTTAAATTTACTTTTAAATATTGCTATTTTAATGTTTATTTTGAATAGA
>JAKGSA010000201.1:278284-403346 GCA_033558755.1 Philaethria dido | reverse complement strand
ATATATATATATATATATATATATATATATATATATATTTTAAGTTCCCGCTGTATCCCACATATAGCAGGGTAGGCAGAGGGAACCTGAGAACCTAGTGTTAAGGCACTCCGTTCTCTTTCAACAAATCCGTTCCCCACTTTTCGCCAGATTGAGGCATTGTGTGTTGGGTGGCGGAACTCAACGCCGCACTTTGCCTTGTTACCAAACCCAGGAAATGAAAAGACTAACATTTCCTGGAGTGGAAATCGAACCTACAACCTGTCGTGTTTACCCTGCTATTTGCGGGATATAGCGTGAAGTTTTTTATTATAATTTGAGAGATAGTTTAGTGTTAGGACACTCCGTTCTCTGTTTTTAAGTGGCTAAATATAGCGTGGGGAATATAGTCATTATTTTTTTTAATATTTATTCTAATCACTACGGACACGTGGTCCGTAACTTTTGTCAACTTTCACAATATTTTCATACCACTTAATAATTATAATTTAGGTTCAAAATAAGATTCAATTACAATTCAGATTTTAATATAAGAAAAAAACCGAATTCAAAGAATATGCACGAAAAAGTACAATTGTTACGAATTACTCAAAAACTCATCGGATCTTTACTAAATTTAAAACGGACATTAGAAGCTTTAGCTATCATATAAAAAAAGAATCATGGAAATTGTTTCAGCCTGTTAGAAAAGTTAACGATAACACACATAAAAAAGTATAGTCGAATTTTCTTTCCCTTTTCCTTCCTCCTCCTCCTCATTTTTTGAAGTCGGTCAAAGTAAACAATAACAATATGAAACAATACCGCCTAGTACTATAGTCCAATATTTTCTTTTACATTATAGCCCATAGAGATAAGGCACTCATACAGATTAGTACAGTATGTAGATAGCTAGAATCAATAGACAAACATACATTTGCACATTTGATATAATCTTTAGTAAGTCTTCTAGATTGTGTGTGTATGAAATATTTAATATTAGATGGGTACAAGTTATGAGCGGTTATTGAAATATTATGGTTAAAAAAATTGGTGTATTTACATACATACATAGATTCTCGCTGTATCCTGCATATAGCAGGGTAGGCAGAGGGAACCTAGTGTTAAGACACTCCGTTCCCCACTTTCCGTCGAATCGACGCAACTTTTACGTAATGAGTGGCGGAACTCAACGCCGCGCTTTGCCTTGTTACCAAACCCAGAAAATTAAAAATTGATAAATACCGGATAATAAATATTATCCGGTATTGATGTTGATTGTATGTCATGAGTAAAAATTTCATTTGAAATGATTATGATAATAATGTACATAATTTTAATGCCACATAGAAAGTATTTGAAACTGGCATAGAAGAACGTTGTGCGAGAGTGACGTATTTTTTCGCTCTCTCATCCCAACCCCCTATATATGCAAGAAAAACCAAGTATTATCAATGTATGTATATTTTTAATTAGTCCTTTGCGTCTAACAATATATATTAAAATCACTTATCGTAATAAAAAAATGGTGTCGATAGAAACACGACACAAAATTCATCGTAATCCTATAGAACTGACAAAACTGACATTTTATTGATCACTGACAATTCAAAGATTTTTAAATAAAGAATATTTTCATACAAAAAAACAAAAAATCGCTACCACTCATACCTTTCACCCCACACAATATTAATAGAAAGCATATAAACCGTCTAAGTTAAGACTATAGTTCCAGTACACGTGAGATATGGCACGTTGGGTGCAACTCCAAATAATAGGATTACAATTATTTGCCGTTTTATTAGGTCGTTAGTTAAGTAAGTTATGGACGTAAGAATTAATTAGCGTTTGCGTTAGTTCGAGTAATAGATAATATGGATGGTCTAATATTTAAACAGTATTATGGTTTGTTTTATAGCAGGGTAGGCAGAGGGAACCTAGTGTTAAGACACTCCGTTCCCCACTTTCCAACAAATTGAGGCATTGCGTGCTGAGTGGTGGAACTCAACGCCGCGCTTTGCCTTGTTACCAAATTCAGAAAATGAAAATTATAAACTATTACATTTCCTGGAGTGGGAATCGAATCCATAACCTGTCGCTTTTACAGTCTCACGCTTGTACCTGAAAGTGATACTTCATAATACGTCTTTATGTGTGTAACACACATATAAAAATGAGCGAAGAATGCAGTCACTTATTTTCTGTTTATAAGATAATTGTATGGACATAATAAATTATATGTCATAGACAAAAAAAAGACTTCTCGATTCTTTATGTGTTACCGTATATTTTTTTTCTAGGTGAACTAATTTTGATGATTCTTTTTTTATATGATAGCTGGTGTTTTTGATGTGGTCTTATTTAAATTTTGTTTAAATAAGACAAGTAGTTTTTGAGTTATTCGTAATAGTGTATGAATTCAATTTTCTTTTTTTGTTAAAATCTTAACTTTATTTATAATAATTTCAGATTAATAGTATTTTAGTAGTTTGTCTATGCTTTTTCATATTAACTAGTGTCCCCATTGACGCGTTAACAACGCGTTGTCTTTATCAATGTATATGTCACTTTATATAAACATGGATGAAAAACCATGGTAGTGTGTGTAAAATTTAGTTGGTTAATTTGGCATACTTTTTATGCATTATTTAAAAAATATTAGCATTCTGCACTCCTTCTCTATATGAACTATAAGTGTGCCAAATTTCATGCTCCTCTGTCCGCATAATTTTTGTAAAAAGGGGTCCAAAGTTTTTGCTTGACGCATTTTTATATATAGATAAACTACACAAATACCTAATTAAGATGTATGAATAAAAAGCACTAGCTAAAGAAAAACTGCTGGGGAAGACGACAAAAAATGGATCTCGCTTTCGGCTAGACGCATAACTTTGACTCCTAGACGATTAAATTGACTTCATCTAAATATATATATTTACATATTTATGTAACGAGCCTCGCTGACGCGTTAACTACGCGTTGTCTTAGCGACGTACATGTTTTATATGTAAGAGTATGTCAAATGGAAAGAAGTGTAGGTAATATTTTTCTTAATTTTGTGTTTTTCTATTGCATTTTTATGAAAAATATTGACTTTCTGTAGTTTTTTTTCAATATAAACTTTAAGTATGCTAAATTTCATACTCCTCTATTCGCACACTTTTCGTAAAAAGGGGTGTAAAGTTTTTCATTGCTTCATCGCTTGCGTTATGATTTTTAATTTTAATTTTTATGCGTTATGTTTTTGATTGATAAACAATGTATAGGTATTCTACCTGTACTGTGATTTTTTGTTTCAAATCTAAAATTTCATAACATTTTGAGCTCCACTGTCTAAAAGATACTATATTTAACGAGATCCTCCCTCATATAATAACGGGGGTATTTAGCTCTTTATTTCGCCGTTTACGTCGACTCGATACGTTCTGTTTACTTTCTATCCCTCGGCTTCTGTATTATTTGCATATTTCCTCCCCTTTGTAGGTTGGGTAGAATGATTTTTTGCATTTCTTTCTGCATTTCTCTTAGGCAGAGAGTACTCAGTGTTAAGACACTCCGCTTTTCACTTCCCGCTCGGTTATGAGGCGTTGAGACGTTTTTGTAAAAGTATTAACGCCAATATCAAACAAAATTATGAAAACAAAAATCATATAATTACATATGATTACAATCGTTATATAAGACAGAACAAAAGGTCCTCACAAATGTATTCGAATTAGCATTAAATAATTGTTATAATAACAATAAAGACAGCTTTACTATAATCGAGATACTGTGAAATGAGATTTAAATAATCCTTCTAATATTATGTACGCCTATATAATATTTTTATCACTTCGCCTGTCGTGGCGCAGAGGTACAAGCGTGCGACTGTAAATGCGACAGGTTGTGGGTTCGATTCCCATTCCAGGAAATGGAATTTTTCAGTGCCTGGGTTTGGTTACAAGGCGAAGCGCGGCGTTGAGTTCCGCTACTCAGCACGCAATGCCTTAATTAGGCGGAAATAGGGGAACGGAGTGTCTTAACTCTATATATACCCTTTATATACATACCAGGGTAGGCAAAGGGTATATCTTTATATACCCTTTGCCTACCCTTCTATATGCGAGATACAGCGTGAAGCTATGTATGTACTCGTATGTAAATTATTTAAGCAACGTTTTCTGCAATTCTCCATATAAACTTTAACTGTGCCAAATTTCATACTCTTCCGTCCTCACAATTGTCGTGAAAAAGGATACAAAGTTTCCCTTCAGTTTTGCTTTACGTATTAATATAATTATATATGGTAGATATATAAAGACATACCTTTATTTATTTTTCCATACTTTTAAAATTATTTTCCCTTCTTAGACCACCGACCGCGTACCGTCATAGCGTATACTAAATTATAATGTTTTATGGCTTAATACTGCAGATAAGGGGAAGGAGCCTATTATGAACCGTGTTAACGGTATGGGGTGGCTTTTACGGATGCGATTTTTGTGTTTCCTTGTGTTTTTGTGTTATGTGTAATATTATTTTGAATATATTGTATGTTATGTGTAATTATGGGCAAAGGCACATCGTCTAAGACACTCTGTCCGTAGCTTTTCGTTTCAATTTCAAGATGACGCAGAGACGACTGTAAACGCGACAGGTTGTGGGCTCGATTCCCACTCCAGGAAATGTAAATTTTAGTATTTTCATTTCTTGGGTTTGGTAACAAGGCAAAGCGCGGCGTTGAGTTCCGCCACTCAACACGCAATGCCTCAATTCGGCGGAAAGTGGAGAACGGAATTGTTGAAAGAGACTGGAGTATCTTAACACTAAGTTCTCTGGTTCCCTCCGCCTACCCTGCTATATGCGGGATACAGCGTGAAGTTAAAAAAAAATCTTGAAAAAATACGTGTGGCGGAACACAATGTCGTGATTAATCTTATTTTATTCGATTATATGAATTTTGAAGAATATACGTGTTGTTTTATCATCTGTATTTCCTATTTATTTCACTGGATTTGAAAAAAAAGTCAAAATAAAAGTTATGTATCACAGTGCAATGGGACGATGGGACTGTATATACACACGTGTAGTTGCGCATTCAATGCCCACTCGGATGACTATAATATTTAAATTATTTTAATTTTAAGCTCTCGTAGGGCAAACCGTGGTGTTAAGTTACATGAATAAGCGCGCAATGTTACAATTTCGGGCGGAAAACGGAAAACGGAATATCTTGACACTATGTTCTACTACTTAAGTCAACAAAATATATACAAATATATAGATATACATATAAAAAGATAAACCATATTTAGACAACACAGCCAGCTGTGGTCATTTAAAATGCGTTTAACAATACACAAGTCGACTTGATTGAAGTTACACAGCGCCACAAAAATGTCGGCCAACAGGACAGTGACGCCAAACCAAACCACGATTTATATATCAATGTGTATTCGCGGATTTACGATTTCATTATCGCGTTGGCGGGATTTTGTGGGTTTTAACACTTTTATTATGATGTATATATTTGTTTTTTTTGTATATGGTGTGTGTCAGTTGCAAGGGGTGAAAGTCTTAGTTAGGGAAGCTGGTATATTTAAGAAAAGCCGGTAATTTTTAGAGAAGCCAGTATTTAGTGAAACCGATATATATTTAGGGAAGTCAATACATATATTTAAGAAAAGCCGGTAATTTTTAGAGAAGTCGGTATATTTAGGCAAGCCCGTACATATACCTATCGAATTTTGGTGATAACCTTTTTTAAGGGTGTTAGATGTCAGAGCTTATTTTATTTTGCACACCCAAACACCCAAAATTTTTGTGGCATTTCTTTTTTAGCTCTCCGCCTTTCTTGATCTTTTTTTTTGTTTTTTGCTAACTCAATTACAATTTGAGCTCCACATTTTCCTCGCGAACTTTTTTTGGGTCTCGTATTTGTATTTTAAATATTAAGGCAAGCCGATGAGAACGGGGTTGTATGGACGCTTCGCCACTGGTGTGTGTTTATACAGGTTGTATTTAATGCGTGTAACATAGTATAATGAAATCTTAGCATAAAATATAGCCGCCTTCAAATATGATGCACTAAAAAGTAACATTATTACGGATAACTTCAAAACTACTCGTTACCAAAAACACTCGTCATTTTAACTAATGTCTAAATGTGGTCCACATCAGAAGCACCACCTATCATATAAAAGAAAATCATCAAAATTGGTTATACCAGAAAAAAAATATGCATACGTACATACATACATACATAGCTACACGCTGTATCCCGCATATAGCAGGGTAGGCAGAGGGAACCTAGTGTTAAGACACTCCGTTCCCCATTTTCCACTGAATTGAGGCATAAAAAATTATGCGATTACACATTTAAAACAAACATTCGAATTGAAATCCAAAAGAATTAGAAAAAGAAAGAGTTTTTTTGTAATCGATTAAAAATAGTAATAATATTATTATATAACACACTCGTAGCACATTCAGTTTGCGGCCGCGACTGTGATTGACAGACGAGCGCTGACGTACATGAATAAAGCCGGTTTAAACCAATTTGAAAAAAAGAGGTTCTCTCGACTGTATTTTTTATGCGTTACCGCATTACTTTTTACTGAGTGACCTAATTGATGTTTTTTTTATATGATAGCTAGTGCTTCTGACATTCCACAAGTAGTTTTTGAGTTATTCGTAATTTTACTTTTTAATGTATTTTTCTTAAAGTCAAATTTTTTGGTAAAAACATCCTTAATATTATTTATATCGGAATGAGATGTTTTATCACGGTAAAAAGTAGCTTACATCATTCTCCAGTCGCCTAACTATTTACATTACTCGAATCTTATTTGCGAGATAATTTTTAATCATTATGACAATTCGCTCCAGTAACACAAGCGCGGCGTTGAGTTCCGCCACTCCACACGCAATATCTCGGCCTTTGGGTGGAAAGTGGGGAACGGAGTGCTTAGACACTCGATTTTTTATGTCATTTGTATGTACGAGTAATTATGTGAATGAAGAACAGAGTATCATATCACTAGGGTCTCTGTACTCTATATAGTTTAGCCTATATACCTTTATAATATTTTTTTATTATAAATATATATATATGAGCTAAACTATTTCAAATTTGCGATCAGATCTCCTAAAAAATCAAATAATATTATAATTTGCTTCACCAAGTAGCTTATACTAACCCTGTAAGTACTCAATTCTAATTTAAACACGAAAACACGCCAACAAATCAAAAACTACCACCCAACTATGACATGAAACAAAACCGTACAAAATCAGACTTACTCGACAAAAAACAAAAACGAGAACATTGCACATAGATTTATAAACAGAATCGACGCTAACCCACTTTAACATGTCAATGGATCCGCATAAAAGCCTAAAAGGTGATAAAAAAAAAGCGCATAGCACAGTAGGTAACGTACATGCATCTTTTTCAGCACACTGACAAATGGCTGTGAAGGCAGGATGAGCCCGGATGAAAAATCATTCGACAATTCTGACGGTCGCTTAGCCGTCCCGCCCCGGCCACTTTTTAACCGCGCTTCATCAATAAAAATCGAGCAAAAAGCGTGACGTCACTAGGCGCCGACAACGCCACTGGATAAATCAGGGTAGCTAGCCTAGGATGGAATCGGCTCGGTCGAACTGCGGTAGTTTATGGCTTTTTGATTTACAGGAACAGCGACTAGCGCGTATTTTAATGTGGACGATAACGGTGGCAAAATAAAATGGTAGAACTGAATGAACGCTTGTTCACTTTTTGTGTGTGCTTTTGATTTGTTTCGTATTGTTTATGGGGTTTTTTTGGGTGTTTTTGTGTTGTTCGTCATGTATATAGAGAGATATGTTAGAATTATTATAACTCTCTGCTTCTCTCCTTCATCTCCTTGGAACAGAATAATAACACATGTAAAGCCTTTCATTTGGTATAACCCATACAAGCATTGCTAGTCGCAAACCAAATTATAATTCCCACTTAGTTAACTAAAGCTTGAAAATAAAAGAATAACAGAAAAATTGTACGGTGTAAATTGAAAAAAACAAGCGACAAAAATCGTTTCCATCCACGTCAACCGTTTGACTTTGACGAACAGCTCATCGCGTTCAACTGGTGTTCCGCGGTTCGTTCACTCATTCCTCACTTCGGCCTCGAGTGATCACAGATCGGCTTTCGACCTTTTTTATGCGAAACTGAATTCAGATGGGACGTTTTTTAAGCCGCTGCCTTTTGAAGTGTTTATAATTTGCGATGGTTTTGGTGAAGTGACTTGGACCTACCTGTGTGACTTTTTGTTGAAATATGACAATGTGAGTTTTTAGTTTGTTTTGTGTCCTTTTTAGGTTGTATTTTTATATTTTTTTCTATATAATATTATAATTTAAGCATTTGAAAGTATATTTTTAAAGAAATTCAAATATACAGTTCGTAGATTTCGAAGCTTTCTGAATTAACAAGCAATACACGCATATACACATAATATTAGACAAACATTGGTAACTTGTCAAATACACCACAAACCAAGTCAAACAAACCCTAAGCATATAACAAAGCAACATTAAAAGTATTACTGTTCATCAATACCCAACACGTCTGCATCGATCGACCGGCCATCATAAAAAAAACCAACCCCCCACAATTCCGCTCACGTCTGCTAGAACTGATTGACACGAGACGTCCGCGCCCCACCCCAGACGACCCCCCACGGCACCCCTTACTTGACCTGCGTAAGGGGTGCGAGGGAGGTAATAGTAAGAACATGTGAGAAATGTCATCAATGCACTAGGGTTCATATGGAGTCGATATCGGTATTGACATTATTGTCGCCTAATGGAATATAAACGTATATAAAAATGTTTATAAGTTCTTCGTAATTTATAAGCGATGTGGATATATTTTCTGCTTTTGGAGAGAAGCTAGTGCAAAAAAGGGGGGGACGGAGTGTCTTAACACTAGGTTCCTTCTGCCTACCCTGCTATATGCGGGATACAGCGTGAAGTTATGTATGTATGTTATGCAAAATCTGGTTCAAGATCTATATTTAACACTTAGTAAAATTGAACACCTCCACGATGACCTCGGGGCTATTTTTTTAATTTCACGCTGTCTCCCGCATATAGCATGGTAGGCAGAGAGAGCCTAAGAATCTAGTGTTAAGGCACTTCGTTCTCTTTTAACATTTATGAGTTATTAAATGTAAACATCAAAAATATATTCATATTCTCAGAGTTGTCATATATTAGAATGTTCAAAATAAAGTGAAACGGAAGCTATAGCTCATAAACTCCAAATTTAGCAGAAAAATATAATGAATCTATGATTTATTATGATTTGACTGTATTAGTCTACTTTCTATAAATACTCAATAGCTCATTAAAGAGACCACAAATCTTTTAATCATGGACAAAGGATGATATCCTTTTGAATTAATTATTAACCTGTTATGACGAAATATTCCGCCATACATAAAAGCCTACTGCAATGACCGTGACGATATTTTTCGTCTTAGATATTAATCGGAATATATTGAATGCGTTTCATTCTACATTGTTTTATATATTAAATGTTAAAGTGGTTATATATATACCATCATACTGACGATGCGTCAAGAATTTTCATGTTCTTGCAATCTGTAGCTGGAATAACAAAAGTTTATTACCCGGTTAAGAGGTTAAGAGAATGTCCAAATACAATTCATTATTAAATATTCATATAACTCAATTCCGCGGAAAGTGGAGAACGGAGTGTCTTAACACTAGGTTCCCTCTGCCTACCTGCTATATGCGGAATATAGCGCGAAGCTATCCATGTATGTATTTATATTCATATAAGACGTAAGCAATTTTCTTTTTTGCTGTTTCATGCTTTTTCGCATATAGCAGTCAGAGATAATCAAATGTCATGACACTTCTTTCTCCACTTTCCGCCCAAAATCGAGACGTTGAGTAATGAGGAAGGAACTTAGCGCCGTGTTTTTGTTTACCATAGCGTGGATACCCTTTCCTCAACTGGGAATTGAAGTCGTGGTTACAGTCATACAGTGTCTCACTGCGCCATGATCGACTTTTAATAAATTAACATTGAAATTAAGTGGAGTGTCTTAACACTAGGTTCTGAGAATCCCTGATATATGCGGGATACAGAGCGAAGCTAACATAAATAAAGAAAAAGCAATAAATGAATAATGAGCGGAAAATTAAAATAAAGGCAAGCTCAATAGGACAGCTTTTGACTATAAGCATGATTGGTTGTGTGTTCAACGTCCAGTCGAAGAAATAATTAAAATATGTAATTTTGGCACTCCGTTGTCTCTGACTACCCCGCTAGAGACAAAGCGGGAAGTTAAGTAAGTAAGCTATGTTAAACAAAGACGAAACGCGGCGTTGAGTTCCGCCATTTAACACGCAATATCTTCTAATTAGAATCAAAAGCCACGAATAGAGTTACGTTAGGACCTTTCTTCTCTTGACATTGCTATGATAGCATAATATTTGTATAGAAAAAGCGTGAAACTGCTAAAAAGGTAGAAAATTTAAAAAACCAATATAAAATGAATACATACGTAAATAAAGTGTGGTCCAGTAATTTAGAGATACGGACAGGGTAGTTGAAGTTTGTTAATTTGTTCGTTTAATCGCAATCGCACGCGTTCACTGGGAACAAGTTCGAATTGCTTGCCGTTTAGTAAATAGCTGATGGTATTGAAACAAAATGTGCTTGTAACAAGCGTGAATAGGTGGATAAGTGAGTTGAATATACATTTTTAAATATTAATAGATATTAGCGTGCGACTGTAAACGCGACAGGTTGTGGGTTCGATTCCCACTACAGGGAATGTAAGTTAGATATTTTCATTTTCTGGGTTTGGTAACAAGGCAAAGCGCGGCATTGAGTTCCGCCACTCAGCATGCAATGCCTCAGTTCGGTGGAAAGTGGGGAACGTAGTGACTTAACACTAGGTTCTCTCTGCCTACCCTGCTATATGCGGGATACAGCGTGAAGCTATGTATGTATGTTATGTCTAGGGTGAGTAAATTAAATAAAATAAAAACAAGCAAACGAAATACTTTGAGGTTAAAAAGTATTAAGTCAGTATTTTTAATTTGTTAACTTATTCATGTCTGATATTTTATATACATAAGATATTTAGAAAAAATCTCAATTATTAAGTAAATTCAAAACTCTAAGGCTTATTGATTTTTAAATCAAAGTTTTATTTTTTGACATAAACAGAAATATATTTAAACTTAATACATTTAACCCTTTCATACTTAAACTGCTGCTAAAAATTATATGATAATGTTAGAGAGAGAACCGTAAAGTAGTGTTAAGACACTGCATTCATTGCTTTCCGAATTCATTAATTCCCAAGTGATAGTCGAATCCTCAACCAATCGCATCTACAGACAGACACCACAATGACCCCAAATAAAATACAAACATATGTTATTAAGTTATTAGATCCCAAACCGAACATATGAAGAGAGCTAGATGCTAATAACGAACAGGCGTCACGCCAATACAAAACTCCAAACAATAGACATTAATAAGAGAATATTTCTAGCTTCCCACCCCGAGATGCGCTTATTAAAACATTTCCACCAGGCAATATCAGATAGGACGATAGGACGTGCACAATATGTGCCGCAAACTCCGTCCATGTGACGACCTGTGGGAATCGCGGCCGAGAAAACTTCATTAACTCCAACGACCCCCACCCTCCCTGCACCCCCCGCGACCCGAACCCCCGACCCCCTGTGACGGACGGGGACGTTCGCTTATTACGTCTCGAACGTGCCGCGAAAATCGAAGAAATGTGACGTAAATACGTGAAAGAATCGCCTCGCTGATTGGCCAGGCTTTGTGCTCGACTGACCGGTTAATGCTGTCTCGAAGGACCATTTTTCGGATTATTATTATGATTGCAGCGAATTTCTTTGTAATACATATAAATAAATATATTGACTATTGCGTATCATAAAACTAAGTCTTTAAATGAGATTGGTTTTTTGGTGTCATTTTTTGGCGGATGTTGGAAAACTACTGTTACGTTTGTTACGTTGAAACAAAGCGATCCAAATAGATGGGCAAATATATCACAAAGCTCGACGAGTTACACTAAAATAAACATTTTTGGCTATTTCATTCCCATACATGCATACAGTGATCCCTCAATCAAATTCCAATCCAAATGAAACGGTGCTATTTGTTCTGACTGCTTTTATTATATTTGGGGTAAAAAAACTTGGTGTCAATAATATGACCTCTTTGTCCGGTCTAGGAAGGTTAAGGAAAAACCGGCCATGCATAAATTGTGATAGATGACATTTGCTAAAAATAAAAGAAAAGATATACCTCTTTTTCTGCAAATATTTTTGCAAATATGTTAATCTATTTTTTTTAATTTAATGTTAAGACATTTCCGTTCCCCACTTTTCGCTGAATTGAGCAATTACGTTATATGTGGCGGAATTCAACACCGCGCATTGCCTCGTTACTTAATATTATTTAATATTTTCATTTCCTGGAGTCGGTATCGAACCCACAACTTATCGCGTCTATAGTCGCACGCTTATGACTCTGTGCCACGACATATCAATCTATAATTTTTTATTTTGATTTTGACGAACTCTTTCACCGCTCTAGGAAGGTTGTGATAACCGGCCACGTATAGCGTAATAGATGACATTTGCTAAAAATAAATGCTGTAACGGCGTCTTATGTCTTAGAATGGATACAACCTGTCCTGCGTATTAATTATAGAGTAGCTGTGGGCATTTTCATATGGTTAAGGTACAGTAATAATATTTAGCCGGCTTCAGTAAAGGAGGTCCTCAATGCGATTACATTTTTTTTATATATGTTACCGCATGACTTTTTACTGGGTGACCCAACTTTAAAGATTCACCCACTAAAATTACGATGACGAGTGTTTTTGAGTTATTTGTAATAGCATTACTTTTAAGTGCATTTTATATGAAAGAAGGTTACTTCTTTTGTTAGAATCTTAATTATTTTATTCATTTAATAAAAATATAAAACTTGTCTAAATATTATCTTGATAAAATCAATTTTTTTGCTATTCTACTACGCCACGAGGCCTGAGTGTGAGTGGATATGGGTTCGATTCCCACTCGAGGGAATGATTACATTTCAATTATTATCATACCTCCATTCTAAGAAACTAAAGTAAAACGTAGTCCGGCTACTAAGCACGCATTGTTTCGTTTTCAAATGAAATATTTTGAACGGAGCGTCTTAATACTAGATCCTCTCTGACTAGCCTGATATATGGGAAAAACCGTGACATTAAAAAAAAACGATTTTCATAAAAGGAAGCATTTTTATCAGAACTAGTTTCCCCGTTAACGCGTTAATAACACGTTGTCTTTAGCAATGTACGTATATGTGACTTAATATAAACATGGATGACAAATTATGGTAGTGTGTGTAACATTTATTTTATTAATTTAATATACTTTTTATGGATTATTTTAAAAAAAATATTAGCATTCTGCACTCCTTCTCTATTATAGAGAAACTATAAGTGTGCCAAATTTCATGCTCCCTTCATACGCGTTATTTTCATAAAAAAAGGGATACATCAAAACATTAGATTTAAGGAAGACACACGCTATCCTATCACTCAACAGTAAAAAACCTTATGTTAAACATCTACACATAATACATATATGAATATTTTTTCCATTTTTATTTTCAATCTTCCATGGATAGTCAACAGCATATCTGGTCAAGTTTACAGCTCATTTAGTATTATCGCATCCGTGTTTGAGACGTTTTTCTTAGAACATCGGACCACACACGACATCGCTGACATATTGATGATTGGTGGTTGATTACATGACGTTAGATGCGTTCCGGTTAAACGGGGTTATATTTAGATTTGGGACAAATCACGGCGTTCAGTTACGATAGTTAACACGCAAAGTCATGGAAACGGAGAATGGAGTATTTTGATAATAGATACTCTCTGCCTAACTAATTACACCTAGTTTTCGTCTCAAAAAAGTTAATAAATCTTTTTTGTCGCAAGGTATAGCCATGTATAATAAAATTCCAGAAATACTTACAGATCTGCCAATTCAACAATTTAAAGTTAAGATTAAGAACATATTATTGAAAAAAATATATTATTCTGTCCAAGAATACTATAATGATGTCAATGTGTGGAATTAAATGCTGTTGACGCTCACCCGAGAGGCTCATCATGGTTGTATATTTATTGTAAAAAATTTATTTGAAAAGAGCAACTGTTGAGTTTCTTGCTGGCTCTTCTCAGCAGAACTGCCTTTCGAACCAGTGGTAGCTTCCGTTAGAACTGACACGACAGACACCTTTGTAAATTTTGATTTTGATTTTACCTTCAGTATCAAACAGATAAGAGCGTGCAGCTGCATTGTTTTATACTTCAATCGCCACATCACAAGCACTAGCTACCATATAAAAAAGTATCATCAAAAAAAATATAGTCAAATGGAAAACCTCCCCCATTTTTAAAATCGGTTAAAAATAAGCAATGTTATTATGACTTCATTGTAAACTAGACATACTGTCTTTACAAAACAAATCTAAAAAAAAATGTAGCAAAGATATTTTAAAAGAAAAATATATTTTTTGTTGTAATAATTAAATTCTGTCATTCAGCCTAACTACGCCAGTACAGATCGATGACTGACATCGACTGCGGTAGTCCAATAACGCGTGCCAAGTGTGTGGAACTATTACATTTTCTGTATTTATCACAAAATTTTGTATGTGCAGTGGTTCATGCTAGTCTTTTTATTACATACATACGTAACTTCACGCTGTATCTCGCATATAGCAGGGTAGGCAGAGGGAACCTAGTGTTAAGACACTCCGTTCCCCAATTTCCGCTGAATTGAGGCATTGCGTGCTGAGTGGCGGAACTCAACGCCGTCACGTCTTTTTATTATAAATTCTCTTTATAATAGTATAGTGTATTTATGCATTTTTTCAAGAGAATATAGAGATTCATCACTCTGTTCTTCGTTCTCACAAAATCTAGAATTCAGCGATATAAATTCAATGACAAGTTCATAGGTGTAATTGCATGGCGTAATTCATTGCCACACTGTTTAACCAGAACAGGTAATTTTTTAATAAAACACAGTAATATTATAATATACACCTAAAAAGTTTTATCTGGATCAGTTCAGTAGATTTTGAGGGAAGGAGTAACAATCAATTCTCATAAATTTTCAAAACTTAAAATGCACTAAAAAGTAAAATTGTTACGAATAACTCTAAAACTACTCATCATATCTTAACTAATTTTAATTGGATGGATAGATAATGGATGAATCATACAAAAAAACAACGATCCAAATACGTTCACCCAATAAAAAGTTAGGTGATAACACACATAAAAACAATACATACATACACAGCTTCACGCTGTATCTCGCATATAGCAGGCAGAGGGAACCTAGTGTTAAGACACTCCGTTCCCCACTTTCCGCCGAATTGAGGCATTGCATGCTGAGTGGCGGAACTCAACGCCGCGTTATGCCTTGTTACCAATATAATAACCATTTTTTTGAATAAAGTAAGTTAAAATAATGTCAATCCATAATTCAACGTAATCGAAAAACTAATACAAGACTTAAATATAGACAGAAACAACCTACACACTGTTTCGACATAATTTCATTTAAAATTTCAACCAATGGTCGTATCTCTTGACAGCGTGACTGACAGCGCTGCGTTGAAAATTTAGATCGACGTTCGAAAACAAATCATTTTGAACCACTAAAATTGTACTATGAAATAATATATTTGCAAATTCTTGTGTGGAGGCCATTTGACTGACGCGATTGATTATGAGTTCGATTCCTGCTTGACGTTTTGTTTATTGGAAGGTCAAGGTTGAGCGTTTTGGTCACCTGATGGTAAGTGATCACCATCATCCACAATCTCGTGTAATATCATACCAATACTTTGCCATTTAATGTTTGATTTATTTAAATCATTGATAGGTTCTCAGGTTTCCTCTGCCTACCCTGCTATATGTGGGATACAGCGTGAAGTAAAAAAAAAAGAAAAAAAAATTGTCATTTCACCGAATTCAGGCGGAAAATGACGAAAGAAAATAATAAGTAACTAACTCCCTAACTATGCTATGCGGAATAAAGTTTCAACTTAAAAAAATGCGTTTAGGATTAAATTTTTATGTTATTATGAATAAGATTTAAATATATTTGGCGGAAAGTTTGGAACGATATTGTTGAAAGAGAACGGAGTGTCTTAACACTAGGTTCTCAGATTCCCTCTGCCTACCCTGCTATATGCGGGATACAGCGTGAAGTCAAAAAAAAAAAACTATGCGGTAACATATAAAAAAAATCGAATTGATAACTACATTTTTTGAACTTAGTTAAAAGATCAAAAACCACCAAATTACCTAACCATGTTGAAAACCCGATCCTCCAAACTTAGGTAAAGATAAACAATCCTCAACAAACAATTTGGGTCAATCTAAAAAACGAGCAAAATTAACGTGACAAACCGACAGCATTAAGACCGTCAAAGTGTATTTCTTTTCCAACTCGCCTCAGTCTGTCAATCACACGTCAACGACTGGATTCAGTCCGTCCATCTGTCAGAAACGCGTAACTCGACTCCGAAAACCCACTTAATCTTTATTGACATCGCTTCCTATGGCTACGTGAAGGGCAACTTATGGGACCAAATATGTGACCTATTAGAAGGTACCAAGGGTGGAAAGAACTGCATCAGTAAGTTGGTTATCTATATAAACGTTCATTAGTAGTTTTCTTAGGATATTCTTTATTTTCATTTTTATTGATGGTTTTACATTTTTTAATCGATGGACTGATGAATGGAAGTTTTAAGCTTTTAGGCTGTTTAATGTATTCAAAATGACTTTTAGAAAATATTATTTGGTATGAATTAAGTGTTACTTTGGTATTTATTGGGGATGGTGTTTTTGGAATATATCTTAATTGTTAAAAATGTAATTAAATTATTTTTGTTATATCAGTTAGCATTCATGGTTTATTTTTTATTGCAAGAAATTCTTGAAAGTGTAAGTACTAAAAAGGAATTATCGAAATATCTACGAGATTGATTAAACTACTTTAATAGTTTTAAATATTACAATCAAAATTATGGAAAATAAAAACAGTATGATATAAGAGGTCATAAAGTCTACGCAATTTATTTTTCACATAGCAGGGTAGACAGACAGAACCTGGTGTTAGTAGAACGGTGTCGGACACTCCGTTCTCCACTTATTGAGCATAACCCAACGTCGTGTTTTGTCTTATCCAAGCGAGAAAATGGAAATAATTTAAGCTTAATAACTCCCCAGAATGAAATTCGAACCCACAACCAAATGCATATACAGTCAGACGCTGTCCACGTTCGCCTCAAGTATTTAACATCTAATAATATTTAATTTAGTTCACGTCTATTTCAATAAAGTGATAAGTATAAATAGGAGCACTAGCTCTAAGACTATCAGTCACAAGCAATACTAATAAAGTACTTATGTCATTCATGCGTACGCGCACCTGTCTCTATACTGTGTATCAGTGTGAGTGGGGAATACAAAAATAAATATTGATATATTTATGTATGTGTGTTAAGATTACACGCACACATGTATATAATTGTGGGTGTGTGTGTGTGTCTGTATGATATGAATCGACCTTACTTTTCAACGCTTATTGTCAGATTTAACTTTGATATTGTTACATGGATATGACTGTGAAATATTGTTATGAATAATATTATTTGACTCTGGTGAGACAAAGCGCGGAGTTCAGTTCCGCCATTTCATACGTAATAACTTGAATTTAGGCAAAGGGAGTATGACGGAGTATCTTGACGTTGACCACTGTTACTGTACTATGCTATAAGGAATATTGGCCAAATGATTGTTTTGCTTACATTTAATATTTATATATCTTTTTATAATCTAATATTAAGAAATTTCTATTCTTCATAGACTCAATAAGCAATATGCGAATCACGCCGCAGAGAAAGCAAAGTTATTTAAACTAATTTTTCTCCTTGAACACAAAAACCCGTCTGTCCACACAAATCCAAACCAAAAATCACTTTTTGCCCTCAACTTTAAACACATATTGATTGATTGATGTTTACTCAGTGCGCATTAGCGAGCCTACCTGCCAGTTATTTGTGTTTTTACTGATATTGAGACGTACGAGTATTTACGTATCCACCGTAATTATAATATTATTCATCACTTATGGAACCAAAACCTGTTATTATATCTGACAGGTAATCGTTCAAGTCAAAATTTTGACCCTCAAATTTTAGGTGTCGAAAATATAAATTGATTTGTCTATTATTTAGTATCAGCCAAGGTGTTCCCTTTTGATGGATGTTAGACGATTTAAAATAAACTGTGCTTAATTAAATTCGGTTAGTGGGTTATAGATCATCTTATGGTAGGACAGCTTCATTCATGTTGACTGGGTGTTGGTTTTTTGGACTTTTTTATAACTTCAAGCTTTATTGTGTTAAGTGGCGGAACTAAACACTGTGCTTTATGCAGAGCGGTGATATAATATAGTCTGAATATAGTCTGTCTCTCAGATGGGTCAAATACATAAATTGTATTTACAGTTCTTTCAGGATTTTAGCAATTCATTTGATTCGTTTGTTATTAATACGTCGTTTTATTCAATTTTTGTCAATTTTAGATATTTTTTTTTGTGAAAAATTGTTATACTTCTTTATATAACGAAACGAGGCTACAACTATTGTATTAGATTTATCCTCACTTCATTCCACTATAGAATTAGTGGTCAAAACCTAAAAAAAATATTCTTCAAACCTAATAATCTTTCTCATTCCTGAACATAGGAAAAATATTATTATTACAACATTATTTCCACTAAATGTACTATAAAACTATTCTACCCTCACAGTAGTTAAAACTATGACACAATAAATCACGAAGTTAATACCAAATGCCTATCCTGCACATATTTTCGCTAGAATCCCCCGGATTACTATACCTACTATAGTAAAGACAGTTCAAGACTGCATAGAAATGCAAATGAATGCACTTCTTTAACGCGGGGCTCATCGTTATTGTGCTCTTGGGACACCTTGAGTCTGGTTATACCTAATGTGGATCCATTTTGTTGGAACCATTTTCTTTGTCAGCCACCGGTTATGTGGTAGCTAACTTTAAATTGCATTGCGATATATAGAAGTTTGGTTATAATAGTTACTTTTCATTTTTCTGTTCTGGTATGACAATGGCGTTGGGTTCTGCCCCTTAATATATAATGTCTCAAATTCTGGTGAAGCGAAGGCCAGAAAGTCTTAACACTAGGCTCTCTCTATGCTACTCTGCTGTAGGAGTGATAAAATTATATGGCACAGAGGCATAAGCGTGCGACTGTAAAAGCGTCAGGTTGTGGGTTTAATTCCCAGTCCAGGAAATGTAAAATTTAGTATTTCCATTTCTTGGGCTTGGTAATAAGGCAAAGCGCGGCGTTGAGTTCCGAAATGTTGAAAGAGGACGGAGTGTCTTAACACTAGGTTCTCTGGTTCCCTCTGCCTACCCCGCTATATGCGGGATATAGCGTGAAGTTAAAAAAAAAATAGCCGTAATGACAGTGTCACATACTTATAGGATGCTAACTGGACTGACTGAACTGACTGCAGCTTTCAGTATTATTACATATTGTGTCTAGTTACCTTAAAATTTATTCTCAAAAACCAGAATATACGCAATTTTCCTATTAAAATAGATGGAGAGAAGTAAATTATAGTAAAACAGCTGAAACAGCATCTCAAAAAATGCTATTTCAGCTGCATAGAATATTTTTTTTAGCTTCATGCTGTATCCCACATATAGCAGGGTAGGCAGAGGGAACCTGAGAACCTAAAACACTCCGTTCCCCACTTTCTGCCGAATTCGGACATTACATGTTGTCTATATGACATCATTAAACTTAGAAAAACCTTTCGCAATTTTCTTACTCTCCCAAACGAAATTACTATTAAAAATTAAAGATTATTTAACAAATAATAAATTGTAATATTTAACTTCCCCATCACGTTTATGTTTTGAAGTTCTGTAATTGAATGACGTAATCAATAAATTGTTTTATCAGTCTGATTGATTGGCAAGACTGCGGAGTCACGGCCGATGCTAACTCGCAACTCGCTTCTCGCTATGATTTATTACTTACTTTAAAACTAGCTGTTACCCCTGACTTTGTTTGTGGTCAGCGGAAAGTCACTTTGACTTTCTATGGAAATGAGAAGTTTTACTGGGGTAAAAAGTAGTGAACGGAAAGTGGGGAATGGAAGTCTTAATAGAACGGAGTGTCTTAACACTAGGTTCTCAGGTTCCCTTTGCCTACTCTTCTATGCACGGGTTAAAATGTGAAGCTAAAAAAGTAACTTATGTTATTTTCTAACTGTCTTACTATCTTCATTCAAAAAGTCATATAATATAATATCGTCGCTTTAACGCTGTTTCTGTGTCCAGGAGTTACCCGTTTTGAGTTTGTTTGTCGATTACTCAGTAACTAGAGAACATAAATAAATTACTATAAATCTTCCTATGGAAACGAGAGAGAGAGAGAACGAGTTTTACCGCAATAAATACTATTACCACTCAAACAATCATGTCTGCCAAAATAAAAACTATCCTAAGTTCTTTTTAATACCTCTAAGAATTCACAAAGTATTATGATAATCGCTTAACTAGTTTTGGCATGAAAGCGTAACAAACAAACTTACATTCAAATTTATAATATTAGTATATAGTATGGGCATTTGCGTCAATCTTTGATGCATGTCCTACCTTTTAAGGCATCGATAAGTTGTGAATTTTAATTCAGTTCTCGTGTCCTTAGCTTGCCCGATTAATTGCAACGTATCACGTGCTTGTATGAGATGGACGATCTTATCCATGTTTGTGTCAATACAAAATACTGGGACGAAGGACTCGATTGTCGAAATTTTAATGCAAGATTGATTGTTCGGTGGTTTTTGTTTTTGGGTTGACAAATTATTGGGTGGAATTTATGCTTTTTTAATATAAGTGTATGTTTATTGAAGTTGCTTGTTGATTTCTAAAAAAAATCTGCAAAAAAGAGAAGCAGGTGTTTAGTTTTTATAAGTTCATATAATATATAAGTTCATTGCAAATAAAGTCGCGGAATACATCTAGTTATGATTTCAAGCTTCAAGAAAGAGTCGTTAGGTAGTGTGTCTTTGTAAGAAGACTTTAGTTATTAAATAAATGAATATATATTTTTTGGTTTTAAAATGAAATATGTATTATAACACAAAATATGTTTTTCGTGCATTTCTTAACATTTCGACCAACTTTCAGTTCTTGGAAACAATCATAATTTTTTTTTTCATTTCTCTATTTTGGTAAATATCGACGTTGAGTTTCCATAAAGCCTCTAAACTGTCTAACACGGAACAAAGTATGCTACTTGTAAACTTTCTATATTCCTTATAAAATCCAGTAATAGCATATTTTAACAAAAAAAGAAAACCGCCTTAAAATATAATGCAGAAAAGAGTACACTATTACGAATAACTCAAAAACTACTCATCAGATCTTAACTAAATTTAAATGGGATCACATACAAAACACTAGTTATCACATAAAAATGGAATCATCAAAATTGGTACACCCAGTAAAAAGTTATGCGGTAATAAAAAACAGTTTAATTGAGAACCTCCCCCTAGAAGTCGATAAAAATATAATTCTACAATACTTTACTATACAACATCTATAGAATAAGAAACTTCAAGGTCATAACTAATAAGATAACGTCACACACGGCTATCATAAACTTTGCTAATTTTGATGCCTTGATCGCATCATGTTATTTGCTAGTCTTTGTTTCGTACGCCCATATCTTGCGGACCACTATACAACTGTCTGGAGGTAGGGCTGGCACTTTGGTCTTGTTAATATATTAAATTTATAACCAAATTAGACAAATTCTTTATAAATTGTAAACTATGTGTTATTCTAATACATACATACATAGCTTCACGCTGTATCCCGTATATAACAGGGTAGACAGAGGGAACCTAGTGTTACACTCCGTTCCCCACTTTCCGATGCTTCAATTCGGCTACATTTTGGCAACAATTCCGTTCCTCACTTTCCCCCGAATGAAGGCATTGCGTGCTGAGTGGCGGAACTCATCGCCGCGCTTTGCCTTGTTACCAAACCCAGAAAATGAAAAATTCCATTTCCTGGAGTGGGAATCGAAACCACAATTTGTCGCGTTTACAGTCACACGCTTGTGCCTCTGGGCCACGACAGGCGTTAATTTTTGAGTTATTTGTAATTTTTTTTTTTTATTAAAATCTCAATTCTGAATCAATATTTCAAACAAAATATATATTATTAAACATATTTTCACATAAAGTGTAATCCCTGAGTAGATTATATATCTGCATAACCATCAATCAGTGGAGCGCCCGAGGGCGCGACTTCGAATCCCGATGTCAGAGATAACGCCTCGTATGATGCGATTAATGGCGATTATTGCCGGTGCATGCAAGTGCAACAGTTTGAAGTTTATTTTTAATTATTGAGGTATTTTGCTAATATATATTATATTAACTTTTTAGAATTAAATACTATTCAATATTGGTTAACCGCGGCGTTGAGTTCCGCCACTCAGCACATAATGCCTTAATTCGGTGGAAAGTGGGGAACGGAAATGTTAAAAGATAACGGAATGTTTATTTTTTATTATTGAGGTATTTTGTTCATATATTTTATATAAGCTATTTAGTATTAAATAGTATTTAATATTGGCTAAGCGCGGCGTTGAGTTCCGCAACTCAGCATGCAATGCTTCAATTCGGTAGAAAGTGAAGTGAAAGGGAACGGAAATGTTAAGAGAACGGAGTGTCTTAGCCCTCTGATTACCCTGCTATGTGCGGAACACAATATAAAGCTAGTATTTTCTTTTCAAATGACTTTAAAAATAGGTTGTAATTCTTTACTGAAACAATTTTGATGATTCTGTTTTATATGATAGCTAGTGCATCTAATGAGGTCCAATTTAAATTAAGTTAAGTTAGTTTAGTTAGTTTTTGAGTTATTCGTAATTATTATATGGCAGCTAGTGCTTCTCATGTGGTCCCATTCCCATTTCTAATTTAGAAACATACAAAATTAATAAAAACTACAATATTGCAGCAAAATTTATACAGCTTCACGCTTCTTCCTGAAAGTACCTATTGTTAAGACACATCCGCCAACAATTAAATGCCGTAACTAAACGCCGTAACTCTCCAGAATCTGCTATACAAAATCTAAATTAATTCAAAGAATAATTTCATAGTATAGCCATCACAATCGCAGTGTCACAAGCTATGCAATTCGTCCGAGGCATGAAGGATTAGTAACAACAAAGGCACTCGTCAACGGAGGCCGGAGTGACGTTTATCTCGACTCGAGACAGTCACCCGCTTAAGAATAAAGTTTAATAATAAATATTACAATTTTGTGTTGAAATTTATAAAATTCAAAAAGGATGTTATCACGCCTGTCGTGGTACAGAGGCGCAAGCGTGCGACTGTAAACGCGACAGGTTGTGGATTCGATTCCCACTCCAGGAAGTGTAAAATTTAGTATTTTCATTTCTTGGGTTTGGTAAAAAGGCAATGCGCGGCGTTGGGTTCCGCCACTCAACACGCAATGCCTCAATTCGGCGGAAAGTGGGGAACGGAATTGTTGAAAGAGAATGGAGTGCCTTAGCACTAAATTCTCTGGTTCCCTCTGCCTACCCTGCTGTATGCGGGATACAGCGTGAAGTTAAAAAAAAAAGAAAAAAAATGTTATCATTTCGACTATTTTATTTAAATATAACTTTTTACCGTTTGAACTAATTTTGATAATTATTTTATTACACGATAGCTAGTGCGAAACGTTTGTGGGTTCGATTCCCACTCCAGGAAATGGAATTTTTCATATCCTGGGTTTGGTAACAAGGCAAAGCGCGGCGTTGATTTCCGCTCAGCACGCAATGTTTCAATTCGGCGGAAAGTGGGGAACGGAGTGTCTTAACACTAGGTTCCCTCTGCCTACCCTGCTATATGCGGGATACAGCGTGAAGCTATGTATGTATGTATGCGTTTGATGTAGTCTTATCTGACGAATAGTTTTTGAGTTATTCGTAATTATATCACTTTTTAATGCACTTAATATGAAGTTGGTTTTAATTTTTTTATATAATTATCGTATTATAATAAAAAGGTAAAACAAAAGCGATAGGCAACAGCACTGCTAGTACTAGATCCTTCAGGTTAAGCCTTGAGGCGGACACCTAAGAAGTGTACGGACTGACGCAAAGCTCTGACATATGTCGCATCCAGCCGAGATGAGATCTGCATGGCGTTTAACATATTATGTTGGGAATTTTTAATTTATTACTTATTTAAGCTTAATAATTCCCATTCAGGAGATTAAATTATTTATTTAGTATTTTCATTTCTTGAGTTTGGTAACAAGGCAAATCGCGGCGTTGAGTTTCGCCACTCAACACGCAATGCCTCAATTCGGCGAAAATTGGGGAACGGAATTGTTGAGAGACAATGGAGTGTCTTAACACTAGGTTCTCTTGTTCCTTCTGCCTACTCTGCTATATGCGGGATACAGCGTGAAGTTAAAAGAAAAAACAAAAATAAAAGATTTTTTCGTTTTTTGTCACTCTGGTAAGACGAAGCGTGACGTTGAGTTACGTCACTAAACACGCTTTGTCTCGATTTCAAGCGGAAAGAGATGAACGGAGTGTCTGGACACTAAATTATCTGTGAATACCTAAGATCTGCCCAATTTCCTACGAATTTATTCCAAAAAACAAAATTAGTTATCTAATTTTATGATGGCGTACCACAGGTACGTATTAAAAACTATGGTTCACTCTATCTTCCATATAAACATTCTGAACATGTTACTAATCAACTCAGGCGCAAGACTGACATATTACGTCCTAGAGCGAAATGCAGTGCTATATTAATCGTAACATCTACCTGTCTTCCCCTAGAAAATATTATAAGAATGTACTATAAAAACTGAGACCATCGTGGCGCAGTGGATCGGCGTCTGACCGTAAAGCATATGGTAAATTCGATTCCCACTTGGGACAGTGATTGCATTTAAATTATTTTTTCAGGCATAAAGAGGAGAACGGAGTGTCTTGACAATAACTTCTCTCTGACTACCCTGCTATGAGAGATAAGCAGTGAAGCCATATTAAGCCGAACATCTGCCTGCCTTTGCTTAGAAAATATTATAAGAATTTCCTATTAGAACTTTTAATCCTGTCAATCTATTAAGGATCTTAGATCTTTTCAAATGAAGCTAATAGATTGGCACGATTGAAAACCTGAAGTAATTGAACAATGTTGGTCGTAAATACAAAATAACCCTAAAATCATAAAAATACTTCTTTATATTTTTATAATAATCGCATCCATAATATGCAAGGTGACTCTCTTATATATTTCCATAATTTCCATTTCATCGCTCAAATAGCAAAAAAAGCGCAGCTTTGAGTTCCACCACTCAGATCGTACGATTTCGGGTGAAAAGTGTATTAACACTAGGTCTACCCTAACTTGAAGTATTGAAAAAAGGTGGAACTGCAAATGGCATTTGATAATTTTCATGAATTTTGCAAAAAATTCAAAATCTAAAGTCAGGTGGAAAATGGAATGGAGTGTCTTGACTCTAGATTCTCTCTGACTATCTTACGGAAAAATTGGGCTGAAAAATGTATATATTCCTACTGAAATTATGTTCTAACATTGTCTTCCAATAGCTTCCCATCATTTCCTCGTCATATTACCAACATAATATTATGTTAGGTATAATAATTATAAAATCGCAGTACACGCTTCACTCAGCACGCACCTGTGCAACACATCAGGAAGTCCAACACGTAACGTGGATGGACAGTTCTATATAGTAATAATAAATAATGTTTCCAAGCAACGTGAGTGACGCGAGATGGTATGATAAAATGTTTAGTTTAGTTCACTTTGATAGGTAGTTGAAGGTACTATAATTATGTTTTGTTTATATTGAACGATTTTTCTTGTAAAAGACTAGGTAGTGTTAAGACACTCAGTTTTTCAATTTTGGACCGAATTTGATATAGAAGGATGGAATTAGACGCCGGGTTTGGCTTACTAGAGGATAAATGAATGTTTTTTTTTTTAGCTTCACGCTGTATCCCGCCTATAGCAGGGTGGGCAGAGGGAACCTGAGAACCTAACGTTAAGACACTCCGTTCTCTTTCTGTTCCCCACTTTCCGCTGGATTTGAGGCATTGTGTGCTGAGTGGCGGAACTCAACGCCGCACTTTGCCTTGTTACCAGACGTATGAAATGAAAGTACTTTTTCATTTCCTGGAGTGGGAATCGAACCCACAACCTGTCGCGTTTACAGTCGCACGCTTGTGCCTCTGCGCCACGACAGGCGCAAAGACACGATTATAGTTTTAATATTATTAATATATCATTCCTCTTACGGGAATAGAACTCTCAACCTATACCGTTTACAGTCAGACATTGTGCCACTGTGCCATGAGGGTCTGTAATGTAGTTTTTACTTTTACTTAAACGATTTAAAAAAAAGGATGACGTTCTTATTTTGACTACATTTTTTATATAACTTTTTACAGGATTAACCAATTTTAATGATTTTTTTTTAATATGATAGCTAGTGCTTCTAATGTAGTCTCATTTAAATTTAGTTAAGATCTGATGAGTAATTTTTAAGTTATTTGTAATAATTTTATTTTCTTTTTTTTAACTTCATGCATAGAGAACCTAGTGTTACGACACTCCGTTCTCTTTCAACATTTCCGTTCCCCACTTTCCGCCAAATTGAGGCATTGCGTGTTGAGTGGCGGAACTCAACGCCGCGCTTTGCCTTATTACCAAACCCAAGAAAATGAAAATACTAAATTTTACATTTCCTGTAATAATTTGAGTTTTATATTTGAAATTGGTTTCTTTTGCATCAAAATCTTAATAATTCCATTAAAAAATAACTCTCCGCAACAAAAATTGACAGATAAGTGTGGACTTTGCCACTTTCATTGATAACAAGAACAAATAAAACCTATACACTGATAACACAAAATTTTAACATTTATTATCGCTTATCAGCAATTTATTATGATCATTTCACTAATCCTTTCGTTCCTGAGAGTTTTTCTAAATCACGCGAAAATCTTAGCTCATACAAATTTAATATTAACACGATAAGAGATTCACGATTTTTCCTATATATTGGTATTTTTAATTTTTTCGTACTATATATTTCATGGGATTATATGGTGGTTTTGATGGGTATCGAATGTAATCTAGGTGTCTAATATACTTTGATTAATGTGCCGCTAATCTGTAAATCGCTTTTTATCGTTTTGTATGTGTTATACTAGTTTTTGTATGCGGTTTTACTTGGTTGAGTTATTGAATTGAATTGTATGATGACTTGATAGTAATGTGGACAACTGAGTGTCTTGACTATTTTCTTACTGCTATCAGAGGCCGGGAGACGTTTAAGATAAAAGAGACCACGTAAATTAATGTTATTTACCAATATATGTATACATATATACATAAATAGCTTCACGGTGTATCCCGCATATAGCAGGGTAGGCAGAGGAAACCTAGTGTTAAGAGACTCCGTTTCCCACTTTCCGCCAAACGCCGCCGCGCTTTGCTGTGTTACCGAACCCAGGAAATGAAAAATTCAATTTCCTGGAGTGGGAATCGAACCCACTACCTGCTGCGTTTACTGTCACACGTCTGTATCTCTTCACTACGACAGGTCTCAAAGTATTTAAGTTACAAACACATAGACATACATAACCCTTACACTAACAATATCAACAAGATCGTACCATATTATTACTGTTTACTTTATGATTGATCTTATCAGAGATCATATTTTTTGATACTTATATAATAAAATAAGTCAAAATTAATGCAAAATATTTATTACTTTTTAATATATCTGAATGTTGGGATATTTACGGTTTTTCTCATATAATTAGAGTGAATCTAGTGTTAAGACACTCTGTTCTGCTCCTTTCGCTTAGATTATTTTTTTATTTTAAATTATTTTCATTCCTCCGGTCTAGTAAAAATTAGCAATCAACCCGTCAAAAAGTCAGTTAAGCCGCTAGGTCTATAAACCAAGCGGAAATAGGTAGAGGATCTACCCTGATCTAAACATGAGATTTGTGAAGCTAAAAAAGTGTATACAGAAAACCAAAATAGACAATAATATCCTACTAATATTATAAATACAAAATTAATGAGAATGAATGTTTGTTTGCTTAACACAAAAAGTACTAATCAGATTTAAATGAAACTTTACTGTAACATTATACAACTGAATAACATAAAATCTATGATTTATAACATAAAAGTGAGGAACGGAATTGTTAAAAAGAGAAGGGAGTGTCTTAACACTAGGTTCTCTTCCCTTTGCCTACTCTGCTATATGCGGGATACAGAGTGAAGTTATAACCTAAAATTTAAGCTTTTATCAACAAACCATGCGGGTAACGTCGCGAGCAAAACCTAGTAATGCATATAAATGAATCAAATAGACAGGATTGACACTGCGACCCCTGATTCAATCGATCATTGATTGACATCATACGTAATTAGCCTACGGGACGCTTCCACACCCTACCTTTAAAATATGCTAGAGTAAAAAACTATAATACACGCCTATATAATATATATACGCCTGTAGTGACGCAGAGGCACAAGCGTGCGACTGTAAACGCGACAGGTTGTGGGTTCGATTGCCACTCCAAGAAATGGAATTTTTTATTTCCTGGGTTTGGTAACAAGGCAAAGCGCGGCATTGATTTCAGCCACTCAGCACGCAATGGCTCAATTCGGCGGAAAGTGGGGAACGGAGTGTCTTAACACTAGGTTCCCTCTGCCTACCCTGCTATATGCGGGATATAGTGAGAAGCTATGTATGTATGTATGTAATAAGCTTTAATTAAAACTTTAATAAAAAAGAACCGATTTCAAATAAACATCTATATATAAATACGTGAAGCAAAAACTTTGTACCCCTTTTTACGAAAATTACGCGGACGGAGGAGCATGAAATTTGGCACACTTATAGTTCATTTAGAGAAATGCAGAATGTTAATATATTTTTTCAATTAATGTATATTAAATTAATAAAATAAATCTTACACACACTACCATGGTTTGACATCCATGTTTATACACAGTGACATATACATCACTAAAGACAACGCGTTGTGAACGCGTCAATGAAGACACTAGTAAATATTATTTGTCATTACAAGCATCGATTTTATGATTCTATCAAATAGTTACAAATAATAGTAAACACTAGATAAATGTCATACTATCTCACTCTTTCCTACTCTATTCGTCTCTTTTTTGTGTCGCTTTTTCGTTACATCAAAAATCAAACAATAAATAGATTCTTCATACAAATATTATTAAACGTAACAAGCAGTAAGACTTTATGATTCTATCAAAACTTGATTGACGGTTGACATAATTAACCTAAGGTCGTAGCGAGGTCTTTGCACTGTTTTATATTGCTACTATACAAGTAGCTTTTTGTTCTTTTATATTTGACTAGCTGTATCCTTTGACTTCGTTTAATTTCGTTATACCTCAATTCGGCGGAAAGTGGGGAATGGAAATATTAAAAGAGAACGAAGTGTCTTAACACTAGGTTATCCCCCTTCTGCCTATTCTGCTAGAGCAGGATACAGTGTGAAGCTAAAAAAATACATATATTTTCCCAAATGGGAATCGAATCCCACAACCTGTATAGTTAGACGATAGTTATTAAGTTACGGTAGCTCCTCCATAGTATTATTTGTCGCATAGCAAGGTAGTCAGAGAGGATCTATTTTCAAGACACTTTGTTCCATATTTCGTGTTGAGTGGCGGAACTAAATTGAATGAAAATAATTTAAATATAATAATTACTCCGAGTGGGAATCGAACCTACAACTTATCGCGGATTTTGCAGATAGAAGCTGTCCACTGCACCATTATGGCCTATATTATATTTAACATATATAAAACGCTTGCTTTACTAAGTGACTGATAGTCAACGTACAGACAAAATTACTGAAATTTGAGCTTCGTTGAGGAGTTTAGGGAGCACTAAGAGAGAAGTTTAGGGAGAACTTTAAGAAATTCCTACGAAAACAAAAAAAACGAATTTTAAGTTTTATAGTCGACAATAAACAATAAACGTCTGTCGTGTCGCAGAGGCACAAGCGTGCGACTGTAAACGTGACAGGTTGTGGGTTCGATTCCCACTCCAGGAAATGTAGTATTTTTCATTTCCTGGGTCTATTAACAAGGCAAAGCGCGGCGTTGAATTCCGCCACTCAGCACGCAATGCCTAAATACGGCGGAAAGTGGGGATCGAAGCGTGAAGCTATGTTTGTATGTGTGAAGTCTACACAAGTTGCAAGCAACGAACGGAGTGTCTTGACTCTACGTTTTCTCTTATTTTTAACCATTCCACGTTATGCGGGATAAAGCACGAAGTCGCAGACTAAAGCTAGTGATATAAAATGTCTAAAAGACATTTCTACTTTATAGAGCCACACACTAAGATTACACGCGGGCATCGAACACGCACCCACCTACTCGTACGTCTAGTTCGATACTTATTTATAATACAAGTTAACCGATATATTTCGAATCAAATGTTCTTACACCTACGCTTAACAACTATATGAAAATGTATTGATATGCTAAAATGAACTTTAAAACTATAAACTTAAAGATTAAATATATTTTTTGAGTTTAAGGACATTATGGCGCAGTAGGACAATGTGTGACTGTAATAATCGTTGTGGGTTCGATTCCCGTTAGAAAAAATGAATTTATTTAAACTATTTTGGTTTGGGAAAATAAAACGCGGTGTTGAGATGTCTCGCATTCCAAACAAGAGAAAAAACAAGTGTCTTAACACTAAGTTCTTCATGTCTACTATCTAGGATAAAGCGTAAAGCTGAAAAATGTAAAACAATAATAAATGCATACATACATACATAGCTTCACGCTGTATCCCGCATATAGCAGCGTAGGCAGAGGGAACCTCGTGTTAAGACACTCCGATATCCACTTAGCGCCGAATTGAGGCATTGCGTGCTGACTGGCGGAACTCAACGCCGCGCTTTGCCTGGTTACCAAGCCCAGGAAATGAAAAATTCCATTTCCTGGAGTGGAAATCGAACCCACAACCTGTCGTGTTTACAGTCGCACGCTTGTGCCTCTGCGCCACGCAGGCGTTCGGTTATAAAACCAATTCATTTTCGTTGAAAGAGCTTTTTTAAGTTTAAATATGTTCAGAAAAGTTCTTAAATGCATAACAGCAAAATATAAAGCACGCTGAGCCAGTAATACAGTTTTGATTGACGTTGATTGACAATTTTTTGAAAATAATCCTGTAGCGAAAGCTTAATTGAAAGTGCTTTGTAAAGAATAGTATAGAATAGTAAAGAATAAGAGTTTTTGAGAATAAATTTGTAGTTGTAGCAGTAAAATGGAGTGTCTTAACACTAGGTTCTCTGGTTGGATTCACTGGGTTCGATTTCTACTCCAGGAAATAAAAATAGTAAATAGTATTTTCATTTCCTCGTTTCGGTAACAAAGCAAAGCGCCGCGTTGAGTTCCGCCACTCAGCACGCAATGCTTCAATTCGGCGGAAAGTCAGGAACGCAAATGTTAAAAAAGAGAACGGAGTGTCTTAACACTAGGTTCTCTGGTTCCCTCTGTCTACCTAGCTATGTGCGGGATACAGCGTGAAACAACACTGAATACTTATTGATTTTTTTTGAAGCTTTACACTTTTCCCGCACAGTAGGGTGTCAGTGGCAATTCTGTGTCAAGATACTCCGTTTTTCGCCCTAACTATCACGTGTTTATTTGTATGTGTTCAAGCGATAATCGAACCCAGAACCAATCTCATTTACAATCAAACGTTGTTCCACTGTTCCACGATAACCTCCCATATAACTATAATACATTATATTAGCAATTAATACATCACGAGATAGCGATCTGGCACGCAATTCTATCAGTCAGTACGGACAGGTAATCCTGCCAGTATTTTATATGGACTGTAAGTGTAAGACTTGTTGTGCTCTTTTTGTTATTGTTATTTTTTTTTTAACTTCACGCTGTATCCCGCATATAGCAGGGTAGGCAGAGGGAACCTGATAACCTAGTGTTAAGACACTCCGTTCTCTTACAACAATTTTGTTATCCACTTTCCGCCGAATTGAGGCAATGCGTGCTGAGTGGCGGAACTCAACGCCGCGTTTTGCCTTATTACCAAATCCAGGAAATGAAAATACTAACATTTCCTGGAGTGGGAATCGAACCCACAACCTGTCGCGTCTACAGTCGCACGCTTGTGCCTCTGCGTCACGACAGGCGTTATTGTTGTATTATAAGAATAAAGTATAGGTTATATATGTAGGCCTTATATCAATAAGTTGACAAAATTATTAGGAACTAGTGTCCCCGTTGCCACGTTAATAACGCGTCGTCTTTAGCATGTATGTATATGTCACTTTATACAACATTTATTTTATTAATTTAATATACTTTTTATGCATCACTTGAAAATAATATTAGCATTCTGCACTCCTTCGCCATATAAACTATAAGTGTGTCAAGTTTCATGCTTCTCCGTCCGCTTAATTTTCGTAAAAATGGGTACAAAGTTTTTCTTTGCTTCACGTATTTACCGTCAATTTTTTTTTTATTTAACGTCAAATCTTAACTAAATTTATATGGGACCACATCATAATCCCTAACTATCAATCAAATATTGCTCACCCAGTAAAAGGTTACGAGGTAACACATAAAAACAATATAGTCGAATTGGTAACCTCCTCTTTTAAGTCGGTTAAGAATAAAATAACGCGCAAACATCAACCGCCACAAGCTAGCAATTGCTAAGTCTGGAACATCGAGTTATGCATCTAATTTACAAAGCACCTTGCATTAAAAACGGCATCATATTTTAATTCATAATAACACTGCATACTTTATTATATAAAATTCCAACGTAATTCCAATTAAATTTACAGAAAATTCAACCCTAATACAAAGTCATAGACCCAATAATTGTTTAGACACGGCAAGTAGATGCGACGTTTTATAAGTAAAATGTGGTATCTCACAAGAGCGTATTATACCTCGAGTCACTCTCAATCACTCAAGCTGTCCGCCTGTCAGTCATAAGCAAGACGAAAGGGGATACGGTAGTCCCCACACCCGCTTCGAACCCCCTACCCTCTACCCCTGTAGGGGGTGGTCAGCTCTTGAAGACAATTTACAGACTGAGCTCAACTAGAATAGGTATTTATTTGTCGTAGACATTTTCTAATACACTGGACGTTTCACCTAGATTTACTTTTTGATTTATTGTTTAAATTTATATAGAGTTATATGTTCTCGTATGTGTACACTTCTTCCTTTATAGAGAAGCCCAGTGTCAAGACACTCCGATTTTCGCTTTCAGTCCGAAATCATAATACGTTAAGTGTAGTGGCGGAACTCAACGCCGTACTTAGCTTAGTCAAAGACGGGAAAATATATGTAACATACAAATTTGTATTAGTTTAAAATAATATAACTTATGTTTAGAATTAAAAAATATTTATTTATAAGGACACGCTCGTTAATTACGTGACCTTTTGATAATCGTGCACACTTTGTCATGATTCTGTCAAAGAAATAATTTGTTTTTTGTTATTACAATGTATGCTTTGTAAAATAAGCGAAAAACTGTAAATTCATATCAAAGTAGTTTGACAGTTGCAGTAAATTATAAAAAAAATAGAATAGAGTGTTTTGTCACTGGATATATATCTACTATACATTACACGTAAATTGATAGTAAAAATTTAAGTAAACCCTTTATAAACGAGAGAAAGCCGCTTAAAAAATAACTTAAAAAACGCTTAAATTAAGTATTTAAGTAAACCTTTTACAAAACAATCAAAAACCGCTTAAAAACCCGCTTAAACCCAGTAAAAACGCTCAAAATTTAAAAGGAAAACAATATCAACCAACGGTCAGAACGGGACAAAGTCGCTCTAACATCATTATCGGAGCGTCGCGGGGGGTGGGGGCGACACACGTCGCTCAGATGTCGCGCGCAGACGGACGCAGACGTCTTTGTCCGCTTTACGAGTATTTACCGTGCCTTTGTAAAGAATAGACCTGTCTTTTTATTTATGATGGCATTTTCTTGTTTTGTTTGTTTTAGTTTATATAATATTGTTTTTGTTGTTATTTTTTAATAGAGTTCTTAGTAAATTTAAATAGCGTTTGTTTGTAAATGCGATTGGTTGTGGATGAATCCACTCCACCACAATCATTCAAGGATAATATATTTAAATTATTTTTATGTCGCCGCTCTGTTCAGGGTTGAGTTCCGCCACTTTACATGTAGGGTCTAAAATTTAGACAGAGGGTGTCAACATGGTGTCTTGACACTAGGTTCACTCTAAGCCTACCCTGCAATTTTTTTTAGTTAATCTAAGAAATTATAATTTTCAATTCGTTTCAATATTTGCACCCCCAGGTGTTATGTAACTAAGATGTTGGTCTAGTTTTCTTCTTACTTTCACTTTTGTTAGTCTGTTCTCTAGTTAGGCAGTCATTTTTAGCATATCATTACTGACACACTTAATACTTATTGGGTCAAAAGCAAATATAGATTTAATTTTTATTTAACTTAATATATATGAGCACTGTTCTCTAGCACACAAAAACAGTTATTTTGACGAGTGGAATGTAAAGCAAGACTTAGTAATATAATACTATATTCACTCTGACAATTCGGAAAAATAAAGAAAGAAAGAAAAAGAAACCTGGTCAAAAGATGAAGTGGGTACTAGGATATCCAACATAATCTTATTATAGGTTTAGAAGGTTCAAATTCTATTTGGGATATGACTATTGGTCTTATTAGATACCAAACGCTAAATATTTGGAAAATTAATTTAAGCAAATGCTTAAAAAACCCAATTATTCAGAATATCCTAGAAAGTGAATTTTATGTTTCTAGTTATATTTCACGCAACTTCTGAAATCGAGACGTGTTGAATGGTGAAACCTGACGCATCGCTTAGACTTACCTGAGTTACATGAAAATTATTTAAAAATAATAATTTCACCGAATCAGGATCGAACCCACAATCAATCACGGTAACAGTCAGACACTGCGCCACGATGGCTAGTTTTTTAAAAACAAAAAATGTCCTTCAGATTACACAGATAAATAAATATTGGAAAAGAGAAGCTTCGTGACTTTGGTCAACATTTTCTTCAATTTGGTATAGTTGTATCGTAATAGTTTTTTTTTTAATTCAATCCATTTTATTTCAAATATTGTCAATTTTACAATCAAAGTGTATTTTTTGTATATTTGTTGGCTTAGCGGAGCTTTTTTAAAACTTTTGTCTATTTTTTGTAAAACACTTTTTAATAAAAAAAATTGGCTTCACGTTTTTGCCGGCATAACAGAGTAGTCAGAGAGAATAATGTCTAGTATCTAGTGTTATGACACTCTTTGTAAATTTAAGAAGCGTTATGTTTTCTAAAAATAACATACTTAATCATGTTTATAGATTTTGTTGAATTCCGCCATTCAGCACACAATGCCTCAATTCGACGGAAAGTGGGGAACGGAGTGTCTTAACACTAGGTTCCCTCTGCCTACCCTGCTATATGCGGGATACCGCGTGAATCTATGTATGTATGTATGTATATTTATAGATCTAGTTAGAGAAATTTAAAAGTGCAGTTACAATTAGAATTCCGTTGATAAAAAAAAATGTAAATATGTATACTGCATCAGTCTGCGTTAATGAAATTACTTATACTCGTACATTCTGTACATGATATTAATAAGTGGGTGATAAATGAGAAACTTAGTGTTTAATCACTAAAATTTCTCACTAAATAGTTATTGAATGCCATGTCTATCACTACATATGTCACTCATCTGATTCAATCAAACTTGACAGCTCAAAGTCGACGTGGGTCGGACAATGCCTATCATCGATTTTTATCCCCCGAGTTTGTTTAGAATAATTTGATTGTATGACAGAAAATTAAGGCTATATTAAAGGGACAACTACATAGTTGTTTGTTGTTTGTGTTGTGTGTGTTGATGATGGGACGTTTGAAGTTTATTATCGAAACACAATGAGATCTTTGCTTTTCGTAATTTTTACATATATTAAATGAAACTATTTATAATTTATAATTAATACTGTCACTTATAATGGAAGGTAACCTAAACTAATATTTTTTTTGGGAATTAAAAAAGCAAAAAGAGCTTTGAGTTATCATTCCATTATATTATATTATTAAACTTAGAGAATATCTTCATGGACAGTTGTCTGACTGTAAACGAAGTGGTTGTAGGTTTAAGGCTAACTTATGGGAATTATTATATTTAAATTATTTACAATTTACCTCTTTAGTTGAGTTTCGCCACTCAATGTGTCGTATTCCAGCGAAAAGTGCAGGACGGATATAAGACAAAAAAATTCACACTACAGTTTGGTATAGTAATATCCAAATGTACAGAAACACGTCGAAATAAGCTCCTAGTGCCGTTAACAATAATAACAATCCAATCCTAGCCATATTATAGATACGAAAGATGAGAAATAATTATGAATATTTGTTACTCTTTACAGTAATATAGCTCATACATAAGAATAACATAAAATCTACAATTTACAAGAATTTTAGTTTCTATCAAAACGTCACACGAGCAAAGCCGCGAACAAAAGTTAGTAAATATAAACAATACACATACATACAGACAAATTATTATTATAAAGTGCATCAAATGACTAAAAAGAGGCTGAGACACACCGTATCTTCAAAGTAAATCTGCATAAATGCACTCAATCATACAGAAGACATGCTGAACGCTCGACTATTTAATTGACGGGCCACTCCATCAAAACAACCTTGGAAATGTGCAAATCGCATCAAAATCTGTCAATCATCACATTTTAAGCCTTATGACGTTATAATAAGAGTTATAGGAAGTGCATTTGGTTTAAGTCAAACGAGTTATATATTTGAAAATTATGAATTTGAACCTACGTACCTCGGAATAAGGGCTTTGTTTTATTTTAATACTAACACTTGTCATCGTGATGTCAAAGGAAAGGAAGTGTCATAGTAAAAACGCTCCTGTGTCTAAAGAGTAAGCGTCGATAAGATTTGTTCGGATAGTGTGTGTAAAGGTGTTGTTATATGGGAAGGTATCATTTTTTTATTGATAATTGTATTATATAAAATAATTTTTACATAAATCTATATATAAATACGTGAAGCAAAAACTTTGTATCCCTTACGAAAATTACGCGGACGGAGAATGAAACTTGGCACACTTATAGTTTATATAGAGGAGTGCTGAATGAATGAACACTTTTTTTAAAATAATGCCTAAAAAGTATATTAAATTAACAAAATAAATGTTACACACACTATCATGGTTTGAAATCCATGTTTATATAAAGTGATATATATTGCTAAAGGCAACGCGTTGTTGACACGTCAACGGGGACACTAGTACTAAGTAATACATCTTAAATTATTTTCAATCGCCATCCTGGTAAGACAAAAGCGGCGTCATTCGCCATCAACTCATCGTCACTCATCGCATAAAATTTAACTGCTACAATTTACGCGAGATTATTTAATTATGGACTTTCGAAAACAGTATCAATTTCAATGATATTGGAGGAAGATCATGTAAAAAACATGACAGCATGTATAAAGAGGTTGATGACTGCGGATGAGTCGAAAGAAGTATGTTGGGACCGTAGCGTTTGGCGCTCCGTTCTCTCTGACTACCCCGCTAGGGATAAAGCGTGAAGTTAAAGAAAGAAAGAAAGAAGAATATAAACAATAAATATAATATATTAAAAATAATCTATAATATAATTATAAAGAAAAAAACACAAGTATGAACACAGCGTTACCGACAAACTACGACGAAAATAGTAAACGATGTTTGACAAATAGGTAACAGATGTCGCGTCGAGTGGGAGGTCTCACTCTTAGCACCTCGCACTAACGTTTACCTACTTTTGTATTGAACGGATATTTTAAATATGTTATTATGCGGATGAATTAGCAAAAAACGCGACTGGTCGTGGGTTCGATTCCCACTCCAGGAAATGTTAGTCTTTTCATTTCATTTGGGTTTGGTAACAAGGCAAGTGCGGCGTTGACTTCCGCCACTCAGCACGCAATGCCTCAATACGGTGGAAAGTGGGGAACAGAATTGTTGTAAGAGAACGGAGTGTCTTAACACTAGGTTCTCAGGTTCCCTCTGCCTACCCTGCTATATGCGGGATACAGCGTGAAGTTAAAAAGAAAATTGTAAAATTATTGACATTTTTGATCGATTTCAATAAAAGGAATTCTTATTTCCAATTTTTTTTTGTGTCGCGTAGCTTTTTACTAGGTGAATCAATTTTGATGATTCTATATTTATATGATAGCTTGTGATCTGGCGAGTAGTTTTTGAATTATTCGTAACAATTTTACTTTTCAGTGCATTTTATTTGAAATCGAATTTCTCTTTATGTGTAAATTTGGTAATTTGTGCAGATGTTTTGAGGAATTATTAGTAAAAGATATTTTTAGGTTTAAGGTAAACGCAAATTAAGTTAAGCTTTGCTCAGTTATGGTTGTGAAACGACTTATGTACCTTTAATATTTTATTATTAAAAATCCTTGTAAGGGGACGGGGTTAGAATACAATTCCGCTCTTCTACTGGGTAGCGTCCTGTATGATGTGTTTCAGTTGAATGACATATAAGCCAGATATTCCCTATTTTTTCTTTAGAACTTGGTTGTAATACACTGTCTTCTACCCCTTCCATCTGTATCGGCAACGTATTTACAACTTCTCTGGTATTGTAGATGTCCCTGGGTGAAAGGTAACTTACTATCGGATGGTCCTTCTGCTCGTTTGCCACAAAAAAATGATATTTTATTTAGCCTAGCTTAGCTTCACGCTTTAATTTCCTTTAGGTTTTTTTTTAAATTTACCCCAACCTCAAACATAACTAAATTCAAATTAATTCCCATAAACATCAAATCAAATATCACCTCACCTACACACAGCAACTCAACATGAAATCCATACAAGCCCCATACATATATCAATCAATAAATCGCAAAGATTTAGACGTTTCGCCCGAGATGGGGTGGTTTCGACCCCACAAGGGGTGGTTTCGTGACGGATATATACCGAAGACAGCCGTCAATCACCTATAGTATTATGAGTATTAATATTTCAAATAGACAAACTAAAACGTCTTGATCCTCGCAAATAGACTTGGCAGGGTACTGACGTGACGTGGTCTCAACGTTCTGAGATATTATACTTCAAAACTAATAGACTGGTTGTAATTTTAAAATGGCAGTGATGAATTTTGCATAGTTTGTTTTTGTTGTTGGTTTTATTGTGTCTAATGTCAGTGCTTTGGTAGTTAAATCTAGTTGTCGTCACGATTAGTGGTGTGACGCTCTGATGCCATGTCTCCAAGCCTCTAAAGACTTCCTTGTATGTGTGTTTGTATACACTAAAGGCATAGTGACTTCATTAATTTTATCCCATACTTTACTTTAATAATTTTAATAAATCATAAGTTCTTATATTGACTAGAATATTTCAAACCTTTTAGCCTCCTGCGTGACAAAGTGTACGATAGAGATTTTCGGTTCCACTTATCGTCCTATTTCGAGATGCGATTGCGAGCCTAGTGGAGCAGCTCAACGCCGAATTTTATCCCACCAGAGCAGAGGAAATCTAAATAAAATAATAAAATTCCGAGTGGCAATCGAATCCACAACCAGTCACGTTCACAGCTAAGCGCCTACTACACCCCTATAACCTCTAACACAGATAATACTTAAAAAAGAATAATTTACATTTAAAAAAATATAAAATTAAATAAAAATATACCTCACCAAGTATCAAAACCTATCGTCTCCATACGTCAAAGGAATCAATCAAGTCCGAACAGGGAGGGAGAGCCCTTGACCTCCTTGTTTACCTTTCAGCCGTGACAGCTGATTGATTGGTACAAAGATTATATTATACTGCTTAATGTTATATATAAGAAATATAATGAGGACATCGTGGCTCTGTGGGATAGAACTGACTATGGGTCCGATGGTTGTAGGTTCGATAGCTACTTGGGAATTATCTTTTTTAGCTTCACGCCGTATCCCGCATATCTGCTATATGTAGGTAGGCAGAGGGAACCTGAGAACTTAGTGTTAAGACACTTCGTTCTCTTTCAGCAATTTGGGGTAATGATAAAATTTGAATTTCAATTTACCGTTGTGATATGATAACTGTCTCGTTGAGTGGATTGATAGTGAGTTCAATTCCAAATTAGAACGGAAAGTTATTTTCGTTTCCCAGGTCTGGTCAGACAAACCCCGGCGTTGAGTTTCGCCTATTTTTTTGATCACCGCCACCCACAATCCCAATATAACATTAGAGAAGCTACAGGCGTGTTGCTGGTCAGTAATAAACGGAGTGTTTTAACACTTAGTTTTCTCTGCGTACCGTATACTCGTATACGAATGGATTCGAAACTATAATCATCGCTTGTATATAGGGAAATTTAAGTGAAGCAAAACCTTTGGACCTATTTATACATATATACGGACAATATTTTGCGGACGACGAATATTAAATTTGTCACTTTTAAAGTTTATATGGCGAAGACATGCAGAAACCCAATGTTGTTTATAATAACAATGTTGTTTATAATACATTAACGCCTGTCGTGGCGCAGAGGCACAAGCGTGCGACTGTAAACGCGACAGGTTGTGGGTTTGGTTCCCACTCCAAGAAATGTTAGTATTTGCATTTCCTGGGTTTAGTAACAAGGCAAGGGCGCCGCGTTATGTTCCGCCACTTAGCACGCAATGCCTCAATTCGGCGGAAAGTGGGAAACGGAGTGTTTTAACACTAGATTCCCTCTGCCTACCCTGCTATATGCGGGATACAGCGTGAAGCTATGTAAGTATGTAAATAAGTTAACTTAATAAAACAAATATTTCACACACTACCATATATCGGACATATAATTCTGTATACACATACAGGTTGCTAAGACAACGCATATTTTGCGCATCAACCGGTTGCTAGTAATAGCTGTCAATAGAAAATCAATCAAGCTTGAAAAGTAGAGGTCCTTGACCTTATTTACCTCACACATAGATATACACGTCAGCCGTGAATAGGTTGATAAGTCGATTTGCATTTACGTACTAGGCGTTAGGATTGCGATATTTACAAGATAAATAATAGGACTAAATAAAAAATGATTATCCACTGTCGTGGCAACTGTAAACGCGATAGGCTGTGATTTCGATTCCCTCTCTGGGAAATGGAATTTTTCATTTCCTGGGTTTGATAACAAGGCAAAGCGCGGCGTTGAGTTCCGCCACTCAGCACGCAATGCCTCGATTCGGGGGAAAGTGGGGAACGGAGTGTGTTAACACTAGGTTCCCTCTGCCTACCCTGCTATATGCAGGATACAGTGTGAAGCTATGTGTGTATGTATGTAATCATCATAATTGGTTCACCAAGTAAAAAGTTACGGTAACATACATAAAAAAAGGCGATGGAATTTCCTCCATTTTTGAAATCGGTTAAAAATACTATATAAACATTGAATTTATTGCAATAAATCACATAAACAAATCATTCCGTGATATTTAGTTGAAAAGGTTGCGTTGGCCTTCGTCGCTTAACTCAATAACTTGTACCGCAAAATATTTATGTAAGCTATAATTATTTTACTATGACAATATCATTTTTACACATTAATACGCCACTCAGCATACAATGCTGAAAAGAGTTCAGCGGAAAATGGGATACTAGGTACCCTCCGTCTACCCTGCTATATGCGGGATACAGCGTGAAGCTATGTATGTACGTATATATAAAAGTGCTTGCGTTATGACTGACAAGCGATATGCTCAAATACTGGTCATAGCTAAAATTTGGTATGTAGGGTCCTTGGGGTGTGTAGGGGAGCACTAAGTGAGCTTCACGCAGTAGCTTCACACTGTTTCCCGCTCTGCCGGGTATGCAAAGAGAACCTGATAATCTAGTGTTAAGACACTCCGTTTTCATAATATTTCCGTTCCCAACTTTTCGCTGAATTGATGTATTGCGTGCTAAGTGCATTGTATTAATATATATGTACTCGTATATATTTAAAGAGTACGTAGAGACTAAACAAATGGTTATAGCTTAAATTTGCCATGTAGGCTCCTTGGGAAGAATAGGGGAGAAATAAGAGAGAATTTTTCAAGGTTATTAGTATTCAACTTATAAGAGATAGACCTCCGTCTACCTTCATAGTATAAACAGATGGAGGCCAATCTGGTGCAGGATAGCTTTTGATTAGAAACCCGCGGGTTGTAGGTTCGCTTCCCACTTGGAATGATTATATATAAGTAATTTTCAATTTCCCGCTTTGGTAAGGTACATCCTGGGGTTAAGTTACTATTCAACTATTCAACACTAAACATATTAAAATCAGACTAGAAGCGGATAATGGAGGATGCCTTGCCAAATTTTCATACTTTAATTTCAAATAAAATCAATATTTTTCGCGGAATGGAAGTCTGAGAGCGGAGTGTCTTAACACTAGGTTCTAAGCTCCTCTCTGCCTACCCTGCTATATGCGGGATATAGAAACGAAAAAGTTTTTCCTTCGCATATTAAAATAATAATTATCCATACTTTAAATCAACATAAAACCACAATTAAAAGTAAATGCTATATGTCAATTAATGCTAAAATATGTCAATCACATTGACAGACGGTCGGCGGGATTTTATATTATTAATCAATCAACTGACAATCCATTATTAATTGGTAATTCGATTTGGTCGCTGTTCACACGTTTACCTTGCATTTGGCTGTTTGTTTTGCGATCGTTGCCTGGCTTACCTGGAATTAAAAAAAAGAATTTAATGTCAAAATTATTTTAAAAATATGTATGTAGTTTTATAATTTAATGATTTGGTGTAGGAGAATGGAGGGATGCGTCACTAAATTCAATTTTTTTTATCGTAAAAACCAGTTCAGGCCAGTTTTTTAATTATGGCGCTTCGAAGGGTTCAGTTCAGCACAAATCACTTTGCCAATATCACGTTGTATGGAGCAAACACAACGTAAAAACCATAATATTTGTTCATAAACATATTAGTGTGTTACGTGACGTCACTTATGTTCTTTGATTTGGACTAAATAAAATTTTATAAGAAATTCTTTTATATTTTTTGTTTGAAAAAAAAATATGTATTCCGGTTCGATGGCATGTAAGCCAGGTTTTCCCCTTTCCCACTCATCCTTTCCCCAAAATGTGGTGGTTCCGATAGTGGACTACTACATTGTCCTCCCCTTCCATCTGAATCCTCTAGGTTGGCAATACATCTACAACATCTCTGGTGTTGTATATGTTCATGGGTGAAGGTAACCATTTACCATCAGGTGGTCCTTCTGCTCGTTTGCCATCCGTTATCCATAAAAAAAAATTAAAAAGAACCTTTTTTCCTATTGAAACTACCGAATATAAGAAAATTTGCCTATCTCCGTCTCCTGTCTATTTAACGCTTTACACTTTACTCCGCATAACAGGGTAGTCATAGAAAACCTAGTGTAGAGACACTATGTTCGCTGTTCCGACTTTTAGACATTGAATGTTGAGTGAAGAAAATCACTGTGCTTTGTGTTACCAGAGCGGAGATTTAGATATAACTATTTCCCCGAATGGGAATGGAACCCATTACCAGTGGAGTTTATAGTCAGACGGCCCACTGAGCCATGTTGGCATTTCCTACTTAACTGCATAAAACAATAGAGGCGAAATAAAATTTTATTCGCACACGTGCGCCAGTATAGCCTGCATAATGTGTTTCACCTAAAAAGATAACTATATATTTATACTGTACGACTAAGACATTTTCGATTACGATTTAATGTAATACGGCGGAAATTCTAAATATTTCTTCATTTTTCTGCCTTTTTTATAACTTCACGATGTATTTCGCACATAGTAGGGTAGACAGAGAGACCTGAGATCCCAGTGTTGAGACACTTAATTCTCTCAAGATTTCCGTTCCCCACTTTCCGCCGAATCCATAGATTTTTCTGATAATAGAAAATAAACCCTGATGAGACTTGTCGTGGCGCAAAGGCGAGACAAGCGTGCGACTGTAAATGCGATAGGTTCGGTTCGATTCCCACTCCAGAAAATGAAAATATTAAATATATATAATAATGAATATTTAATATTTTTATTTCCTCGCTCTGGTAACTAGGCAAAGATTCCAGGTTCTCAGACTCTCTCAGCCTACCTTGCGTGCGGGATACAGCGTGAAGTTAAAAAAAAATCATAGTACAGAAAAATTAGTTTCCAATGCCTTTCTATACATAATACATCGTATCGATATCGTATCGTAATCGCTACGTAGGTACAAAGCAGACGGCTAGCAGAGTGCAGTGTAATATTTTTTTCTCTCTCAAAGTAAACCTCAGTACTGTGCTTTAACGGCATTACATTTTTAAACGAACTGGAGTTCGACACTTGCATTTTGTCTTTATTCCTGTGGTAGACATGATTTTCATATTTTATTCAATACGTTAAGTTTTAACAGTCAAAAAATTAGCTTCATTCATTCTAGAGTAGACACAGAAAATATAGTGTTAATACACTCCATGGACGGCACAAGCGTGCAACTGTAAATGTGACAGGTTGTGGGTTCGATTCCTACTCTAGAAAATGAAAATACACTTACATATATACATAGCTTCACCGGTTATCCCGCATATAGCAGGCCAAACTCGGCGGAAAGTGGGGAACGGAGTGTCTTGACACTAGGTCTCTCTGCCTACCCTGCTATATGCGGGAGACAGCGTGAAGCTATGTTAAATTAAAATATTTAAATAATATTTAGTATTTTCATTTCCTGGGTTTGCCAACAAGGCAAAGCGCGGCGTTAAGTTCTGCCATTCAGCACGCAATGCCTCAATTTTGCGAAAAGTGGGGAACGGAGTGTCTTAACACTAGGTTCTCGGGTTCCCTCTGACTATCCCATATATAATATGCGGGATACAGCGTGAAGCTTAATCAAACTAGAGCGGAAGATATACTGAATAAGCTGAACTAATCTTTGACCATATTGTAATACTTTCTCTTAACATTAAATCTAAATGAGTCATTCTTACTACATTTTAAGGATCGATGAAATCATACTTATTTAAAAGGGGTTTTCTAGCGGTGTTTAGTTCTGTGTAAGGACATGGTTACCGATATGGTAGTATTAAACAATGACGCTATCATAGTGTAGTGGCTGAATGTAAACGTGATTGTGGGTTCGATTCTCATTTGAAAAAATGATAAAACTAAAATTACTTTTACTTCTCCGCATCTAAATACGCAATGTCTTAATTTCAAACTAAAGTGTCTAGTAACAAGGTTAAAGCGCGGCGTTGAGTTCCGCCACTCAGCACGCAATGCCTCAATTAATATTAATTCAAGTGGGGAACGGAGTATCTTAACACTAGGTTCTCAGGTTCCCTCTGCATATGCGGGATACAGCGTGAAACTAAAAAAAAAGAAAAAAGTGGAAAACGGAGTGTACTAAGTTCACTTTGACTACCCTGAACGAGAAAAAGTGTGCAGCTGGAGTATGAAGTCATCATAGTGCAGTGGTATTTAGACCGACTATAAACGCAATGATTACGGGTTCGGTCTACATACATGGGAACCATTTTTTAAACTATTTATAATCCCCGCTTTTGGATGACAAAACGCGGCGTTGATCTCCGCTTCTTTAAAGTCTTAGTAATTTAAGTGATATTACTTTCTCCGAACCAAAAAATCAATAAGAATTTATAATTAATAAATGAAATATGAATTAAAAACAAGAAAGATAAAGAATGGAGTTTTGTTAATGATCATATATGGCCCACAAAGGACCCTAAACGGCGTAGAGGCGTGACGGCATCAGAACGTCATGCCGTTCACCGTGACGGAAAATATATTTTATATCAAAAATACACCCATTAGTGGAACAACAAAGTAAATTATCAAGGTGACAAGTGACTCAACATCAGTATATGGTCATTTGATAGTTATTTACGAATACAACTGAGCGTATAAAATTTCACACACCTACTACAAAACTCTATAAGGAAAAGATTGACTTATTCAGATTGAGTTATTTTACTTTAAATTCAAGTTTTCTGGGTTTCTAGGGTGTGGGTTCGATTTCTATTTGGTGTAAACATGAGTAATTCTCTAGTTCGTAGAGTTTAGCAAACATGTGACTTAAAGTTAATTTTTACTAATATTTTACATGCGAAAGTTAAAGCAGAGGCGTTGGGTTGGGTTCGATTCCCACTCCAACAAATGGGAATATTAAATAATATTTAGTATTTTCATTTCATCGCTCTGGTAACAAGGCAAAGCGCAGCGTAGACTTGACTCGCAATGCCTTAATTCGGCGGAAAGTGGGGAACGGAAATGTTATAAGAAAACTGAGTGTCTTAACACTAAGTTCTCAGGTTCCCTCTGCCTACACTGCTATATGCAGGATACAGCGGGAAACTAAAAAATAAAAGAAATAGAGTGCATCTGACTGCAAAACATTAAATTATATTCATTTCTCCTGTCTGAGAAGACGTTTTGAATTTAGGCGGAAAGTAGAGAACGAAGTGTCTGGACTCTAGGCTCTATGGTCTACTACTGTCCTACGCAAGAATTAGCATGACACTGCAACAAGTAACATTTTCGTTAACACTCAATGGCAAAACGCGGGGTTAAGTTACGTATAAAATCAAATAACTTTATTGTAGACTAAGGTGAAAACGAAGTGACTTGACTGAGTGATCTCTCTGTTTTTACAATTTACATAATAAAAAAAGCTAAAATTACCAAGTTTCAAACTTTTCGCTGACACAACAATAAGCTACATGTAATATTACTCGATAGACCGCTTAAGCGAGACTGTCCTCAACTAAGCGAACTTCATACACAAACTTTGTGTGATAGGTTTGTAATACTATGCCCGAGGGACTATTGAGATTTTATATGTAACTCAACTTTGTTAATATTGTGTAGTCTTTTTTTTTAATTCTTCTCATAGCTTCTCTATGGAGAAGCTATCATGGCTCAGTGGAACGTCTGACTTTAAACGAGTGGGTATAGATTCAATTCCCAAAGTTACGGGAAATGAAAAGTAATTCAACTTTGTTAATGTTGTGTAATCTTTTTTTTAATCTCATATCTTCTCTATGGAGAAGCCGTCGGGGCATAGTGGGAAAGCATCTGTCTGTAAATAAGAGTGCGGGTTCAATTCTCGAAGACACGAAATACAAAAAATAAATGTATAAATTCCTTTCATTCATAGATTAAATTACGCTGCACTATCTGAAGGTGTACCGCCCGTTTTTTACAATTTTCGTATCGTCTGCGTGCCGTAGAGGCACAAATTTGCGACTGGTTGTGGGTTTGATTCTCACTACAGGAAATAAAATTCTATTTTTTTTATTATTAATAATATAAGAATTTTCATTTCCTGACTCTGGTAATAAGGCAAAACACGGCGTTGACTTCTTCGGAACTCGGCACGCAATGCCTCAATGCAACGGCAAGTGGGGAACGGAAAGGGAAGGGATATAAGGGAAGCCGATATAAATATGTATTCCATTTAGGGAAGCCGGTAATTTTTAGGGAAGCCGATATATTTAGGAAAAGTGGTATGGATGATGGCAATTACCAATATTTTCCTAGCGACCTTTTTTTTAGCTCTCACACCTTGTTTGACTTTGTGTTTTGGAGCTCGACATTTCACTGGCGACCTTTTTTTTCTTACGTCTCATATTTGTACTTTGAAAAGTTAGGCAAGCCGGTAGGAATCGAGTTGTATGGACGCCTCGCCATTGTCAGGTTCCCTACACTCTCCAAGGAGCTCTCCATCTACAAGCTACACATCAGCCTTCTGTGGCTAAGTTTCACCAGTCACTCAGTAATGCAAGCGTATTATGCATATATATTAAAGCAAATAGAAAGTAAAGTATGTCATATAAAAACACAAAAAAAGAATCAAAATTAATATTTCATCTCTAGCCTCTTTCAACCGGACGCAATAAAATTATGAAACAGTTAGTAATCATAAAGTTGTCACGATATGACGAATACTTCATGTTTGGTTTGGCACGTCTATACATCGACGCCCACGCATGGATGTCTCTCATCACTCAGTGTCGCGTTCTGTTGAGCGATTTCAATAGTTTTTTTAATATTTTTTAAGTAAATTATATTAATTTATTGGGTTTGGTAACAAGGTAAAGCGCGGCATTGAGTTCCGCCACTCAACACGCAATGCCTCAATTCGGCGGAAAGTGGGGAACGGAATTGTTGAAAGAGAATGGAGTGTCTTAACACTAGGTTCTCTGGTTCCCTCTGCCTACCCTGCTATATGCGGGATACAGCGGGAAGTTAAAAAAAAAAATTAGAGATCGGAGTGTCTTAACACTAGGTTCCTCTACTTACCCTACCATGTGCGAGATACGGCGTGAAGCTAATGATAGTATGTTATTTTTATTATAGTAGTTTTTTTTAGCTTCACGCTGTATCCCGCACATAGCAGGGTAGAACGTAGTGTTAAAACACTCCGTTCTATTAGATTTTCGTTTGCCACTTTCCGTCGAAAAACATTAGGTGCTGAGTGGCAAAACTCAATGCCGCGCTTTGACTTGTTACTAGAGCGAGGCAATGAAAATAATTATACATACTCGTATAATGATTCCTACGAGTGTAAATCGAATTCATAACCAAACTCTTTTACATTAGACGCTGTTACTGCGTCATCATGGTCTCTTCTTCATACTAAATTTTAATATATTCCATTTATTATAGTAATTTTAATAAAATATAAGTTTTAATAATTTTTTTCTCAATTCATAAAAAACTTGGTTCAAGCCTTATTAATAACAATTTGTATGCAAATGACTTATATCATAATTTTGTCGCGTTAATAGTTATGTTTGAATGGACATTCTAAATAAGTCTTCATAACTGCACTCAATGGTGGAGGAAGGTCAAAAGGCATGAGGACTCCCTGGGGGGCATGTAGGAAGGGGTTAATGACTATGGACGAGAGAGAAGTATGCAGGGACTGTAGCGTTTGACGCCGTTCTCTCTGAATGCGTGAAGGTAAGTAAGTCATTAAACTTATGAATTTTAATTAGATAAAAAATTAAATACTTATCGCTAAATTACATTTTTTTTTTTAATTATAATCTATAAGTTATTTTGAAGTATAAACTATATTTCTGTAGTGTTATCTAGATACGTTCTGTAGTTTTAGCGTAAAAGAGTAAGTAAGTAAGTTGGTGGTAGGAGGTTCGTCCTCCGTCTGGCTCGCGACCACTATCATGTCAAAGACGAACCGCCAAATATCTTATGATGTGTTCCGGTTCGATGGCATGTAAGCCAGGTTTTCCCCTTTCCCACCCATCCTTTCCCCAAAATGTGGTGGTTCCGATAGCGGACTACTACATTATCCTCCCTTTCCATCTGTATCCTCTAGGTTGGCAACGCATCTAGTACATCTCTTGTGTTGTAGATGTTCATGGGCGAAGGTAACCACTTACCATCAGGCGGTCTTTCTGCTCGTTTGCCATCCGGTATCCATAAAAAAAATAAAAGCAAACTTCTAAGCATTCTCACAATTTTTTGACATCTATAATATTAGTAGAATATTTTCTTTAAATAATAAGGATTTTAACAAAAAAAAACAACTTCAACTGAAATGCACTAAAAAGTAAAATTATTACGAATAAATCAAAAACTATTTGTCAATTCTTAAAGAAATTTATATATAATGGTACCCCATCAGAAGCATTAGCTATCATATAAAAATAGAATCATCAAAATTACTTCACCTAATAAAAACTTTTTTTTATCGTTCTACACAGTATTCCGCATATAGCAGGGTAGGCAGAAGAACCTGAGAACCTAGTGTTAAGACATTCCGTTCCCCACTTTCCGTCGAATTGAGGCATTGCGTACTGAGTGACGGAACTCAACACCGTGCTTTGCCTTGCTACTTAACCCAGGAAATAAAAAATTTCATTTCCTAGAGTGGGAATCGAGCCCACAACCACAAAACTAACTAACAGTAAAAATTTATGCAACGGTAACACATAAAAAACAGTCTAATTGACCTCTGTTTTTTTAAGTCGGTAAAAATATATAAAAAATAACACAAAGACACCATTATACAAGTATTTTAACAATACAACATTTTTAGACACTTAACGCGGTCTAATTCTAGAGTGGTAATAATTCGTCACATTCATTTCTCACATTTTATCGCCCATTAGTCTCTGATTAAACGTGTTTATAAATTGTAAAGTTATAAAAATACGTATATTTCGTCGTCTTCGTCGAATTTATTGTGCCTTACACCCACTATGCCAGGGGTGAGCAAACTGCGGCCTGCGTAATATATTTATGAGATAAAATATTTATTTATATTACAGATATTATCCTGTGAATATATTAAGCTCTTTATATTTTTTTTAAATTTGATGTTTTTAGTAATTTAATCTTTATAATATCTACTTCTCCAGCTGCATGTTTTATACCACGTAGTAAGGTCAGAGAGGACCTAGTGTTAAGACACTCCGTTCTCTGCTTTCCGTCCAAATTGAAAACGTTGCGTGCTGAATGGCGGAACTCAATGAATGGCGGATCGCGATTAGTCCTACCAAAGAGTAGAAATCGAACCCGTAACCACTTGCGTTTACAGTTAAACTCTTTATTAGGTCTCTTTATATAATTTTAAATATTATTAGAAAATGTGTTTCTTGGCCATTTTTTGATTAAATTTGAATAGGCTAAAAAATGTTGCTCACCCCTGCACTATACATATACTACTGTTATTAATAATAAAACATTTATTTAGTTTTATGACAGTTACGTGTTTTCTATTCTAAAATCATATATCCATTGTGACCCAGTGATAGCCACTGATGGTAAGCGCTATTGGTTGTGGGTTCGATTCCCACTTGGGACTTTCGTATTTAAATTAATTTAATTTTTCGCCCTGATAAGACATTTGGAAAAAAAGATGTTTTGGAATTCCAGTGTGTTTGATCCTAGGTTCTCTCTTACCGGCTATACCGTTAAAAGGGTGAAGCTATGAGAAGAATTGAATTAAAATAAAGTCAAAATATTTAAAACTTTAATTAATTTTTTAACAAAAAAGCAAAAGGCTTCAAGTAACATTATTACGAATATCTCAAAAACTGTTCGTCAGATCTTAACTAAATATAAATGGGACCACATCTGAAGCATTAACTATCATTATAAAAAAATCAAAAGTTATGCGGTAACACACATAAAAAAATAGTCAAATTGATAATCTCCTTTTTTGGAGTCGAATAAAAAATAAATATATATACATATTTATGTAAGCTAGTGTGTATTGATGCGTTAACAACGCGTTGTCTTTAGTAATGTAAATGTCACTTTGTATAAACATGGATATCAAACCATTGTAGTGTGTGTAACATATATTACTAATTTAATATACTTTATATGCATTATTTAAAAAAAAATAACATTCTGCACTCCTTCTCTATATAAACTATAAGTGTGCCAAGTTTCATGCTCCTTCGTCCGCGTAATTTTCGTAAAACGGGATCCAAAGTTTTTGCTTCACGTATTTATATATAGATACCCATATCAGCACTAGCTATGATAAAAAAAAATCATAAAAATTGGTTTATCCAGTAAAAAATTATGCGGTAATACATAAAAAAATACAAGCAAATTGATAACTCCTTTTTTCAAGTCGATTAAAGCTCATTCAAAATTTTCAAATTCATATGATTCATCTTCTATGTATCTAACATGAGATAAATGAAGTGACGATCGAAGTAACCCAGGTGGTAAACTTAAACTGTTAACTAACTGGATGATGATGGAAAATTAAATGTAAGGAAAATATGCAACGTTTCAGCATAAATACCCAAACTCGCTGTCACTCAGCGAGTGCATAATGTATTTTGATAATAAACACTGTTAAGAGGTCATCGTGGAGCAGTGGGATTGTACTGTTTGTGAATTCCAGTGGCTATGTATTCAATTCTCATTGTGGTATAAATATACATACATACATATATAGCTTCACGCTGTATCCCGCACATAGCAGGGTAGGTAGAGGGAACCTAGTATTAAGACACTCCGTTCCCGACTTTCCGCCGGAACTCAATGCCGCGCTTTGCCTTGTTACCAAACCCAGGAAATGAAAAATTCCATTTCCTGGAGTGGGAATCGAACCCATAACCTGTCGCGTTTACAGTCACAAGTTGTGCCTCTGCGCCACGACAGTCGTTAATAGAAATTCTTCCAAAGAAAAATAAGGATTTTAAGTTATATGGACCACGCAAGCATACAGCTAGTTATAAAATAAATTTTATAACACTGCCATAACACAATTGCCAATCCAATCTCAAAATCTAAAGTTAGCAATAATTTTATTCGTTAACAATGTTAGATCTGCCAACAATCGAAGCATACGAGTGCGAGTCTTCATAAATTAAGAAACGTCCAATACTGGAGGAGTGTTGGCGACGAGCCAGTCACCCCTGACATTAGCAGCTGTTAAAAATGACAGGTTTAAGAGTCAGGCCCTCGAATCGACGTGCTTTAAAGATTCCCACATATAGTGTATGAGGTAATTCTGGTACATGTTCTCTTTAGTTTTGGAAAATTGTATTATAATGGGTTACGCTTGCGTTTTTTTCCATACGAGTATATAGTGGGGTGGTCAGATCCTACTGACAATGCACTCCGATTTACACTTTCCACCTAAAATCAAGATATAACATGTTGAGTGACGAAACTCAACGCCGCGCTCTACTTTACCTGAGCGAAGAAATAAGAATAATTTAAATATAATCAGTCCCCCGCATCGGAACTGAATCCAAAACCAATCGCCTGTACAGTCAGTCACTGTCCGGACTGCGGTACGATGTCCTGGAAAATTATAATATGCACAGGAATTATTTAATTTTGAGTCTTGGCCATCCTAGTGTATTGGAACAGCGTCTAAATGAAAATGCAATTGGTTCTAGGTTCGATTACGACTCGGATATTTCCGAGGAGTCTGTTACCCCTGATATTAGCAGCTGTTAAAAATGACAGCTTTAAGAATCAGCGATGTGCTTTAAATTTTCCCACATATAGAGTATGAGGTAATGCTGGTAGAAAATAATTATAAAAATATGAGTCCAGGTACGCCAGGAGGCGTAATGGAACAGCGTTACATTGTAAACGTGATTGGTCGTTGGTTCGATTATTATTCGGTGTATGATCAGTGATGATGTATATATTTAAACTATTTTCAATTATCGACTCAGGTAAAACAAAGCACAGCGTTGAATTCCACTACCGCCATGTCTTGTATTCAGGCGGAAAGCGACGAACGAAGTGTCTCGACATAAGGTTCTCTCCCTACCCTGTTGAGCAAGTTTTCGACTGCGACGCGTAGCATTGTCTCGTTTTCAGGCGAAACGTAGCGAACGGAGTGTCATAACACCAGGGTTTCTCTGCCTACTCCACTATATGCGAAGAATAAAGACATAAAACAAGTACAAAGCCATTAAGTACGTACTGTATATGATGTATTTAAATACAATAACACTAAAATCCTAATTCTGAACCGTTTGAAGTGACTGTGATAGTAAACTGGTTGAGCTAGATACGTTGCAGGAGTAAACATGTCTACAGTGATGTACATATGTGTATTGAAATCTAAATTGAGAGGATGTATTGTTGGTCCCTTTTAGGTATTGTTATGTTTTATTTATACTAGATATATTTATTATTTGAATTTCGGGTGTAATAAGACAAGGAGCGACGTTAAGTTACGCCTGAAATAGTGTCGATTTCGGGTAGAGAGAAGAAACCGGAGTGTCTGGTAATGGAGGGCGGAGGTGTAGTGTATGGTATGTATTAAGCGTGAAGCTATATATATGTATATTATTTATATCATCAAATTTAATTAGGGTGGACCAAAAATCCCGTCATTTTCAATTTTGGTAGGCATTTTAAATGAAGAAATCCTTTCTTAGTCTTCTCGTAGTCCCCAAGTGGTCATAAAATATGCCCAGCGTTAAATGACCAGCAGTTTTGCCTGTACTTTTCCAGTCAATCATTTAGTAACACAATCATTATATATAGATATATTCATAAAATATGATTGAGATTAACGCCTGTAGTGGCGCAGAGGCACAAGCGTGCGGCTGTAAACGCGTCACGTATTTTGAGTTCGATTTCCACTCCAGGAAATGGAGTTTTTCATTTCCTGGGTTTGGTAACAAGACCAAGCGCGGTTTTAGGCTCCGCCACTCAGCACACAATGCCTCAATTCGGCGGAATGTGGGGAACGGAGTGTCTTAACACTAGGTTCTCTCTGCCTACCCTGCAATATATGGGATACAGCGTGAAACTATGAAAAATGAATAATGAATAATTGAGATTATTATAAAATAGAAAACCGACTACAATTAAAATGCACTAAAAAGTAATATTATTACAAATAACTCAAAAACTACTCGTCATATCTTAACTATTTACATTTAAATAGGTTCATAGAAGCACTAGCTATCATTTCAAGAAAGACATCAAAATTGATTCACCCAGCAAACAACAAATAACACACAAAAAAAACAATCGATTCGAGAACCTCGTCCTTTTGAAGTCGGTTAATAACAGAACGTAAACAAGGAAACGTATGGCTATAAAAAATACAGTCACACTATAAACTTAAATATTTAACTTCTCTAACAGATATTAGGTCAAATCACATTTAGTTTTTACGACTTGGAAGACGTGACGATTCAAAATATTGCCCCGTGTTCAACATTCCGGCGTTAAGAGGATTTCTTAGGAGTAAAAATATAGTAAAATATATTAAAACTATCTATTTATGTAAAAAAGTATAGCTGGATAGTCAGAGTGAAGATTTTTTTTTGGTTGTTTTTTACTTTCAGTTTTTCCCTTTCGTAAGACGAAGCAAGGATTTTTTTTTTATGGAGAATAGATGGCAAACGAGCTGAAGGACCACCTGATGGTAAGCGGTTACCTTTGCCCATGAACATCTACAACACCAGAGACGTTGTCGATGCGTTGCCAACCTAGAAGATACAGATGGAAGGGGAGGACAATGTAGTAGTCCGCTATCGGAACCACTACATTTTGAGGAAAGGATGGGTGGGAAAACCGAAACCCTGGGTTACATTCCATCGAACCGGAACACATCATAAGATATTTGGCGGTTCGCCTTTGACATGATAGTGATCGCGAGCCAGACGGAGGACGAACCTCCTACCACCAAACGACTGGGATACCCGCCTCTTACGGGACGCTACCCAGCGGCGGAGGGGAATTGCATTCTAACCCCGTCCCCTCACAGGTAGCTGCCACGCTGTACCCCGCATATAGCAGGGTAGGCAGAGGGAACCTAGTGCCATGACACTCATTTTCACTTCGCTCAGGGATTCAATGATGCTCATTGTTCTACTAGAACGGAAAAATGAAATGAATTCCCCAGAATGGGAATCAAACCCACCACTCACTGCAAAAGCGAGTTTACAAACAGACTGTCCCATAGCGCCACGAAGTCCTCCACCTACCTTAAAGCAGTTTCAAGCTTTTTCTCGCACAGCGGTAGTCAGAGTGAACTTATTTTCAAGACCCTCCGCTTTTCGATTGAATTAGGGACATTGCGTGTTAAGTGGCGTAACTCAACGCTGTGCTTTGTTCTACCAGAATGTAAACAATTGGGAATCAAACCTACAACCGCCTTAACAATTAAACGATATCCTATGGCCTCTTAATAAAAAATATCAAATAAAAACTAAACTAAAAAGAACACCCATACCGTTAATTAAATTAAGCTTTCAAATACATACATATAATAAATACATACAAAACGTACAAAACATACTAAAATAATCAATATTCATTCATTCACCTATATAGATATATACAGGGAACATAACCTGCGCCTGCGCACCCGCACTACTACCCACTAATTGATTTCTCATGTAACCGAACAAATTTGTAAATTTAATTACTTGGTAGCTAGCTCTTTACAAATTGACTACCTGTTCGCATTTTGTTATAATAATGAGTTTTTAATTTGAATTAGTGTTTTTTTAAAGGTGCGAGACATGGCATGGTGTTAGGTTACTATTTTTGGGAAGTTATGGGTCTAAAATTCTCTATCTCTCTATAATTTGTTAAACGATCTCGGCCTTTCTAGAACTATTATCGGTTCATTTTTAGCACGTATTTCAAAGGCGGCATTAGTAGGATCTTTTCAAATTTAGTTAGGTAGTGTGAGGAGCGCGGACAGCAGAGGTCAACGTTAATGCGTATCTTAAAAGGGGCCCCTTAATCCTACACTTGGATCGTAAGTCCCAGGTACTCTCCAAACTCCTCTCTCTGCAACGCGATGGATTGCTAAGGAGTTTCTTCTCATATTCTGATATGTAAAATATGATGATGCTGATGGTCTCTGGGCCATCGCAATGGCTCTATTTCGAGCGGAAAGCGGCAGAGAGCGGAGGGTCTTGACAATGTTCTCTTTGGCTAAAAATCGTGCAAAGCTGCACATATCAAGTTAAAATGTACATTCATTTTAAAATAAATCTAGAAACCATTTTAATATTTATATTTTTAGAATATTTTTAAATATTACAAACATATTGTAAACTACACATTTTACATATCATCGAAAACATAAGTCACCTGAAAAACATATATTAGTACGTTGCGCACGCGTTTAGTCGGGACAGTCTCCCACCCTAGAGGGGGGGGACTAAAGAAGACGTATCTCGGCACCACAATCCATTGTCCATTGTTTTTGCCCGATGTTATTTATGACGGACGACATTAATTCCCTCTCCCTCCCACCCGAGGCAAGCATCTCCCCTCCCGTTCTTTGAAGCCTTCCGTCCGGTAATGCTCTACCAATAAATTACGTTACAAAAGATTATTTATTAGATTATTCATAGCGAGGTATTCTTGTGCCTTATTGGCTTGAAGGACATTTAGTGCTTCGTTTCGGTTTTTCAATTTTTTTTGTAGCCTGATTGATTTGTGGCGAAAGGAACAATAGGATATGTCGGTCGTATTGCAGCGCAGTGTTTGATTCATTGGACTGTGTTTACTAACAACGGACTAGGTTATCGGTTGTGGAATGCCTTTTTGTTGCTTTATTTGCGGTCTCCCATCGGGTTATATAGAAAGTTGTGATATACTGTTTGAACAAACGCAGCGCTACTTGCTTTCAAAATTTGATATACGTACTGTATTTCATTTTATTATTGTTATATATTTAATACCGCGAATGTCTGCAGTATTAAAGTATTTAATCAATTCATATCTATGAGAGCCAAACGAATAAATAATTTACATTTACGACCATCTCTTAGCGACGTCGTTATGATAAAACATAAAATTCACCCTTATTTTGATGTAATAAGATAGCTACGTAAATGAAAAATGTAACAAAAGAACCATGAATTTATTACCTCAGTTTAATCTTAAAGGAACTACTTCGCCTATAAATCTCGTATATAATGCGTATCGTAGTCGTCGAAAGGCCTCGAATAAAGATATCTATTATTATGCGGCCATTAATTAACCTACACGAAAGTTTTAATTAAAAAAAGGACTCTACAAGAAAGGAACGACAGACGCGCCGACGAATTCGAAGTCCCCCGCGTCTCAACCGTCATAAATAATTGGGACAAAACCCTCCCGCGTCACCTCCCTGCCCCGGATAAGTGTCTAAAATTTTCACAATCCGGCAATAAAAAGATAATTTATTAGAATAGCTCTTATTGTTTTCGTTATTTATGTGTATGGAGTAATGTAATCTAGCTGGTGGGGCCTAAATAAATAATTTAACTTTAATGTCTCTCCTTGCCTAATCTCCTGAACGGTCCGCACAGTCCGCGTTTTGTGCGACGTAATGGCCACCCGAGGTATTTTTAGGTGTAAATAAATATGATTTGTTGTGGCGTTCGTGACAGAATTTAATTTTGCTGCAAATATCTGTGATATTTTAATTCGTCGAATTCGGTTTTAATATCGATAATGGGCTCTTTTAATGGAGTTACAGGGTATCGTTAGACTCACCTGCCCTGAGGCTGAGATCAATAGAGATGCGAATTCGTATTAAATAATTGCTAAATACATCTATTGTATGGAAATCTTTTTTTATTTTCTTCAAAAGAATGGTTTTCAACCCCTGAAGGTGCTTATTAATTAAATATGTATAGAACATAATCCGATTATATTGTGATATAGGATTGGAAGGTTAAACATATCCAAATATTGCTTTGAGTTATACGCGTGTTGTGGCGCAGAGGCACAAGCGTGTGGCTGTAAACGCGACAGGTTGTGGGTTCGATTCCCACTCCAGTAAATGGAATTTTTCATTTCCTGGGTTTGGTAACAAGGCAAAGCGCAACGTTGAGTTCCGCCACTCACGCAATGCCTCAACTCGGCGGAAAGGGGGAAACGGAGTGACTTAACACTAGGTTCCCTCTGCCTACCCTGCTATATGCCGGATACAGCGTAAAGCTATGTATGTATGTATGTACAAACTTATACTTCTTACTCTACATGCTTACAATTTGAAAACAATAAATAAAAGCGTTTCTAGTCAAGCAAAATGCGGTGTTAAATTCCGTTATCTATCAATTATAGCCAATTATGTTAACTAGCGTCCGAGTTGACGCGTTAACAACACGTTGTCTTTAGCAATGTATATTCATTTAATATAAACATAGATGTCAAACCATGGTAGTGTGTGTAACATTTATTTTGTTAATTTAATATACTTTTTTGCATTTTTTTTAAAAAATGTTACCATTCTGCACTCCTTCTCTAAATAAACTATAAGTGTGCCGAATTTCATTCTCCTATGTCCGTTCGCGTAATTTTCATAAAATGGGGTCTAAAGTTTTTTTTTTTCACGTATTTATATATAGATAAGCGAAAACTCAAGAATAGAATGACTTGATTCATCACTTTTTTATGCCACAAAATATTTTTAAAAAAATACAACTTTACGCTTTTTCCCTCAATCGAATTAGTTAGAACGTAGTGTTAAGACACTTCTTCCTCCACTTTCCACCTAAAATTGAGATATTCCACGTAAATGTAGCGGAACTCAACGCCGCACTTATCTTACCAGAGCAAAGAAATACAACAACTATACAAACAATGACCTCATTCACAAAAAAAGTCACTCTCAAAGAACACCACTAACTAAAATTTCATCAATGCATAAAGTTGGACATTTCCAGAAATTAGTGACTGAGGGGGTGTAAGGGGAAGGGGGAGGCCCCGCATGATTTACGCTAGCCCCGTTATATGTTTTGACTTTAATAAAGAGCGTTTGTCACTGCGGACGTCTACTTGTACGTAGGAGCGGCGGCTATGTAATTAAAATTTATGTTAGTGTGAAAAATATTAATATAATGTAGTATGAATCAAAGGTCTGAAGCTCAGTGGGATAGTATTTCACTGTAAATAAGAGTTGTGGGTTCGATTCCCATTGGGGGAGTTTTATTTTAATTTTTTTGCTCTGGTAAAACAAAATGACGTTGAGTTCCACTATTTAAATGTAATGTGTCAAATTCTATCTGAAAGTGGCTAACAGTGTCATAAGTAAGTCCTCTTTGACGTACGTCATGGTTACTAAAGTTTGTTTTTTAGGATAGACTTAAAGTAAGTAAAATATGGTTTACATATTGTCCCATACAAAGTGCAGAAAGTAGGCAAAAGGTAGAATAACTTAGAGAGAGCTTAATTTTTTTCAGTCTATTTTTTAAAGTGTTTCTTGACTATGCAATAATTACTGAAAAAAACATGAATGCAAGTAGGTTAAATAATGTTAAGTAATGTTAAGTAATATTAAGTAATATTAAGTAATATAAGTAATAATAATATATTAAGTAGGCAATTAAATTACTTGGACTCTCTTTGAAAACATAATCACTAATCAGAATAAATATATAAAAAATATAAAAAAAAAAGCTTAATGGGATAGTGTCTGACTGTAAATGCGTGTCGTGGGTTCGATTCCCAATTTGGGGAAAATATTATTTTTATTTCTCCGCTCTGGTAAGAAAAAACGGCGTTGAGTTCCGCTATTTAACATACAATATGCAGAAATTGGGCGGATATTATTATTTAACACAAATTACTTTAATTCCAGTGGAAGTTACACAAAATTATAAAATTTATTGTAGTAGAATATAAATAACGTAATCTTTTAAAAGTAAAAACATATTTAAAGTATTGACTGTCGGAACTTAACGCCGTGCTCAGCCTTACCAGAGAAAAAATCATAATATATCATTTCACTGAATCGATATCGAATCCACAACCTACATCAACAGTCAATCCCACCAAACCATACAAATAAAGAAAATAATACATATATAACATAAAAATAAATGAATAATTTCATACCATTCAGTCTTCAGCAGTAGTTCCCACCGCGGCCCCCGTGTAGTTTCACCCCGCCTTTTAATTATAATGCTTTATGGCCCAATAAATCACCGCCCCTGAAGTATATCAGTTCAATTCTCGCTCGCAATAATTTATAAAGAAATTATTCGTTTTATGCGCCTTACCTTAAGGCTTAAGAATTGTGATGTGGTTTTGATTAATATTATGTTATGATTGTAGAGGTCATTATGGCGGAGTGAAGTAGTGACTGTTAATGCTATTGGTTGTGGATTCGATTTCCATTTTAGGGGATGATTTCAAAAATCAGCAGCTACGCGTAGAGTTAGTAATTGTTTTTAACTTCACGCTGTATCCCGTATGTAGCAGGATAGGCAGAGGCAACATCCATACAACTCGATTCCCACCGGCTTGCCTAACTTTTCAAAGTACAAATATGAGACCTAAAAAAAAACTCATCAGTAAAATGTGGAGCTCCAAAAAAAAGTGAAACAAGGTGTGAGAGCTAAAACAAACGTCGCCAGGAAAATATTGGGCATAAGATAATAAAAAACATGCTCTGACATCTTTTAGACCTAAAAAAACGTCATCGCCAAAATTCGCTAGTGAAATTACTAAATACCGTGACATCCTATACCACTTTCTCTAGACATATCGGCTTCCTTAAAAATTACCGGCTTCCCTAAATATATACCGGCTTCGCTAAATATACATCGGCTTCCCTAAATATATGTACCGGCTTCCCTAAACATACATCGGCTTCCCTTAACTTACCGGCTTGTCTAACTAAAATTTTCAACCTCGCCACTGCGGGATACAGCGTGAAGTTAAAAAATAGGAATACAGCAATATTCCACAAGACTAACAAACGTTTGGCAAACTTAAAAAATGTAAGCAGAAGTAAAAAATCAGTTGTCACTCCAAACGCTGCCGTCACTTAACGCCGTTCTCCATAATCAATCAAGTCGGAGGCCGAGAGGCGGATTTGCAATAAAACTCAACTGTTTTGTAAAGTTAGCTAAAAGTTTTAAAAGAAGGTTAGTATGAATAAATTAATTTTGTTAGCAGCTTAACACTATTAGACTTAGCAGGTTAGGTATAATACATGTGTACAGTGTTCAGACACTCTGTTCGTAGAAAACGAAAAAAAACAAAAATTTGTGTGTTAACACACCATAGGCGGAGGGAACTTGAGAACCTAGTGTTAAAACACTCCGTTCTTTTAAGATTTCCGTTCCCCACTTTCCGCCGAAGAGGCTTTGCGTGCTGAGTGGCGGAACTCAACGCCGCGCTTTGCCTATACACCATAGACGAGGAACTGTAAAAATTTAAATAAGACATTTTATTACATACTTAATCATGGGTGTCTATTTATTTTATTTGTATTATTTTTTATAAAGAATAATAGCAAAAGCTACATAAATGTTATATTATCTCACTCTCTCCTAGTGTCGTATTTGTTGTCTCTTTTTAACAGATTTTGAAAATGAGAAGAGATTTTTGGCAATATTTTATTTTTTATAAGTACCGAATAACTTTTTACTGGATGAATTTTGATAATTCTTTTTTTCTAAGATAGGTAGTGCTTCTGACGTAGCATTTAAATTTAGTTAAGATCCAACAAGTACTTTTTGAGTTATTCGTAATAATTTGACTTTTTTGTCAGATTCTAAGAAAATTTCGTCATTATAATTATAAAAAAGCCAATAAATATAAAAAAAATATGTTATTTTTAAAACTACAATACAAAAAAAAACTATATAACAGGCAGTTTCATACAAATTCTTCATTCCACATACTGAATACTGAACAAAAGGATCGATACGTGTAGATTCGTCTCTGTGGTCCTGTTGCCGTATTTTTGAAGCTCACACATAAACATAAGACAAAATGAGTACTAATTTCCCGCCGCCGCGCCACGTTCAAACAGGGGAAAATTTACCGTTTTGTTATAATATGTGTAATATTTATATACTTTTTTTTTTAACTTCACGCTGTATCCCGCATATAGCAGGGTAGGTAGAGGGAACCAGGGAACCCAGTGTTAAGACACTCCATTCACTTTCAACAATTCCGTTCACCACTTTCCGCCGAATTGAGGTATTGCGTGTTGAGTGGCGGAACTCAACGCCGCGCTTTGCTTTGTTACCAAACCCAAGAAATGGAAATACTAAATTTTACATTTCCTGGAGTGGGAATCGAAGCCACAACCTTTATTATTGCCTCTCTATTATTGCTTAAATGCAACATAACGCGTTTCACGGCGGAACTCAACGCCACGCTTTATCTAACTAGAGTGGAAAAGTAAAAATAATTTAAATATAACCATTCCATTACATATTAATGAGTATTGAGTAACATCCAAATTTCCATTTAAAAACGGATAGGCATTTGCTTATATCGGCATTAACTTCCACCACTCCACACGCAATATCTTGATATAATTAGACTAATATAAAAAAACGGGAATCGTAAGAAAACGGAGTGTCTTAACACCAGGTTCTGTGGTTTCCTTTGCCTAAGCTGCGGGATACAGCGTTTGGTTAAAAAAACTCAAAATGTGAAAACGGAGTGTCTTAACACTAAGTTCTTTATGCAAGGAATTATAAAGCAGCCATAAACATGAAACCAAACGAGCACTTCCCACCGCCTTGCGTACAAAAGCAGGGTATGTTTAACATAAAGTTGTCATAATATTTAGACGCGTCCCACCAACGTGTGCCAAATTTGTCTGATCTAACTTTGATAAGGAATGGAGGGTATTATAGCTAATGTTATAACAGAAATATGAAATTTATATAATTAAATATTATTTTTTTTGGTATAATTTAGTGTTAAGACACTATGTTCTCTATTTACGCCCGAAATGTTGAAATAAATGAAAACCTTAAATTCATTATAAATAAGTCACTAAAGCGTAAGTCACTAAAGCATAAGTCACTAAAGCATAAGTTACTTAACGTATTTGTTTTGTTAACTTTGTTATAAAATAAGAAGAATTTTTTGATTATTATAATTAAGCGCCGTTTTTTGTCAAATTATAATACAATCCAGATTATTTCTATAAGCACTAGCTATTATTTAACTAAAGAATCATCAAAATTGGCGCACTCAGTAAAAAATATTAATTCGAATTAAGAACCTCCTCAAAGCAAGTTGGATAAGAAAACATAATTAACAAATTTTGACGTAAGCTATAAGCAATAGGTATATCGAATTTAAATAGAAAGTGGAGAAAGGAGTGTTTTAACACCATTATCTCTCTATATAGTAATGTGGGGAAAAGCGTGAAGCTGTAAAAATATATATATACATATATTTGTTACAACAGCAACCATCTCTGACAGATACAAGTCGGATTTATGTGTTTACTTTATAAATCAAGACGCGTCACCGAAGCGGCTTCTTTTTTCGTCTACTCTCAATGTATCATAGCACGTTTTGTTCGTATATTTTATAATTTTAACCGATTCCAAATAAAGAGGTTATCAATTCAATTGTTTTTTTTTAATCTGTGTTACCACATAAGTTTTTAGTGGGTGAATTAATTGGTATTCATTCAGGCAATTCGGCGGAAAGTGAGGAACGGAGTGTCTTAACACTAGGTTTCCTTTGCCTACTCTGCTATATATGTGTATGTATGTAATTAATTGGTAATTTTTTTAATATTTGGTGTTTCTTTTTAAACTTAGTTAAGATATAGCTAGTCGTTTTTGAGTTATTCGTAACAATGTTACTTTTTAGTGATTTATTATTAACACCTTAATTATTAACGCCTGTCGTGGCGCAGAGGCACAAACGTGCGACTGTAAACGCGACAGGATGTGGGTTCGATTCCTACTCCAGGAAATATTTTTTTTCATTTCTTGGGTTTGGTAACAAGGCAAAGCGCGGCGTTGAGTTCCGCCACTCATCACGCAATGCCTCAATTCGGCGGAAAGTGGGGAATGAAGTGTCTTAACACTAGGTTTTGCCTCTGCCTACCCTGCTATATGCGGGATACAGCGTGAAGCTATGTATGTATGTATGTATGTATGTATTTATTCAACACCTCCTAAATCTACTAAAAAGCACTAAACATTTTAAAAATACTAAACAATCTAAAATATCCATACAAACAAATATTCAACAATGACAATTACAATCACAATCCCAAACCAATACTAATAGAAATACCGAATACCCAAGCAGAATGCAATAAATTTTGGATAATCCTACAAAAATATTCGTCTCGCACGTAAGTCTTGCGACGGCATCAATCATCGTCCTCTTAACGAGTGGTCCAGCTGTTGCTGCTGCGATTGATAGAGCTATAAACTATATTTATAGACCTGGTACATAGAAATAGTCTCCCGGATTACGGATGTTAGCGAATGTGTATCGTGTGACAAGAAAAACATCATATAATTAGGTGTATTCATAATTTTTGATTGAATTTCTCTTTTTTTTTTTAACGCGGCGTTAAGTTCCGTCAATTAACGCGTAATATCTGGAATAAGCGCGGATAGCGAAAAGTTTATAGACCTGGTACATAGAAAAAGTCTCCTGGATTGAGGATGTCAGTGAATGACAAGAAAAACATTACATAATTAGATGTTTTCATAATTTTTGATTGAATTTGTCTTTTTTTTAAACGCGGAGTTCAGTTACGGTACTTAGCACATGATGTCGCCAATAAGCGAAAAGTGGAGAAAGACAGGAATAACTATACATTATATTTATAGACCTGGTATATAGAAATAGTCTCCCGGATTACGGACGCTACGTGGCTGTAAATATGTATTGTGTGACAAGAAAAACAAAACAATTAGGTATTTTAATAATTTTCTTTTTTTTAAATGCGGCGTTGAGTTCCGCCATTTAAAACGCAAAATCTTGACACTAAGTTCTCTTCTACAAACCTGCTATGCGGCGTTAAATTTGAAACAGAAAATAGGGGAAGAAGGTAAAGAAAACATTTTAATATCTAGAATCTTTACCGAGTAAGTATATGACATTTGTTCTCTACTTTCTGCCTACAAAAACAATATCCGAGTTGATTTAAAAATATTTCCAAAATCAATATTATAATATTAAATGAAACTATTTTAACGGATTAATCGCTTATATTTTAATATTGGAAAATACATTTTTGGAAACCCAACGTTTCGAACACTTTACAGTAGTCCGTGGTCAAAGGTAGACTGTCGATGTTACATACATAGCTTCACGCTATATCCCGGATATAGCAGGGTAGGCAGAGGGAACCTAGTGTCAAGACACTCCGTTCCCCACTTTCCGCCGAATATTATTATTTTGCTTATATGAATTATTTAATTCATATTAAATCACCACAAAAACATATGCTCACCATAACATAATTTTAACACAAGTTAAAATCTAATCAAAATATCTGAGAATAACGTATTACATTAAAATTATTACCGCATCCATTTAAACGTAACTCACAGATGATGATGTCGTAAACAGAAGATCGCCCACACAAAATACTAATAAAACACGCGTTATTGTCATCAAACGACTGCCGACCTCTTTAGGACTACTGTATGTTTGTATGTACGTGTATATAGTGGTAACTTCAATAGTATCAACATCAAAAGATAGTACGTTATGGATGCGATGAGTGAAATGTTGTAATATTGTCACCTAATTTTCCTGTTTATTTCTTAGGTTTAGTTTAGCGTTGTAGTTTTTTTTAGTATAACAGGTTCTATATCCGGTTGAGGCCATTTTCTTTAGTTAAATGCGTCTTTCTAATAAATAAAATAGTAATGACATCTTATAATTTGACTAATATTTGTTATAAGAATATTTTTCTTAAGTGATGAAACAGATGACAGTAAAAAAAAAAATTATAAATTAATAAATATAACTAAATACCTTTATATTACGGCTAAATTAACACATTTTTTTTATAAAATGTAGCCTATTTGTTATTTTTATGTATAAGCTATGTTACTGTAAAGTTTTATATAGGTCCGTTTAGTAGTTTTCCCGTCAAAGAGTAACAAACATGCATCCATCCTCACAAACAATCGTATAAATAGATATTTTTTATTTATTTGTTAGAGAGATAATAAAGACTAAAACATAAAAAGACAAATATAAGTAAAGTACACGTATTTTTTTACGCTATTACCGCGTAGTGGAAGAGTCAAAGAGAACTTTGAGTCAAAACATTCCATTCTCCACTTTCCGCCCGAAATCAAAAATTATATACTGAGTGACAGAATTTAACACCGCACTTTATCTGATCGTAGAGGGAAAATGAAAATAATTTAAATATAATAATTTAGCCAAATGGAATTCAAACCTAAAACCCATCGCGTGGACAATAAAACTACCTTACATATTGAATCTTTCCTAGCAATAATACGAGCTTATTAAAATTTAGTACATAATCAATTTATTTTTTAACTAATATCGAATATTCAAAGCCAAAACAAAAAACTTTAAACTTCAAACATTTCAGAGAAGGCATCAAATTTAACCGACTCACTACGTGAAAAGAAACCAACAACAACGTCTACTGTATACATATGTATATAGTTACATACATACATAGTTTTATACGTAAATGCATCTAGTTGGTAACTTCTTCTTGTATCCACCGTCGGTCCGATCCGGTGCACTCCTTGACAATCGATTGACGGGTGTATCACCCACCCACCCCACACTCCTTGCACCACCCACAATGACCCACATAGCCGCCATATTTATAATAATTGAACTGCGCCAGCGAATTCGAATGAGTTATAAATCGGCCACATTTACTATGGAAATGGAGTCTGAAGTCTAGCTTATCTGTCTTTATACCTAGTTCGGTCTTAAATGCACTTCATATACATACATACATTCTTTTGAACGGTTTTACTGCAGTTCCAAGTTGCAAGTTATGGTATGGATAGTTGGGTTTTATTTGGTATAATTTAGTTTAAACTTGGTATTTCTTGGAATAAATGCTGGAAAAGTTTATATTTGTGCATATTTTTTTAATTGTTTGTGTGAGAATGTTTGTAATCTCAAATGTTGGTTACAGTATTTGCCATGAAGTACATAACAAAATAAGGTTATTGTAGCGCAGTGGAACAACGCACGATTGGTTGTGAATTCGATCTTGAATCAGGGGAATTATAATTTTTTTTATATTAAATCTGATCACTACGGACACGTGGTCCGTAACTTTTGTCAACTTTCACTATATTTTTGTATCACTTAACTAAGCTAAGGAAATAAGATTTTTTTTTTCCAAAGAGAGTCCAAGTATTTTAGTTGCCTACTTAATATATGATTATTACTTATTATAACTAATAATACTTAATATTACTTATTATTAGAATTTAAACTTCTATTCTAGTGGAATCTTCAGTGGGGAATTCTATTTAAATTATTTATTTACCTGCTCTGTTGAGATAAATATTGGCATTTAATTCCGCCACTCAACACGTAATGTCTCGATTTCAGGCGGAAAGTAGAGAACAAAGTGTTTTGCCACTAGGTTCTCCGCCAACCCAGTTGGATAAACCAGAAATCTCTCTCAATAATCATCTATCGCCAACATTTCTTCAAACATTCATAACTTAGCATGAATCATGGAAAAGCAGTACTGCAGCCAAGATCGTCTGACATACCTCGATTGGTATTCACTCAATGTCTGCGTCAGCGTAATTTACGATCGTTACATCAATATTTTTATTGACTACATAATTCAAAGAGTGTCACATAATTCATCCATCCGCAAGACGGGACTTTGCGAAGGTTCTTAGGTAAACATGGTACGAATGTGACGGGATATGGAATATATTGGAAGAATGGTGCAGAAATTAGCATATTTTGTATTATTATTTTATATTATATTATGAGGCCATTGCGGAACAGCAGGACAGCGTCTGTAAGTAATAGGTTGTAAGTTCAATTCCCACTCGGGTGATTGATATATTTAAACTATTATTCATTTCTCCACTCTGGTAAGATAATTGAAGACGTTGAGTTCCGCCGCTTGTAATAACTCAAAATTGGACGGAAAGCGCAGAACTAAGAGTCTTGACACTAGATTCTTTCTGTCTATTCTGCTAAGCGTGAAGTTAAAAAAAATCTATTTGCTTAATACCATCCAAATCTGCTTAACTATGGCCATAATTATATTAAGAAAACCCAAAACCAAATCATTTACATTTATAAGAAAAATAAAAATTAAATATAACAATCTTCTCTGGTAAGAGAAAGCGCGGCGTTGAGTTCCGCCTTAACACGCAATATCTTGGATTCGGGTGAAAAGAAGCAAACGGAGTGTCCTAACACTAGGTACCTGACTACCCTGCTAAGCAGGATTAAGCGTAAACTTAACTTAACTGTTTTTTTTCTTTATTTCAACAATTTAATACAACTATAGTAATAACTACATTACTACAACTAGATTAAATTGAAACATCACTAAGTCCAGTCCAAATTCAGAACCAAACATTTCTATCAAAGCACATCAGACAATACATGGTGTGTCGCAAAAGTAAATATTAACCTCCACCCACCCTCTCGTTATCACGTCCCGGACATAATTTAAGACAGCCAAGGGGGTGCACAGTACAGTAGACTATCCGTCACTAGCATCTGCACGTTGATTTGTAACGAATTTTTCGTGTTTCGATAAGTGAGAATGATTAGGTGTTTCGTTTTCGGTAAAGAGTTTTAAGTTTAACGCCTGTCGTGGCGCAGAGGCACAAACGTGCGACTGTAAACACGACAGGTTGTGGGTTCGATTCCCACTCCAGGAAATGTTAGTATTTCCATTTCCTGGGTTTGGTAACAAGGCAAAGCGCGGCGTTGAGTTCCGTGACTCAACACGCAATGCCTCAATTTGGCGGAAAGTGGGGAACGGAATTGTTGTAAGAGAACGGAGTGTCTTAACACTAGGTTCTCAGGTTCCCTCTGCCTACCCTGCTATATGCGGGATACAGCGTGAAGTTAAGAAAAAAAAAAAAGTTTTAAGTTTTTTTTAAAGCTACATTTTTTTACTAGTTGTTACCCGCGGCTTCGTTCGTTGTCAATGGCAGTCCATCTTATATATATATATATATATATATATATATATATATGTGTATAGCTAGATTTTCTTTGACAAACAATACTTCTACTAAAATATGTTTTTATAAATATATATATGTATATATATATTTTTAGTAAAAAGTATCAAATGTTCTTTTCAACACTTCTAAGAATATGTGTACAAAGTTTGATGATAATCGGTTGAGCAGTTTTAGCGTGAAAGCATCCCTCAATTTTGACATATCAGTGCGGGAGAATAAAGATAATTTAAATATAACACATTTTATAAACGAAGCTTGCATAATAACATGTTTTATTGAATTATTCATTGATTTTTTTTTTAATCATGATTAAGTTAATTAAAACAAAAATATTACGAAATAAATCATACCCTGATTTGATATTTAAATTAAATATGTTTTCCTAACCACAGATATCTACATTGTACCTTTGTGCTAAAAAATAAAATATATATATAAAAAAAAAAAAGATTATTCTCTTTCTGACAATTGTTTGCCATCCAACATTACGACGGGGACAAGACGCCTGTGACATCGTACAGATAACGTCAAAAGGGTTGAGTTCCGCTGAGAGAATGAAAAAATGTCCCTTATCAGGCCTCGTTCAGCATAACTTGTGCGATAAGGAAACCTGTAAAAATTATATGAATCGGGTCAAATTTTAAAAATATTTACTTTAAAAAAATATTTCAATGGAAATCGTCGGAATTGGGATGAAAAGAAGTTAAACAGTGGTCGTAAACATTTTTTATGTGTAAAATATATAAGAAATATATTTCTTCTTTTTTTTAATTTAAAAAAATAATTTGTTCATTATTTTTCATTTTAGTTCAGTTCATTAATTTTTTTTCTCTAAGACACAGGTATAAATCTAGATGGTAAGATGAACAGACTAACATACCCAAGTCAGTGATAATACTCATATCTATATAAGTATATAAAAAGACAAAGACTTTCGACAGTGAGTGACTGACAGACAACGCACAAACGTAAGTACTCGCCAAAATAAGCTGAAAATTGACATGTCTAAAAATTGGCGAGTGTAGTAGAGCCTAAACTCTTTATATTTTCTCTTAATTATTACAAAAGCAGGAAAAAACTAGATTTTAAGTCTTACAAACCACACAAACGAAATCATGGGATGTATCTACTATGTTAAGAAAGACGTTGAACATAAAACTATTGAGTGCATCGTTATTTTACCCTCAACCCTTCAGCCCACGTCAAACTTTTATAATTTTGATAGCAATTCTACTTGACGTTCTTTTGGGAAATCAAAGGTTACTTGAAATACCACTTAACCGATCCACTGACCGGATTGACTCGATAAATCCTCTGTAGACGTTTTTATTGCCATTTTCTTTTTTACGATTATCATAATTTTATTGTGATAAACATAAATAATGTGTTATGTTATTATCCTTTGTATATTCATGTGTCATATGTAACGATGTCAGGAGAGATAATGAGTTATATATCACTCTGTATTACACTCTTCGCTCAAATATATATATTGATTGAGTTCCGCCACTCAGCACGCAATGCCTTAATTCGGCGGAAAGTGGGGAACGGAGTGTCTTAACACTAGTTTCTCAGGTTTCCTCTGCCTACCCTACTATATACGGGATACAGCGTGAGTGACAGAACTTGGAAAGTCATCATGGCTTAGTATAACAGCGGCAGACTGTAAATGTGATTGATAGTAAGTTTGACCCTAACCTGGAGGAATTATTGTCGCTTCTCTACTGGGGTAAGGCAAATTGCGGTGTTGAATTCCGTCGCTCCACTCGCTATGTTACGATTGGGCAGAAAGTAGAGAATCTTGGCACTAGGTTCTCTTTGGTTTTGCAAGGAGATAAAAGAACTCAGTTTCCATGGTGACTATAGAATCTAATCTACCATACATTCACACACACATAGCTTGACGCTGTATCCCGCATATAGCAGGATAGACAGAGGGAATCTAATGTTAAGACACTTCGTTCCCCACTTTCCACCGAATTGAGGTATTGCGTGGCGAAACTCAAAGCCGCGCTTTGCCTTATTCAATTAATCCACAATATTCAAGCAAATTTCAGATTTCCGGTGAAGAAACAAGTAAAAAATCACCTAACAGTATAAAAAGTAGCAAAAAATGAAAAGAGAAAAAGTACTATCACAAACGGATAGAACAATGTACATATCTCAAAGACAGGGCAGTCTCGAGAATTAAAAGTGCAGGTGGGGTGCATTGATCTGATGGAGACGTCGCCCTACACCCCATATGGACAGGGGTATTTATTTAACTAGCTACAAGGTAAGTGATTATTGAAGGCTAAATTATTACTTTTATTAAAGTAATCCTGTCCCCTGTCGTGGCGCAGAGGCACAAGCGTGCGACTGTAAACGCGACAGGTTGTGGGTTCGATTCCCACTCCAGGAAATGTAAAATTTGTATTTTCATTTCTTGGGTTTGATAACAAGGCAAAGCGCGGCGTTGAGTTCCGCCACTCAAAACGCAATGCCTCAATTCGGCGGAAAGTGAACGGAACGGAATTGTTGAAAGAGAATGGGAGTGTCTTAACATTAGGTTCTCTGGTTCCCTCTGCCTACCCAGCTATATGCGGGTTACAGCGTGAAGTTAAAAAAAAAAATTCTAAAAAAATATATATATTTCGTAGTAAAAATGATGATATATATTTTTTTATTAGTAAGACAAAGCGCTGTGTTGAGTTCCGGCTCCATATATCGAGCTATAATTATATATATCGAATTTGAACGCTAAACTGAGTGCAAAGTGACATAACACTTTTGACAATTGGTTTTCTTTGATTCTTTAACTTGCAGAATAAAGGGTGAAGCTGTATTATTTACTAATGACATAAGATAGAGATATTTTTTTTAATATTACAAAAAACGTGTTGCTATAAAGAAATAACCTTTCAAAATTTCATTTCTCCTATTCCTTAAAAAGAAATTTAAAAAGGACACAAAGATACTATTTTACATACAAACGTCCAAGCAATCATAGCCTGAAAATTATAGCCGCATAACATAAAGTATAGAGAACTATAATTCCTGAATCGGGCGACTGGTCACAAATTAGTGAAGCATTCGTTCTACTCGACCCATCTCCACGTCCGTCCCAAGGCGGGCGACCACACTGTTTGAGAGTTGAAGACAAAATGGGGGTTAAAAAGAAATTAAAACTTTTATATGAATTAAAAGTTAATAATAAAAGAATTTTATTATACTTTGTTAGATTATGTATGTAGGAACTTATTATGGTTTTGAAGTTAAATGAAAATATAATATGTATGACTTATTGAAATAGACTTTTTTGCGCTTTGAGTTGTATTTGTACTGTCGTTAATGTAGAAAATTAGTTATATTTATCGTAGTGTTGAGTATTCTTTTTATAATAATGGAATGCTTAGCAAAATATCAATTAAACTAAATAAGAAAACAGCAAACGTCATAAAACATATTCACTAAAAAACGAAAAAAAATCACAATTTTCATAAAAAACAGTTTAAAAAAAATTAAATAAAAATATTTATTGGGGAAAAAAATCACATAAATAAAGTTCGATAATGACTACTACAGTTTAGAACAGTGTTGTAGTCATTAACGCCCTCCACATTAATTAACAAATCTAAACCAACATCAGAGAAGAACTTTTTTCTTTTTAAATATAAATTAAATACAACTTAGCCTCCAATCATAAAACCAACAACCTTAGACTATTTGCATATCGATCACAAATCTCAAAAAGACGAGAAATAGAAATAGAAGAAAATATAAACTTAAAACTAAAAAGTCTATATTGAGTAAAACGTATGTGCACCCCGTCTGGACGTCCCGGCCGGACCTCGCCCGTCTTGCTACGTTTGACTGAGCGAAATCACTCAAAAGTTTTAATGCCGCTTCCGTGGAGACTGCCCCCACCACCACCACCACCCTAGCGGCTACGTGTGAAGTTTTACGTATACGGTTAAAAGATGCACTTATACAGTAATATTGGATCGTTTGGTGTATTTAAAATGTGGTATTATGCATTTTTTGTATGATAATGTAGTTTTTAAGAAAATATCAGTTTTAGAATATATGTAGTTATACTTTTTGCTGTTTAGAAAAAAATGTTTCAAAATCTATATATATATATATATATATATATATGTAACTGAATGACTGACAGACAAGGACTATACGTATGCTTAAATTTGGCTTGTAGGTTATTAGGGAGTGTAGGAAAGCACTAAAGGAAGATTTCTTGAAATTTCTAATTAAAACGGGAAAAAATTAAGTCGCGGGATGCAACGTCAAATATACTGTCAAATATAGCTTTACTGTATACCGCACATATCATGGTAGATAGAGGGAACCTGAGAACCTAGTGTTAAGATATTCTATTAAGGTTTCCGTTCCCCACTGCTATAATATTTAGTATTTTGAATTCCTCTCTCTGATAACAAAGTAAAGCGCGGCGTTAAGTTTCGCAACTCACGCAATGCCTAAATCCGAAAAAAATGAAGAAATATAGTTAACAATATAACATTTAAGAGGTAGACTCTCCAATAATTTTCTATTACAATCACAACGTTATAACATCATGTTATATGTATTATGAAACCGCGCCAAATTCTTGGCAGTTAATCAAAATTTCATCGATATGAAATTTGAAATCTGAATTTAAACATTGTCGCAACTGACAGCGGATTTAATTAGCCGCGGATAGACGTCGGCGATCCGTCGGTGTATGGGAGTTGATTGAATGGAACCCTAACCGCGAACGGACTGTCCGATAAGGCGTCATTGTTTTTGTCACCCTACTTCTTTAATGAAACTCGCAACAATGATGTGTTGGAATTTATTATGTTTGGCATATAAAAATGTGCTTTAAAAATTTATTTAGTCTTTATCTCGATGATTTTTTTAAGGGATTCTGACTCAAAAAAATTGATTATTATTAACGCCTGTCGTGGCGCAAAGGCACAAGCGTGCGATTTTAAGCGCGACAGGTTGTGGGTTCGATTCCTACTCCAGGTTTTTTCATGTCCTGGGTTTGGTAACAAGGCAAAGCGCGGCGTTAAGTTCCGCCACTCAGCATGTAATGCCTTAATTCGACGGAAAGAGGGGAATAGAGTGTCTTAACACTAGCTTCCCTCTGCCTACCCAGCTATATGCGGGATACAGCGTGAAGGTATGTTTGTATGTATGTATGTATATAAAAAAAATGATTATTTAGAGTCAATTGTTGAATAGCCAAAGCAATGGTTCGTCCATCCACATTTAGAACATAGCTACTAACATTTCAACAATTAAATTCGTACTTAACATTCAATATCTCAAATTTAGGTGGAAAGTAGAAAACGGAGTGTCTTGTTACTACATTCTCTGCCTTTTTTGCTATCGGATAAAGCGCGAATCTAAAAAATATGTTCCTTCTATCAAATACATCACTTCTCGCATATACCCTAAATCAAATCTCATTTGTATCGTGACAATGAAATTTTCATTATATTAACGTATTTTAATAACATATTCCCAACGCAATATTCGGATGCTATATTCAAAAACCTTATTACAAATATCGTTCATATACGCGCTGGTACGAAAGCCAAAATTCAATTAGTTTATTTTGTGTTAGGACACTCCGCCCAGTTTCCGTCAAATTAAGGTATTACGTGCTGAGTGGCGGAAATCAATGCCGCGCTTCGTCTTGTTACCAAGCCCAGGAAATGAAAATGCTTAACTTTCACATTACCTGGAATGGGAATCGAACCCACAACCTGTCGCGTTTACAACCGCACGCTTGTGCCTCTGCGCCACGACAGGCGTTAAAGAAAAACGAAAGAGTTCCGCCACTAAATTGAAAAAGGGAGTGTCTTAACACTAGGTTTTTCTGAAGACCCTTGTATACAGAAAAAAAATTGTGAGGCTTATTTGATAAAAACATTGTAGTGTTTTCTACACAACAATCATATCAAGGAAGGAACGTGAAAATTCACGATATTCACAAAAATGCACTTATTACGAAATGGGCCGGAGATCCCATGATCTCGTGATCCCGGGATGATTGGCAATCCCGGCCGGGATGAGGCTGGGTTTAATGGCACTCGCACCTAGATGCCGTGTTCAAATTAAATAAAAGATACTGAATAATTTCGATTTTCTGAATAACTTTTGCAGGTCTGTAAGCGCTATGTGTGCGTTCGATTTCCATTCCAGGTAATGAAAATATTAAATATTTATAATATAATAATTAATATTTAGTTTTTTCATTTCCTCCCTCTGCTAACACAAAGCGCGGCGTTGAGTTCCGCCACTCAGTGCGCCATGCTAGTTCGGCGGAAAGTGGTAAGGAAAATAATAAAACGGAGTATCTTAACACTAGGTTCTCAGGTTTACTCTGCCTACACTGCTATGTACGAGACACAACATAAAGCTGATGGAAAGCATAATTTCGATTTTATAAGTAAAATACATTTTGTGTCTACCTTGATCAAAAGACGCAGTGGGACAACTGACTCTTCTAAATCTGACTGTGATGATTATATTTAAAATTATTTCCATTTCTCTACGGTAATAAGACAAACCGCGGCGCTAAGCTCTGCCACTTAATACGCAATATTTCCAATTCGGTCGGAGAACGGTGAACGGAGTGTCTTGACACTTGATATAATTACCCTGCCGTGTGAAGCTTCTTTTTACCTTACCTTAAAGTTAGTCGAGTGAGAAATGACTTTGTTGGTACATGAAACTTACCTGAAAAGGAAGAAAATAAAATAATTGAATACATTATTTCAATTAAGAAGCTATTAAAGCTCACTGAGCTTAGACGAAATGTTGGAAACGGTGTATAACATACAATATTATTATAATTGAAAAGAATAAAGATTCAATTCAATTTCAATATAATATTGAATAAAGATTGCAATACAAATAAATTATTCTAAAAAAATTTAAAAGGTTTTGTTATGGTTTTTCCAGACTATCAAAAAACTCTTTCGATGGTCTAAAAAGACCAAGAAAAAATATTACAAGATCCATATGCAACGGTTCATGTTTATATAAAATAAATTCAAAATTTGGGATTGATCAAATAATTTTCCTTAAAAATAAATATAATAAATTTTTAAGGAAAATTAGAGATATGAGTTATCCTCCTTGGAAAACAAGGAACATGTATAAAAATAATAAAACATTTACAAATTAATCATTTAAATTTTAAAACTATTCATTCCTTAAAACTTATAGCAGAGAATATACTAAATATGCCAAAAATAAATCCACTACACCAACGTCCCATGTTGGCCGCAAAAATAACTGACTGTCCTTTGTTTCGTAGACGAGGGGCGAGTCCATTGGAATTCTTTATACAATGAAGTGGATTTAATATCGGGGCGGTGTTGAGTGGTCACGCTAGCCTCGTGGGACATAGATACGATTGCTTGGCAATAGTTTGATTGTCATTTTGCATTTTTACTAGGTAGATTTGATTTGTCCAAGTTTTGCTGGTTGGCATGTTTTTGGGTTTTTAGGTAAAATTTGGGTATTCAGTTTTAGGGAAAGGAGTCAATTTTGTTGGTTAGGTGGTGGCAGAATTTAGGATAATGTTATTCTTTACTACATATACTGAATGAATTCCACTTACTCCCTTATATATTTTTCGCCTATTTAAAAATATTTGTGCATTGAGATATGAAAACCAATAAAAGAAAGAAGTAACTACTTAGCATTCCATGGATCCATCATGCAGATGCCAGGGCCATCGCATTGCAGAGAGCTCGGTGCAGTGCCTGAGACTAAAATATGTATACAGTAACACTTGTCTCCACTATTAGCTATAGCTTCTCTCTCTACAAAAGTAAATTTGTAAAGATCCTACTAAGAACCTAATAAAATCCTATATCTTTGAAATACTACTAATAATATTGAATTTGAACCTTGAACTAATTCGGAAACATCTACACCATAAGGCCATAATTGATGAGCAGAAGTTAAATTATACACGAAAAATATAAAGAAAATTCATCTCAACATAGCGTTTTTAACATTTAACCCTGTCGACGGACAATTTTATATCCGAATCGTGATCGAATTTTATTTTATAAAGTGCCAACTTTTTATTGGTACCAGTTACGAATGTTACGAATAGTTATGTTTTATTTAACGCGAGTGGATTTGCGTGGAGTATGGACAATACATTATAGGGGATTTCCATTTGAAAAGGTATATTTTGAAGGTTACAAATTGCACTTTATGTTATTGTTTTTGGTTACTATGTCTATTATTTTGAAATGGATTTCTCTTTTATGTGTTGTTTAGGTTACTTTTGGGGTAGATTTGGGATTTTTTTTGATCATCAATATACTTAGTCTTCTAATGTACCCTGATTTGAGGAATAGGGGTTTTGAGGCAGCTTCTTGTAAGACTGCATAGGGAATTGGATTAACTTAAGTAATTTCAAGAAAGTAAAGAGCATACAAAGCTATTAGCATAATAATTAAGAAGAAAGCTATTATCATAAGAGGTTTAAGTATTATGATAATGAAATCTTAAGGAAAATAGTTTTGAAAATATTTATTTTTAATAAATAATTTTTGACTAAATTTGTTATACTTTCTAAGAAACTACATATTTAGTCATTTTTCGTATTATTTAGAGGCCTATGCAAAAAGATGAGAGGTTCCTTGGGATGAAACTAACGGTCATTACGCAAGGACGAGTAAACTCTTGTGATCTCAGAGTAGTACAGTAAGAACAGAAGGGCTATTATGGGATTACTTAATATAAATATAGTATATATATAATGTATACATATTCCACTACTTAGACTAAATCATGTAGGATTATATGCCTATATGGCTGTAGATTCAAAAAAAAATAAGATTTTTTAAAATTAGGCTTATTTTCTATTTGGTTATTCAATTTAAATATAATTGTTGTTTAAAATTAGGTAAAATTGTGACAAAATCAGTAATTATGGGTACATTTAGTATTATTTGCTGTACAAGTTACTAAATACTTCGTTGTTTACAATATTAGCTATCCTAATAATGCTCTTACTAATGGAAAATTTTACTATATATATATAACAAATAAAATGCAAATTTAAAAATAAATCATATAAAAACCAATTTAAATGTAAAACAAGAAAATAGTAAAGAAATATCAAAATTACAAATCGGGTCCCCGTCAAGTGTTTAAACAAGTCAAGACAGTAGAAACAAAGGCAATATTGTACCAGCAACCCCGTATCAACAGACCGAATAGCTAGAATACATATGTAAATGCGACCACGACCGCGCTTATTGCTTATCTAATTTGACTTCTTTTGCAATTCCCTGATAGGATTCACGAGTATCAGTACCTGCCTCAAATATTGCGAGGTCGGAGGAGTCCCAGCAACCGCCTGATGCTGATAGTTTTTAAAATATTTATGAGGGAGTGACGCAGAGACCGCTGCGTGTAATCCAATTTTGGGTTATGTCTTTGGGCAGTTACTTATTTTGTTGGGCACATTTTTGGGGTCAACGATGTTTTTTATAGGTTTTAATTAAAGGGTGTATTCATATGGAAGTCGATTTGTGGGAAGGTAGCAGATGCTGGTTTTCTGATACCTGGCGTTATGGGATTCCTAAGCGTATTTGTTTGGTGTGTTTATTAAAATTGATATAATATTCATGTGGGATCTATATTGGTGATGGGAAAAATAATATTTTGAGATTTTGTCATTATATACGACACGTGTTGTAACAATTTTGGATGAAGGTCTAGTAATTTTGGATTATATTATAACAAATATATACTTAATATTTAGCTAAGGAAACGAATGAAAATTAAATTTAGCTTTTACTTAAAAATTTGCATATTTTTCTATATTACCTAACTTTTCAGACTGCCACTAAATATACTAGCTAAAATCGAATTGTATCATTTCCATTTATGCTGTAAAGTGTAAACGAAAACTTCCAACTCAAGAGTGACTGTTTATCTGTCGCGAAAAAGAGAAAAATTTCACAACTTTTGACGTGGACACCACTTTCAGCTTGTCTCAGGCTAAGTGAATCTTCAGACATACCACCAAAATAGATTGGAACAGGTCTTTAATGACCGCAGCTTTGGTTCGCAGACATTTTTGTAAGTTCTAATCACTGAACTTTCTGTTCCGTAAGTGAGATTGACATCGGACTTAAACGCTAATTGTAACTTTATCATGTCAATTATAGGAACTGTGGCCAGATTAAGTTCTTTTTTTGGGATTTAAAATTGGTTTTTCAATTCAGTTTGCATGTTTCCAAATTTTATAATTTTTGCTGTCTATCTATTATAAAACTTTTTACATTACAAGAAAAATATGACCCAAGACGATTATTTCGTTAAGTTTTCCATGCAAGTAGGAAACTGTACTAATCCAAGCTTCCATTTACAGAAATTGGAAATCAATTAAGATATTTTTACTGTAAAACCCACATAAGCAATAAACAAGTTAATTTTAAAGACGAAAGTTCTCCAGTAAGGACTAAAGAAATGCAGTGTGAATCGAGCAAATGTAGCCGGAACAAATCAACACAGTTGTAACTGCGACGTCAAGTTAATTAAAACTACGAAAAGTTTGTGATTTAAAAGCGGTAAGGATCGAGATGCAATGATGAGAGATAGCGGAAATTGTAATGTAGCGATAATCTTATATTATTTATATTTAAATGAATCTGATGCATTATTTTTAAATAATGTTAAAGCTGGTATATATGGTGAGGTATGTACAAAAAAAGGTACGTAGTGTTCTTTTTGGAGAAAGACCATATTTAGCATCCTTTAAGACAAATTGTTATAATAATAAAAAAGAAATCAAATTTAACTGAATTCTCTTTTTCATAATTTAATGTAGAATTGTATTTAAAACTAAAATATCTACTACTACATCTATAAAGATATTGAGAGGAAAAATCGCTACCCGCTTAATCTCAACACCAGTCAAACCAATCCGGCGAGCTGTCGAACCGAAAGAACCGTTTGAAAATATGAAAACAAACTACTTACAAACTGTAAATGGAAAATAAATCCTAGTTGTGCAGTGTCAATGAAATGTTAAAAGTAATTAATTAGACGTATGTTTCTATTTGCTTTGAGAGTAAGTAGAATTTTTCATGGCGAAGTTCGTTTGAAACATATAATTTTTTAAATAAAATTATTAATACTGTTTTATATCGTAACTTAGATATTTAGTATGTCTTTTGATTGTCCTATTTGCAAATTCCTGATTGTTCATATGACATGTGTGGATTTGCACTTTTTTTTGTTTTTTTATTTTTTTTAACTTAATCTAACTTTTAAAAACTTTAATCTGAGAACCTAGTGTTAAGACACTCCATTCTCTTTCAACAAATCCGTTCCCCACTTTCCGCCAGACTGAGGCATTGCGTGCTGAGGGGCGGAACTCAACGCCGCGCTTTGCCTTGTTACCAAACCCAGGAAATCAAAAATTCCATTTCCTGGAGTGGGAATCGAACCCACAACCTGTCACGTTTACAGTCGCACGCCTGTGCCTTTGCGCCACGACAGGCGTTAAGGCGTTGGATTTACTTCAAGAGACTATTATTATTTTCTTAGTAAGAAAGCAGAACAGCAGGGTAGGCAGAGTGCTCTCTGAATTCTCTCTGTCTATTGTCAATGTCTAATGTCAAGACACTCTATTCACCCTTTCTGGCCGAATCTAAATTATTGCGTTTTGAGTGAAGGATACTGCCGCATTTTGTAACTAAAGGAAATTTTACTAATTTAAATATTATCTAATATTCAGCGGAATGTGGAGAACGGAATCTGAGGAAAACGGAGTGTCTTAACATGAAGTTCCAACATTTCCTCTGCCTACCCTGCTATGTGCTGGATACAGTGTGAAACTAAAAAAAATGATATATCTCTTGCAAATCATACATAAAGATAAAAAACTACAGATAATTTGCTAAAAACTCCTCAGATGTCAAACAGAAATCTACACTGACTCGCTGCAATTTAAATTTGAAAAGTTTGAACCGATAGTAATTTCGTGTGACGTTTAAGACAAGTTCGTTTGACCGTCCGTCCCCGGTCATAATGAGCTGCTTTCCGTGTTTACTTCTTTGTCGTTTTTGGAAAACTTCAGCCGACTGATGGGGGTGTACTGCAGGGTACTGTGCTGGCGTCGGTACTTTATGTATTTTGCGTGTTATGCTCAGTACTCAATAAATTTTGATATTTATGGTTATACATGGCAGAATTCTGTTTCGTAGAAGAAATAAAGATAATATTTAAGTATATGAATAAATATTACATAGCAATAATCTTTGTATGTATCACATGGATAATCTAAAGTTTAGACTTATATGATCTACTTTTTATCAATCCTATGCGGGCAAAACCGCTATGAATTTGCATACGTTGATTTTCTTATAATAATTATAATATTTCTTTCTATTATATCTTTAAGTAACAAATTTACTTAAACATTTAATCATTCAAATGTCCAAAAACTGGCTATCCCAAAAACACAACAAGATTCATCCCAAAAAGTTATTCCACAGCATCCCAGTATATATAAAAGTTAGAGCATCTGTAAGCACCTGGCTTGAACGCCAATGAGCACTAATCAATACGATGTGGCGAAAAATAACGAATGTTGTATTAACGCTCGTGTGCTTCCGTGCCCAGCTGCACCTACGGACCGCATAATAAATTTATTTATCTTATTACTTATTCAATATTTAATTTAAATTTTCATTTAAATTTTTATGTAAATATTGACTGAGTGTCTCAATCTGACTGTATTTTGGGTTTGATTTCCGTTTTTAATAAAATGTGAACTCATAACGGAGTGTCACACGTTAACTGGGCGAAACAGAAATGAGTTAATTTCATTTAAATGGATTATAAACGTTTTAATAATTTATATACATATATGTATGAAGAAACTATTCAATCTATGCTATAATATAATAATATGTCAGTATTTCAAAAGTAATGTACTTTTTTTTATGAAAATTAATCAAAATTTCGATTCATATGCTGATATCAAGCTATCAAAACTGTTAAAATCAATTAGAACTGTAAAGGTTTCAGGATTTTTTTTTAAACTATAGATAAAAGAGATTATAATGATTAAATAATTCAAAATTTAATTGTAGTAACTGGTAATAATATAAAAATATACATTTTATTTCAGTTTTAATCTGTATCTCACATAAGAGTAGTCGAAGAAAAATTAGTATTAAAACAATCCGTTCTCCACTTACAACGTGGAATATCTAGATATTGCGTATTAACTGGCGGAACTCAACCCCGCGCTTCGTCAATAAATCTCAAAATAATTTCCACACAAAAATCACACACAAACAACATATTTTGCTAACCCTACACCGTATGCAATCGTAATCGGCCGACTGGGGACGCATGGGCCGTTGAGACAGTGTTTTTAAAGCTTTCTTTGCCACCCTCCACCCCAATCGATGCCCGTCACGTAGACGTAGGTACAACGTCCTATCAAGTGCATAGAAGCACTTCTTAGATGTGTCTCTCTGTCGTTCTATGTATGAATTTGTTAATTTCTCACTGCAATACGGTGAGGTCATTTTTGTTTTTTCATTTCATTTAATGGTTAGGGAGTATGGACTTTTTTATACTTGGAGAGGTCATTATGATGAAGTGGGGTACCGTCTGACTGTAAGCATGGTTGGTTGCAGGTTCGATTCTCAAGGGAAATTATATTCATTTTCTCTGCCCTGGTCCTATTTGGATTGAGAATAGTGTCTTAACGCTAGGTTTTCCCTATATGGTAAAAATCATCAAGCTGAAATAATGAATGTGGATTTTTTCAGCGAATTTTTGTTGCAATTTTTTTAAGAAATGTGATGATGATTTGGACAATTAAACAAGGATATGTAAAGTAAAGCAACCCCTTATGTATATAGAAGTAATTATTTCAAAAATTACTTTTATATAAATCCATCTTCTCTAACTTTTACATACATACATAGCTTCACGCTGTATCCCACATATAGCAGGGTAGGCAGAGGGAACCTAGTGTTAAGACACTCCGTTCCCCACCTAACTTTGACATATATAGTATTAGGATGCAGAATAGTCGCAGAGGACCTAGAGTTAAGACTCTCTGTTTTCCACCCAAATTCCAAACACTGCATGTTAAGTAGCAGAAATCAATGCCACGTTCTATATTACAAGACCGAAGAAATAAAATCAATGTACATAACTATCAGTGGCGAGGCGTCCATACAACTCAATTCTCATCAGCTTGCCTAACTTTTCTAAGTACAAGTATGAGACCTAATAAAAAAATAAGGTCGCCACGAAAATATTGGTCATAAAAGTGCAAAAAACAAGCTCTAACATCTTATAGATCTAAAAAAAGATCATCGTTAAAATTCGATAGTGAAATTACTAAATAATATATCGGCTTCCCTAAAAATTACCGGCTTCCCTAAATATATATACCGGCTTCCCTAAATATACACTGGCTTCCCTAAATATACACCGGTTTCCCTAAATATATACACCGGCTTCCCTAAATATATATACCGGCTTTTCTTAATTTACCGGCTTGCCTAACCAAAAATTTCACCACTCGCCATTGATAACTATTCTTCCGAATGAGAATCAAACCCACAATCGCTAGCATTTACAGTAATACACTGTGCCACTACACCACGAAGATCATACCCAACGTAGATATAAACTAAATTAGCTGCATACAAATTTTATTTAATAATTTTCCACGTTAGTTTCACATGTGGAGGTGTTTTCAAGTCCGTGGAGTTCTGACAGCGACAGTTGTCTAAGTCAGGGTAGAAGTGAGCATTACTTCAACTTCCTAACTTCTAATTAAGGGAATCTGTATCGACGACGTGGAAATTATGTATTTGCTATATTAAATGACAATATGATAGTATGATAGACCGCGGCGTTGAGTTCCGTCACAATACGCTATATATCGAATTCGGGTGGAATGTGGTGTACGGAATGTTTTGACACTAGCTAACTTGCGAGATGAAGCGTGAAGGTGATAAAATGGTGGGTTTGAAATAGTTCTTTTTTTTTTTAACTTCACGCTGTATCCCGCATATAGCAGGGTAGGCAGAGGGAACCAAATAACCTAGTGTTAAGACACTCCATTCTCTTTCAACAATTCCGTTCCCCACTTTCCGTCGAATTGAGGCATTGCGAGTTGAGTGGCGGAACTCAACGCCGCGCTTTGCCTTGTTACCAAACCCAAGAAATGATAGTACCAAAATTTTACATTTCCTGGAGTGGGAATCGAACCCACAACCTTAATCTTTATTATATTTTAAAATATTTTTTTTAGCTTCAAGCTGTGTCCCGCACATAGCAAAGTAGGCAAAGGGAACCTGAGAACTTAGTGTTAAGACACTCCGTTCCCCAATATATTATAATTATAATATAAATATACATTTTTATAACAAAATTCACCTAACATTAAGTTAGTATAGAACATTAGCGAACTGACGCCTGCGGGGGACTGACGTGACAGAGTTGTCAGCAACACACTACACCAATGTACCCACTCTGCTAACAGCATTTTGTTGTTCTAACCATTTAAACGATTATTTAAAACTAAAATATTTTAAAATTATGTTTTTTAATATATTTTTTTACTATAACGTCTGACTGTTGACGGTTATGGGTTCAATTCCCTATACTAAGGAATGATTATATTTAAATTATTATTATTTTCCCCGTCATAATAAGATAAAGCGTGGCGTTTAGTTACGTAACTTAACACGCAATGTCTAAAATTCAGTTAGACAATGGAAAGCTGAGTGTCTTGACAAGAAGTGAGAAAATTCTCACTTCCACATACTAGATAACAATATATTAATTAAATATTATTATAATTTCCATACAATTAAATACAATACAGTAACCCACATTATGTATACAAAATGACAAGCGTCATTTCAACGTGGCACGTCAAAACGACAGTCAATTGGACAGGCGTCTATGTGCAAACGTTAATAAAGGGACGTAAGTAAACAAACTAAAATTTTTCATTATACATACATACATAGCTTCACGCTGTATCCCGCATATAGCGGGGTAGGTAGAGGGAACCTAGTGTTAAGACACTCCGTTCCCCACTTTTCGCCTAATTGAGGCATTGCGTGCTGAGTGGCGGAACTCAACGCCTGTTACCAAACCCAGGAAATGAACAATTCCATTTACAGCCGCACGTTTGTGCCTCTGTGCCACGACAGGCGTTAATTATTCATTATAAAATCATAAAATTGGATTTCGCGATTTTGAAACTATTTAAAATCCGTGGGAAACAAATATTCCTAAAGATCACCATTATAAGGTGAACGAGTACTTCTAACTTACCAATGAACTAACCAGGAATAGGTTTAGAGTTAATTTATACGCGGTAGAGATAGGCGCGAGAGCTATAGCAGCAAAATCTACTAAAAGATCTCGATTTTTTCTAGGATAATTACAACAGTTGATTTTTAAGACATATTCTGAAAACCGCACTAAGATTTTTTCGGCGTTAAGTATCGCAATTGAACACGCAATATCATGGATTCGGACAGAAAAAAGAGAACGGAGTGTCTTTATACATTCTCTCTGCCTAGCTTATACAATTGAAGGTTTGTTTTTTTTTGTTTTTCTTATATCACAAAATATAACATATTTTCAATACAATTCTATAAATAAACACACAGAAACCAAAATTTTCTCTACATAATGACAGGCGTCACTTCAACCAAGCGCGTCAGACCGACAGACGTCAATCGGACAGGCATCTATGTGCAATCGATAATAAAGGGACAGAAATAAACGAAGACGGAGTCAGAGTGGCGTGGAGCAATCCAGTCGCGAGTGTCATCGTTTGCGAGACGTGACGGGTGACTTGAGTTTGTGTATGGTACATGTTATGAACGAGAGCGTTGGTTTTGTATGAAATTTGAAGAATTTGATTTAATTTAAAATATAATTTTATTTTTTGTATATATGTGAATAAAAAAATATATATTATGCTTTTCTTAAGTAAATCGCTTTTTAACGTGAAATAATCATAGAAAAAGTATTTATTGCAAATTCGAGATAGGCTACGTTTAACTGATTTTTATACAATACAAGATACTTTTAGTTATATCATGGTATAATTTATAAATAGTAGCCTATGTGTTATTCTCATGTATAAGCCATATAATTGTAGTTTCATCTAAATATTTTCAGTAGATTTGCCTGAAAAAGTAACATCATCCATCCTACATCTTTCCATCCTTTGACGATTTCGCATTCATAATATTTACTCGCTGTCTATACATATCTCCTAATTTTGTTTGCGTGGATAATACATAAATTCACTGTCTTGTAGAATTTCAAGAAATCCTGTCTTAGCGCTCCTCTACACTCCCCAAACAGCCTATAATAATAGCTTAATTTTAACTTTATATGACCAGTAGTTTCGTATGTACGTTGTCTGTCAATCACTAAGTGACGCAAGCGTTATATATATACAGATTATAAAGATAAGAGACGCATAATTTCATTTAATAAGCTTAAAAATATAAAAAAAAAATCAAAAACTAAAACAACACAACAAACATGCACAATAGTGCAGTGTATAATCAATTAATAGTAAAGCTAAGAAAGCACACATAAGTAGCTGAACATTTCAGTCACGGCCCGCGGCCCGCCGTCGCTAGCGAGACAGAAACACTGACGTGACAGGAGTGACTTGAAGCGGACTGTCTAAGGTATGGGAGAGGGCGTTTTATTGGATATTTTTAGTTTTTTATTAATTTGATAACTCTTGTTGATGCAATGGTTGAAGATTCGATCTCTACGTGAGGACATAAGTATAAATTATTATTTTAATTTCTCCGCTCTGGAATGACAAAGCGCGGCGTTATTTTCCGCAATTTATACGCAATACCTCTAAAAGAAGAGTAAATTGGGAAACACAGCATCTTAACGTTATATATTTAATATGAGAACGAGAAAAACAATATCATTTTAACAATTTTTTCAGGTCTGGTACTTTTGTTATTTATAATAAAAATAGTTAAGAATACATCATTTCTATATAAAAAAGTCTTGAAGATCGTAGGAGGAAACCTATGCCTAGTGGACGTCTTGCAGCTGACCGATACCATCATGTCATCAAAATAGTATACTTATTTTTTTCAGTTTCTAGTTTTTCCTGCATAGCAAGGTAGGTAGAGAGCATTGTTTTCTCGCATGGCAAGGTAAGCGAAGAATTAGATCTTTAGTGTCAAGAAACTCCATTCTCCGCTTTCAGTTTGAGTTTGAGTCATTGCGTGTTAAGTAGCGGAACTCAACACCGCGCTTTGTCTTACTAGAACATTTTTTAATAATATAATAAATAATAATTATTATATATAACACATTTTTCTAACTTAAACCGCCTCACGCCAAGTCTAGAATGAAATTTCCAACGGAGCTGAGTAAACTTGGGGACGTGGCAGCGACAGTGCTGGCGTCATCCGATGCGAGTTGATAATGCAACTTCTAACTGCCAACTGACGGTAAATGTTTAATTAGCGATCTTTTTGTACTGATTTTTGATTAATTTTGATAATATCTTTACTTTTTTGGTCTAGATTTTAAAAGAAGAATTAATGTTAGACAATATTTGTGATATGGTACTCTTTTTGTAGCAATATGTACGAAGAATTAGCTTAACAAATGGACTTATGACTATTGTTTTTTTACGTTTTATTCAAGTAAACTTTAGTGGAATAAAATCGTACGGCTTAATTTATTTCACAATATAATTGAAAAAGTTAACAATATTTTGTCAACTGTGAAAGTACATTATGTCTGTGTGTTCGAATTCTATTCAGGATATACCTCGACCTGTCTAGATTAAACTACGCAATCTTAAACACAATATCTCGCTAATAATTAGCTAATGCTGTTTACAGGGAGTGTCTTAATACTAGATATTCTATCTACCCTGCAAGACGCCAAATTAAAAAAAATGCAACTACCTACATCTGTCAGATTTTCCATACACCAACATAAATTCAGTAGTAATTTAGCGAGATTCGCATCAGGTGCAGAATCTACAGCGTATGTATGGCCGAGGAGTTATTCTGAACGCCACCGGATGGACGTCGAATGAGCTCCGAACTGACAGCTCAATGAAAACGAGCAAAAACGCGATACGTAGTACGTGCGATATATCGTCTTGCGAATTTGGATAAAAAGAAATTGTTAACATGTCGACAGGCTTATGGTTTGCTTGGAATGTAGTTATATGCTAGAATCAAAATGATTTGAGGTTTTATTCCATTCAAAGCTTCTTAATCGCGGAATAATAATTATAGGTATCAAAGATTTTTTTTTTCAAAGATTTATTCTTAATCGAGAGAACGACTACATTGAAATTATTTTCATTGTCTCAATTTAGTATGATAAAACGCGGCGTTGAGTATCGCTACTCAACACTTAATGTCTTGATTTTAAGCGGAAATTTGAAACACAGTGTCTTAATACTTTATTCTCTGCTTGAAAAGAAGCTAAAAAATGATTTTTTTTTGCTTATTTACGTTATATTTATAAAATAGTTTTGTAATTTTCCACAGAAAGAAGAAAGAAAGCCATCATAGCTGCCGTGACGTAGTTAGACAAAATGCAGTGGATTTCGCTACCTAGCACGCTGTGTCTAAAGCTAACTGAAAGTGGACACTTAGAGTAACTTATCCCTAGGTTTAAATACCCAAGTTACCTTAATCACCTATGTTAATTAGTTACCTTAATCAACCCACAAAATTTAACAAACATGGATGCGAAGAAAACAGTACCAGTCAAATCCTTATCCAAAACCATCAAAAGTCACCCAAAACAAAGAAAACAAAACCAAGACTACAACAATGTTAAAATTTAGAACAGTTATAAACAGAGTGCAATACAATAATAAATAACGAGGCAATATCAGAGCGGGTGGGGTCCGGCGTTCTTGAAGCGAATGCCGCCCGAGTACACCCGTGACAGTCATTTAAGACTGACAAGGGTGGGGGGTGGTTAAAACCACCCGCCAGATGGATTGATATTGCAGCTAGCAGACGTAAGACGAAGCGATTGCATACGGAAAATAAAAAAGGTTTATTCAGGTATCGAAATGGGAGTTGACGGTTGAGTTTAATTAAATAGTTCGGATGTTTTACTTGTATGACATTTTTTAGTATTTTGATTCGGTTTTGATAATTTTCTGGTTTAATGGAAAGATGTGATATAATTAGTTGCTGAAATAGAAAGTAATTAGTAAAAGTTGACTGTCTTAGAAAACATAGACATTAAGATCTATGAGTTATATAAGCCTAGTTTTGAGTATTGTAAATGTAATAAGGCTGACAATATGTTCATAGTATATTAAAACACATGTCAACATTTTCTTGTTAGGGTTTTATGAAATAATTGAGTTTTTAATTATTTTTGTTATATATACAGATAAAGTATTAAAAATATAACTAGATAAAAAAAAAAAACAAATAAGAAAGACTTAGTTTTCTGCCTACATTTAAAGACCATACTCAAAATTTCTCGTCTATCGTCTACATATGTTATAACTATACTAGCTTTTTGCAGCAGACACTCCTTTCTCTACTTTCCGCCTCAAACCAATACATTACGTGTTAAGCTGCGTAACTTAACACTGCGCTTTATATTTCTGTATTAATATTTTCAACATAAGTTAAAAACATGAAAATTTTAAAAAACAAAATGACATATTTTACTTATAAAATATATTCCAGACTTTCAAGTGATGGCGATCTGGGGACAGTGACGTGACGGACCAGTGGGGGTGGGTGGTGGGCGGTAGTAGGAGGTGGTAGGTGGTTCGTAGATGTGTGCGAAAAATGTATATAAGTAGACGTTTTAAAGAAATTGTTTCAGTTTATTTGTTTAATTTTATTTTCTGTGCTCTAAATGAATATGATGTTATGGTGCAGTGTACGGTGATAGCGAGTTCGATTTTTAATAGGGGGATTATTTAGACTGTTTTTCGTTTTTGTCTGGTACAAAGCGCGGTGTTGAGTTCTAGATAACACGCAATATCTCTGTTTAAGCTGGAAAGTGGAGGAAGGAGTGCACAAATAAGCATGTTTTTTTAGTTTTTTTTAAATAAAAAAATCGTTTTTTGAAACGAAAATGTTGAATTTTAAGTGAAATTTGCATTTGTAGAGTTTAAAGCTGTGAATTTTAGATGTTAAAAAAGCCTATATAATAGTAAAGTTTAAATTTCAGCAATTAATGCTTTGTAAGAAACATTAATGTAAATAACACAAAATACTTTAAAAAATTCCTGGGTTTGGTAACGAGGCAAAGCGCGGCGTTGAGTTCCGCCACTCAGCACGCAATGCCTCAATTCAGCGGAAAGTGGGGAACAGACTGTCTTAACACTAGGTTCCCTCTGCCTACCTTGCTCAATGCAGGCTACAGCGTAAAGCTATATATGTATATACTTTAAAAATAATATAATATGTCTGTTTCCTTTTAGATTCGAACCCACATCCCATCGCGTTTACAGTCATACACCCACTGCGCCAACTCATCTCATTAATAAAAAAAAACAATATTCATAACGATTATAGCAAAAATTTCACACTCTTTCCCTAAATGATACAAAAAATCGTTACCACTAAAATATCCCATACATTTTCATACAAAAAGAAATAAAAAAATAATAGCAAAGTACACTTCAAACGTCTGGGTTGGACATTGCGTCATTTGCACAAAATTAAATACCCCAGAAGACGGACGTTCCTTGCCACCCTCCCACCCGATGCAGGTGAGACATGTCGCAGTTACATCATAGAAGTGGACAGCTTGAAATGTTTTTATGTATTCTATACTATAGTTCTATTCTATACTATTATAATTGTAGTTTATATTTGGAAATAATTTACGATGTAGGAAAAATAAGTATTTTTACTTTTAAACGCTTGTCGTGGCGCAGAGGCGCAAGCGTGCGACTGTAAACGCGACAGGTTGTGGCTTCGATTCCCACTCCAGGAAATGTAGAATTTAGTATTTTCATTTCTTGGGTTTGGTAACAAGGCAAGGCGCGGCGTTGAGTGCCGCCACTCAACACGCAATGCCTCAATTTGGCGGATAGTGGGGAACAGAATTGTTGTAAGAGAACGGAGTGTCTTAACACTAGGTTCTCAGGTTCCCTCTGCCTACCCTGTTATATGCGGGATACAACGTAAAGTTAAAAAAAAAAGTTATAAATGCTTAATGACAATCGAACCATAACCAATCACAATAACAAATCATAGGTTTTTCCACTACACCATGATTGCTCACTCGCTATTAAAACATATTAAAATAATTAATTTTAATATTACCTTTATACACCCATTCTACTGCAAAGACGTCAAGTCCCCCCCGGATGGATTGATATTGCACGAATGCAGGTGAGCGGTCCCAGCGATGGCGATTTATAAACTTGTCTTACTTTGAAATGTGCTAGCTTTACTGGAAGTACTGGTTTCACTTTATTTATAAATATTTTAACTTCACGCTGTATCCCGCACATAGCAGGGTAGGCAGAGAGAACTAGAGAACCTAGTGTTAAGACACTCCGTTCTCTTTTAGTATTCCGTTCACTACTTTCCGCCGTATTGAGGCATTGCTTGCTGAGTGGTGTTCAACGCTGCGTTCTTCTTTTAAAATTATTAATTAACTACAGTTTTTGCTTATTTTTAAAACAATACTCGTATAATTGCATATTCCTATTAGAAGTGGAGTAGTTACAGAGACCTTAGTATCCAGGTACTCTGGTTCTTTCTTCGTCTATCCGAAATCAAGATGTAAAGTATTGAGTGGCGGAACTCAACGCAGCGTAGTATAAATAAACATGATTTTTTTCCTGAATCAAAGCTATTATTATATTTGCAGACGTAATCGTCACGAGTGTCGCAGAATACTATCATACACATATATATCACACATAGTTATTTAGTTAGACAAGCCGCAGCGTTGAATTACGTCAGTAAATTATTACGTCAAAAACCACGTAATATCAAAAAGCAGTATCACAGACAAACTGCGGTGTTGAATTCCTCAATTCGGCGGAAAGTGGGGAACGGAATTGTTGAAAGAGAATGGAGTGCCTTAGCACTAGATTCTCTGGTTCCCTCTGCCTACCCTGCTAAATGCGGGATACGGCGTAAAGTTAAAAAACAAATTAAACTTTTTTTTTCAAAATCCGCCTAATGGCAAAAGTCACTCAAAATCCATTCTTAACAAAACAAAACAGTATACAATTGAAGTAAATTAATGTCTGATCTTAGCGTCCGTCGAAAAAGTGAAACACGTTGTCTCATACCCCATGAACGAGCGACATAGACATATGTCCCCTCTTATTATCGTCAATTAAGACCTATAACACCCAGCCATATATTTATTTAACCAACTTACCTAGACCTCTCATTTCGACTAAGCGCCCAAAAATATATCTAAATTTTCATATAAAATTGTGTCCCGTAGGTCAAAATTAACTGGACATCTCAATTTGGTTATGCCAAGATATGTTGGCTATGCAGCGTTGAGCTCTGTTTCTTTTTATTATGTATGAAAGTGGAGGTCAAAATAAGTTGGTACGGTTCGGCTTGAGTGATACGCGACGTTGACGAATGGACGACAGTTATATGTGATTAGTGGGTACGTTTCCGCTTTAGGGGATAAAGTTGGGTGAATTTATTATTAAATTAAGCTTCTTTAGTTTTGATGTAACGAAAATGCGACACTAGAAGGAGACAAATATGTTTGTGTGGGAAAGAGGGTGATGGTATAATATTTGTCTATTATATTAGTTGTATAAAAAATTTATTAAATAAAAAAAAAGTAAAAGTTAAAAATAAAGTCAATAATATTGAACAGGAAAACATTTATGATTATAATTTATTACAAACAATATTGGTTTTCTGCACTTCTCTATATTTATACGTATGCCCATTTTCATACTTCTGTAACGCAAAGTTTACATAAAAAGGAACCAAAGTTTTTCCTTCACTTTAATAAGTGAATTATATATTAATATATATATTATTTTTTTAGCTTCACGCTGTATCCCGCATATAGCAGGGTAGGCAGAGGAAACCTGAGAACCTAGTGTTAAAACACTCCGTTCGCTTAATATTTCCGTTCCTCACTTTCCGCCAAATTGAATGATTTCACGCTGAGTGGCGGAACTCAACGCTGCGCTTTGCCTTGTTATCAGAGCGAGGAAATGACAATATTACATTTTCATTAATTAATTTACTAATATAATGATTTCAAAATAATTAGTTTCTAAAATTGTCCAAGAATACGGAAGTCATAATAGGCAGACGACGGATGTACGTCACTCGGGACGAGATATGGCGGTTATTTGATTAATAGTTACGTTATGTTATGTTTTACTTATGTGTTAAGAATTGTTGAAAATTAGAAAGCTGTTATATTAAAGGTATTTAGTTCGATTCCTGTGCAAAGTTAGGGACCAGGGTCACGCTTTGGCCCGTATAGCAAAGTAGGGAGAAAGAACATAGTGTCAAGACACTCCTTCGCTTACCGCCAGAAATAAATATATTACGTAAAGAGGTCATGTGTATTTTGTAAGCGTTGACTAAGATTTTTTTTTCTATTTGAGATTGAACTTGATTAGAAAAAGAGACTAGACAGACAACAAAATAATCTTATATATTTTTTTAAATACTGGACTCTAAAAACATCGAACCCCCAACCTATCGACTCAATCAATTAAAATGTTAATAACTCAATAACAACTCGTCAGGTCTTAGCCTATTTAAATGGAACCAGCTCAGAAATATTAGCTATCACATACAAAAATATCATGAAAATTGGTGCACGCAGAAAAAAAATATGCGGTAATACACATACAAATATCAGTCGATGAACCTTGTCTTGATGAAGTCGGTTGAAAGTATGTATTGATTGCATCAACCATAGAACCCAAAACCTGTCGTGGCGCAGGGGTACAAGCGTGGGACTGCAAACGCCATAGATTGTGGGTTCAATTCCCACACCAGGAAATGGATTTTTTTATTTCCTGGGTTTGGTAACAGAGCAAAGCGCGGCGTTGAGTTCCTCCACTCAGTACGCAATGCCTCAATTCGGTGGAAAGTGGGGAACGGAGTGTCTCAACACTAGGTTTTCAGGTTCCCTCTGCCTACCCTGCTATATGCGGGATACAGCGTGAAGCTATGTATATGGGTTATTTTATAATTAATAACATCTCAAATAGGGCGCAGTACGGTAACAAATTAGTTCTCAATCGTTTATCAAATTCGTCGTCATGTCATAGCTCGTGTCACTTCGTCACGTATACGCTTTTAAGTGCTTTCCGTATTTTATTTATAATATAGAGAAGGCCATAGTGGTAAAGTGGAACGGCTTGACCGTAATCGCGATTGGTAGTGGGTTCGATTCCCACTCATGTGAATTCAAATTCTCTCTGACTACTCTGATATGGCAATAAAAGCATATTTGTACTGTGGTTTATGTAAAACCTGGTTCATGTTAGTCATTAAAAAGCATTATAATACATAGTAACTAATTTAGCCGCCTGTCGTGGCGCAGAGGCATAAGCGTGGGACTGTAAACGCGACCGGTTGTGGGTTCGATTCCCACTCCAGGAAATGAAAATATTTAAATAGTATTTAGCATATTCATTCCCTGGGTTTAGTAAGAAGGCAAAGCACGACGTTGAGTTCCGCCACTCAGCACGCAATGCCTCAATTCGGTAAAAATGGGGAACGGAGTGTCTTAACACTAGGTTCCCTCTGCCTACCCTGCTATACAGCGTGCTAGGTACGAAATAGTGTGAAGGATTTCAGTCAGAAAAATCAAAGAAAAAAAATATTAATAAACACTTTAAACTATATCACTTGAAGTGAATATTCACTTGAGTGCAGTGTCAGAAGCACGTTACATTACGCTCAGCTAATTTCGAGTTGGCTTGGAAAAATTATATTTTTAACCGAACATAGGGATCACAGCGCCTTTACAATCGGGTAGCTGACGCGGCCAGACCTAGTGTAATGCGGACATGGGCATGGGCGAAGCGATTTTGATGGTAATTAAAAAAAATGATTAAAAAATAGGTGCAGTTTTTGGAAGAATTTTTGTTTGGCTTGATTTTTTGGTTTTAGATCTTGTGAGAAGTTTAAGATATTAGATTAATTATTGGTATAGTTAAGTTAAACAATGATAAATGTTTATTAAAACAGATTGGTGTTTTACACATGGTGTTCTTTTTAATAAAAAAAATCTTTCATTGTTTTGTGTAGTTCTCCACTCTCTTCTCGTTTTCTTTCTCTATTATAAACCTTGTCTTTACTCTAGTAAAAATGAAAATATATACAACCTTCTTTTATAAATGTATTTTGAATACACATAATTATGACTGCGTCAAGAGATACTCAATATTGTATATATATACATTATTATAAAATGATCTCTGGAAAGACAAAACGCGGCGTTGAGTTCCGCCTATCAACACGAAATGTCTCAATGCGGAAAGTGAAAGACGGAGTGTCTTATCACTAAGTTCTCTTTGATTTTGAAAAATCATAAAAATGACAATCGAAAAATAATACAGCAAGAAATAATCAATTTTTTTTATATAAAAAAAAAATTAAATACTATACATATAAGCTTATACATTAATTATTCACTTATGCACGAAACTATACCGACACGCACCTTTATACACCAAGTCTAGCAATTTTCAAGCGAAATAAGCGAATTAAAATCGCCTCAAAGGAACTGGTCAAAGAAACGTTAGCATACAGGGTGTTTATTTTTAGCTGTTTACGAAGAGTTATGTTGGGTGAGTGACGGCCTTTGAGTGTAGGGACAGGGGTTAATAGTAAAAATTAGGTGCTTTTTGAAAAAATGTTGCCTTGACTACGTTTTGTTGTTTACCTTTGTTGGTAAACGTGTGGAGTGGAGTGAAGGTTTTTGTAGATGATGGTAATTGAATACGTGTTTTTGATGATGTTGATCATGTTGATTTATGCTAAGAGACACAAAATTTTACTAAAATCAATCTTAGTCCAGCTGTATATAATGTTTGTGAGTTTAATTCGTAATTGTAAGACTTAATATATAAAATGTTGTATTTTTAGTGTGATTAAAGGAAATATGGGTTTTGGGACTATGAAAATATCTAAATTAGATAAAGTAATTTACTTTTGAAACTTCAATTATGATGTTAGATTCAAAATTCAATCATAATGTTTATCATTTATTGAGTTTATTATAGTTGCATGCATTATTCATAATATATGTTCCCTGCTTAGTAAAATAACAAAGTTTCCAAGGCCATTCAAACAAATTTTAAAGCAATTGCCATTTAGAACAAATCGACAACAAAATAATGGGTCACCAAATTTCTTATATAAACTATGTAACTAACACTTACTAAATTCTTCTGTTTTTCCCGCAGTAGAAAAAAAAAATAAATTATCATTGCAATTCAAACACTTAACAACGCACAGTAGTGTGACAAGGACTACGAGTACAGAAACGTATGAATTAAACATAATCGAAATTTCGACTAAAACAAAGCAGTATTCGCATTTCAAAGGTAACTCTATTATTCCTACTAATTAGCCAACGTTTTAAAATCTGCCGACTGAATAGAGGGTGTTCTAAAAAACGTCCACGCTTTCCTTTACACGATTATCGAAAGGGTGGTTAGGTGGTAGGGGGGTTGGTTCTAGGGGTAGGGGGTGCCAAATGTACATTCGCTAACAAAAATCGGTCGATTTTTAATTAGGAACTCGAGGCGGGCGCGTGATCGGAATGGCATCGCTCATTGCATACTTTACTTCGTGCGACGTATTAGCGAAACTAAGTTACTTCAAGTTGACTATCCAATCAGCGATTGTGCTTAATGAGACGGTACTCTCTCTATGTTTATTTTAGTTGATGCGATTAGTTGAATTTGTTCTTTAATTTAAGTTAAATTTTGTGTGTTTCTTTTAATTTTGATATACTTTTTCGTTTTTTGGAACATCCTATATAAACTTGTATATATTGTATATAGTACATTATGAGGCTAAACAGATTTTGATAATATTTGGATATCATTATAGTTTATAACGTGAATTGGTAATGAAAATACTCTTTTACCATTTCTTGATTTACGGTTGGATACCTAACTATCACATTTTACTATTCTCTAAGACTTTGAAAATTCTGAAGTTTTAACAGATATATCTAGTTAGCCGTGTATATGATAACATGTAATTTTGTGACATATAAGATTTAAATGGAGTTTCTAAAACAATAAAATGTACTGATATTTAATTATTTTTCGTTCGTTTACTATTCGTATATTTATTGTATAGTACCCTAACCTAACCTAACCTATATAGTATCGTATATTTGATTTTTTTTATGTTTAAATGTATTAAATAATACAATTATGTTTTTAACTCTAAATTCATTAATTAACACCAATTTATCTTTTTAGTTTCTAAACGAAATTTTCAAAAGGATAAATTTTAATAAAAAAATTAAAATAGTAATATCTCTATACATAAATACATACAAAGCTTCACGCTGTATTCCGCGTATAGCAGGGTAGGCAAAGGGAACCTAGTGTTAAGACACTCCGTTCCCCACTTTCCGCCGAATTGAGGCATTGCGTGCTGAGTGGCGGAATTCAACGCCGCGCTTTACCTTGTTACCAAACCCAGGAAATGAAAATTTTCATTTTCTGGAATGGGAATCGAAACCACAACCTGTTGCGTTTGCAGTACGCTTATGCCACGACAGACGCTAAATATCTACATAGAACACAAAACTACTGACATTATCATAAAAATGAAAGAAATACATACATTCTTCTAAATATATATACATATATATATAAAAAATAAATATATTATTAAAGTCAACGACCTTCAGGTACTCAAAACAACTTGTACGTACGTATTTCTTTACGACATCCCCCACCCGTCTGAGGCTCATGCTTACTAACTGTCGCATTACAGGCCATCCCTAGCACAACAAAGCTATTTTACATTTTATTTAACTATACAAGCGAAATGCAACCTTGTTCTATCGTAATAAGGCCAGCTTTGGTGAATATATTAAATTTGTTTTATCATGTAAGTAAATTATGCAATTTTCAACCTTATCCAGTGGGAATAAAGGTGGTGGTAATATGAAAGGTTATGTTAATTTTAAGCTAATGATACGAGGCAATGGTACGTCTTCTGGAACTGCTAACTCGTCAATTGGTTTTTTAAGAAATGTCATGTGTGTTTTTTTTTGTTTGGGAGAATATGAAGAGAGAATGTAGTGAGAAATCACTATGTTCCTACAAAATATCGAATTTTAAAAAATTATTGAAGAAACTCGGACAGTGGAAGCGATAATGCGAATTTTAAAGTGAGCCCTTTAAGGGTTTAAAAAAGTGTAAGCTTAAGGCTACTCTTGTTTCTCTTTCTACCATAAGGTAAATTTATGGAATGTCAAAGAATTTCTTCTCTCATATTATAAAGTTATCATAGTATTTATAATCTAAAATCTAATATAATTAAGATTTTTATAAAAAAAGAAAATCGACTTCTAATAAAACGCACTGAAAAGTACAATTATAACAATAAACTCAAAATCACAAACATCCTATATAAGAAAGTTTTACTAAAATCTCAGTACTTTCTTTTAAAATCGGCGTAGAGGTCTGTCACTTAACACTTGGGGAACACAGTGAACGGAGTGTCTTGACACTAGGATTACTCTATCTACCCTGCTATGCGGAATAAAGAGTGAACAAACATACATACATAGCTTCACATTGTATCCCGCATATAGCAGGGTAGGCAGAGGGAATTGAGACATTGCGTGCTGAGTTGCGGAACTCAACGCCGCGCTTTGCCTTGTTACCAAATCCAGGAAATGAAAAATACTAATATTTGAAATTTTCATTTCTTGGAGTGGGAATCGAACCCACAACCTGTCGCGTTACAGCCTTGTGCCTCAGTGCCACGGCAGGCATTGAAAATGAAACTTCTTCCAAAATCTTTTTACTAACTTAAAAAAAATATATTTTTATTCTATTCTATTCTAGAAAATACCTTTCAACTATGAATATATCTAACAATTTCATCTAAACACAGCTATTTCTTAAATCCAATAGTTAGCCATAGTAATCGAGGTACAAAGGAATGCACTATACGTGCAGGTTTTTGTTCTAGCTCAATCGCGTTGAGTGAAAACTGCCATAAATGCTATTGAGCCAAAAATACTGTGGATGCGGCATTTTAATAAAATATTTAATAATATTAAAATGCAGGCAATTGTGGCGCAGGGGCACATCGTCTTGACTGTTAATACAATTGGTTATGGGTTCGATTCCTACTCAGGGTAAAGATTTGTTAAATTATTTTAATTAATCGGTTCTGATAAAACAAAACACGGAGTTTAGTTCTGCACTGAACACGCAATGTCCGGTCGAGAAACGGCGAATTGTGATATTAATTGGAAAAAGCTTCAAACTAGTATTATATAATTATTTGATTTTTTAAAGAAGTAATTGTAATTTGATCGGACTATGTCATTGAAAGGTGTCCAAGAGGAAATTTAGACGGTAACTGTGCAACTAGACTATTACCAATAACTTATTATAGAGCGAAGTTTTATAATTAAATCTTTTATAAGGAAGATCAAAATTATTAAAAAAAAATGACGCAGATTTTATTAAATTCGGCTTCTTTTCAATATTTCTGTAGTGATGAAACACTTTGTTTACCGCTTTTCGACGATTTTTGGGCTTCTTGACCCAGATCAGTGTAATCAAAAATTCTATCTATTTGATAACGATATTTGATAATGAGCAATTATTTTTAAGAGTGTTTCTTTTAGTTTCTTTTTCGAGCATTTTTTTATTATTAGTAGCCGTATCTATATATTTTACACTATACTCTTTGCGGTATCGTTTGACTGTGTTCAGTTCAAATTACTGTAGTGTTTTCACTTTATGTAACCTTATTTTTGTAGACATAAGAAAAATTGGTCAAGTATTTTTAAAGAAGTAAACGGAGTGTTTTGACACTAGATTTTTTTCTCTGCTAAGTGGGATTAAAAGTGAAGCTACCATATTTTTAATGTAAATGCATGTACTGTTATACATACATTAAAAAGTTTTAATTTTAGAAAGTCACGTAAAAAGCATGAGGACCCCCTGAAGGGCATGCATGAAGAGGTTAATGACTGTGGACGAGGCGAAAGAGGTATGCAGGGACCGTAGCGCTTGGCGCTCCGGAACTCTGACTACCCCGCTAGGGATAAAGCGTGAAGTTAGGTAAGGTAATGTAATTTTATAGAGTCATAAATTATGTCGGTTAAATTGACTTCTTAATAGGAATCAAAAACACAATTATGAAATTGGGAGTTAAGTTCAATAAGTATTAATTGTTCGTATAGTATTAATCTAGACTACTGCTTTGTACTGCTGCTAGATGAACACGACTAGATTTACTACCACAATTGCCTATCACATAACGAAATATGTATAATGTCATATATATACAACTCTTCCATTACTGAGTGACTGATAAACAATACACGGCCAGAACTTCGATTTATAGACAAGTACAAAAACTTAAGGCCCCTTCTTATTGTTTTTTGTTTCTCTTAGGATAGGCAGAGGGAACCTGAGAACCTAGTGTTAAGACACTAGCATTCGACAATCTCTTAAGATAACAGTTCTCAACTTTCCGCCGAATTGAGGCATTGCGTGCGGAGTGCCGGAACTCAACGCTGCGCTTTGCCTTCTTACTTTGTTGTTTACATATTAAAGAAATGATAATAATATTATATCGTTTTAGATGACCATGACATAAAACTAGGCATATAAGACTCATAGAGATTGGTGTTTCTGTGTCCCCTAAGAGAGACAAGTTTTTGTAATTAGTAGCTTTTGTTTGAGTTTAATTATATTTAATTAGCTTTCCGCTCGTGACTTTGCCTTCATGGTTTTCGATATTCGGGTAGAACTTTTTTTTGATGAAATTTCATACAAACTTTTGATTCCGTTTACTTTATTCCCTTATGGTTATTTTCAAAATGCCTTTTTAGTGAGCACTTACGCTATACAAAGATTTTTTTATAGTTTCACTCTGTTTCCCTCACATAGCAGGGTAGGCAGAGGTAACCTAAGAACTTAATATTAAGACATTGCGTTCTCTTTTAACATTTCCGTTGCCCACTTTCTACCGAAATGAGGCATTGCGTGCTGAGTGACAGAACTCAACGCTGCGCTTTAAAATAAACTTTCTGGAAAGTTTTAGGATTCTAGATTTACTCCAAACATTGCGTGTTCAGTGGAGGAACTATTCACTGCGGTTTGTTATAAAATTAACAGATATAATTATTCCGAGAGGGATCGAACCAGCAATCGCTTTTACTTTCATTGTTCCACTGCGCCACAATGACCTCTACATTTATACACAATTAAGATATTAACAAATAAAATGCACTAAAAAGTACAAATATTACGAATAACTCAAAAACTACTCAACAGATCTTGTCTAAAATTAAAAAAAGACCACATCAGAAGCACTAGCTATCAAATCAAAGAAGAATCATCAAAATTGGTACATATAAAAAAATACAGCCAAATTCATCACCTTTTTTTGAAGTCGGCTAAAAATTCTAAACAAACTCAAAACTAATATGCTATTAAGATATCAATCAATTGGGAAACGGTTTATTGTAGCTCCCGCGTCCCGATGGCCAGTCATAAAATTAACATCGAAATGGTCACGTTCATACACTGGCTGGATTGATAAAATCGTAGTACGTAGTATATATTTATGGGTTATTTTATGGGAGTTGTGTCTCAAGTAGAACAAAACTGTTATATTTTATGTGTGACAAAATGAAAATTATGAGTTGTATTGAGTTAACGCCTGTCGAGGCGCAGAGGCACAAGCGTGCAGAGGTACACGCGACAGGTCGTGGGCTCGATTCCCACTCCAGGAAATGGAATTTTTCATTTCCTAGGTTTGGTAACAAGGCAAAGCGCGGCTCTGATTTCCGCCACTTAGCACGCAATGCCTCGATTGGTGGAAAGTGGGGAACGGAGTGTCTTAACACTAGGTTCCCTCTGCTTACCTTGGTATATGCGGGATACAACGAGAAGCTATGTATGTATTTGTCCCTTATAGTAAGACAAAACTAGGCATCAAATTCAGCCACAGATCGAATGATCTTGATGAAATTTAACAACAGTACCTAATATAGCTTAATATGGGTATAAAAAACATTAAATAGTTTCAAAAAAACCCCGGTCATTGGTCACGAACATCCGGACACATGTTCAAATTTTGAAACAAATCAAATAACTAGAAGTGATTCAAAATAGCATTTAAAAATTTTACCTTAATATCTAATCCACGTGAATCCAATAAAAGCGTGTTATCCAAACAAAAGTTTTCAATAACATTTTTTATACATACATATATCTTAATTATAGCATTTAGCATATACCACACACGAGAGAACATAATCAAATATCAATTAACTACTTCTGAAATGAAATCTTTGAATAAACATAAAGAATAAATTTAATTATTTTAAATATAATAAATTTGCTATCCGTCGATATATTTACATATGTATGTAGAATATTAGAAATACATTATGAAATCAGGCTATTGTAGCGCAGTGGAAGTTAACTGTAAACGCGATTGGTTGTAGGTTCGATTCCTACTCAATATCACTATTCAATTATTTTTGAATAGTGTTATGAGGACAATAGCAATTAAAATATTTATATATCTTTTCACCTATATATTTAAGCCATGTATGGGATATTTAGCATATGTATATTCACAAACGTAATGGAGAACGGAGTGTCTTAACACTACGTTCCCTCTGCCTACCCTGCTATATGCGGGATACAGCGTGAAGCTATGTATGTATGTATAATCACATTTTTTTGTGTCTTCCATACAAAAAAAATAATAATTACACGTCAGAAATAAATGTTTTACATATTTAACTAATTCGGCCAAAAATATGTTTTCCAATCATTCCCTCAACCCAAATTCGAACCCTGGACCCTCACACAAATTACAACATCATCTAAACAACGAAAAAATAAACTCAAATCATATATAAACAAAATAATCATATAAACTATTAAAATTATTTGCAATACATCACGCTGTGACAGTGTATTTATAGTGACCATAAAAATGATATATGACGAATGATATACACTGAATTAATAAAGATGACCTCATCTGATGCAAATCAATATCATTCATGTTTTGATACATTTGCTGGTGGTTGTTTGGTTTTTTGGGTTCTTTGGGTGGTGTAATGAAACCATCTAAATATATATATATATATATATATATATATATATATATATATATATATATATATATATATATATATATATATATATATATATATATATATATATATATATATACGTGAAGCAAAAACTTTAGGCCCCTAGAGGGAGCATGAAACTTGGCACATTTATAGTTTCTATAGCAAAGGAGTGCACAATGATAATATCTTTTTATAAAAATGCATAAAAATATATTAAATTAATAAAATATATGTTACCATGGTTTGATGAACATGTTTATGTAAAGTCACATACACGTTGCTAGGCAACGCGTTGTTAACGCGTCGATGGGGATACTAGTTTTTATAAAAAATGGGAACCGACTTTAAAGAAAATGCACTAAAATATACAATTGTTATTAATTACTCCGGAATATCTTTTCAGATATTAGCTAAATTAAAACGGGACCACATCAGAAGTACTAGCTATCATATAAAAAAGAATCATCAAACTTGGTTCATCTAGTAAAAAGTTATTCGGTAATAAATTATCCACAGTCGAACTAATAACCTCTTTATTTTGTCGAAGCGCAGAGGTACAAACGTGCGACTGTATATGCGACAGGTTTTGGGTTCGATTACCTACTACACTACTACTGCCTACTCCAGGAAATGGAAATTGGAAGTTTAAATTTCCTGGGTTTGGTAACAAGACAAAGCGCGGCGTTGAGTTCCGTCACTCAGCACGCAATGCCTCAATTCGGCGGAAAGTGGGGAACGGAGTGTTTTAACACAGTGTTCCTTCTGCCTACCCTGCTATATGCGGGATACAGCTTGATGATATGTATGTATGTCTATTAAAATTACAAAACACTACTAAAAACACACAATTTACTCATAAAATAGTAATTCCACTAGGATTTGCATAATATTACAATATGTGGGACATTCCTGTTAACTTTTAGGGTGGTTACGCTCGTTTTGATTCCGTAACAACCTATTTGATAGCTTAGACGAAGTAAGCGAGTTGTTCAAATGTTTTAATTTACATATAGGCAATATCTATTAAATAAGATTATTTAAACCGGGCTCAAGATCAAGTTAGTGATGAGACAAGTGTAGTGACTCTTTAGCGTTATTTACTTTTTTTTTGCTTCGCCCTGTCCCGCACATAGCAGGATAGGCAGGTAGAGTGGCGGAACTCAACCCCGCGCTTTACCTTGTTGTTCTGTTTGTCAAACTAAATAATAATAATAAAAAAATTGTTCAATTTCAAAATCAACGCCGTCAGAATATCACACCAAACCCTGTCACGAAATATTAACTGAATATTTTCATCACTATGTAGACGTGATCCGTACCTTTTCTTACAATTTTCATATTTTTTTCTTATAACTTAATTAGACTAGGAACTTTCTATATAGAAAGCCTTACATATATAAGATTTTTTTATATATAAGATTTTAGCTTCACGCTGTATCCCACACATAGCAGAGTAGGTAAAGGGAACCTGAGAACTTAGAGTTACAACACTCCATTCCCTTTTTTCCGTTCCTTTTTTTCCGCCAAATTGAGGCATTACGTGCCAAGTATCGGAACTCAACGCCACGCTTTGCCATTTTATTTATATATAAGTAGTAATTAGTAAGAGTGTTTCAACACTAGCTTCTCTACTCTCCTTCATAATTACATACATACATAGCTTCACGCTGTATCCCGAACATAGCAGGGTAAGCAGAAGAAACCTAGTGTTAAGACACTCCGTTCCCCATTTTCCTTCATAATTAATACATAAAATTGAATACAGAACCACGCAACTAATAGACGAGGGTCGCCACGCTATAAATCTTTGCCGGACATTACCTAATATATTATACGTATGATATTTGTAATTTAAAACATGATGGTTAATTTCATATTCCGTTGTAAATCAAATATTTAATGGGAGGACGAGTGTGGATGAGATATGGCCGTCTGATTAGGATTTTAATGAGATTATTGACTAGTTTATTGGTATGATATCTTTATATGAACACGGCGTTTGGTTACGTCACTTTTTTTTTAGCTTCACGGTGTATCCTGCATATAGTAAAGTAGGCAGAGGGAACCTGAGAACCTAGTTTTAAAACACTCCGTTCTCTTCCGTTCCCCACTTTCCGCCGGATTGAGATATTGCGTGCTGAGTGACGGAACTCAACAGCGCGCTTTGCCTTGTTACCAAAGTTACGTCACTCAACTTATTTTAAACAGAGATCAGTATATTTTGATACTACGGTACTCTCTGTCTACCCTCTTCACTCGGAGAAACCGAGAAGCTGGCGTAGTAACAGTCTGGGTAACTATGCTCGTAATGCTCGTGGGTTCAATTCCATCCCAATTTGAAGTAAAAATATTAGTTACGTCAATCACTTTCTTTTTTTTTAGCTTCACACTGTATCCTGCATATAGCGAAGTAGGCAGAGGGAACCTGAGAACCTAGTTTTAAAACACTTCGTTCTCCTCCGTTCCCCACTTTCCGCCAGATTGAGGTATTGCGTGCTGAGTGGCGGAACTCAACACCGCGCTTTACCTTGTTACCAGAGTTACGTCACTCAACCCAATTTAAACGGATATCACGTTTGACGTACCCTACTTACTAGAGTACGAAGCTTTTTTTTTAATTTTATGCATGGACAGGCTATTCTGGCGTAGTAAACGTACTTTATTTTGGGAAAGAGAAAACGGAGTGTATTAACACAAGTTTTATATTATATGCATGTAAGTTTTGTTTTTTTTTTAACTTCACGCTTTATCCCGCATATAGCGGGGTAGACAGAGGGAACAAGAGAACCTAGTGTTAAGACACTCCATTCTCTTTCAACATTTCCATTACCCACTTTCCGCCAAATTGAGGCATTGCGTGTTGAGTGGCGGAATTCAACGCCGCGCTTTGCCTTGTTACCAAACCCAAGAAATGAAACCAAATTTTACATTTCCTGGAGGGGGAATCGAACCCACAATCTGTCGCGTTTACAGTCGCACGCTTGTGCCTCTGCGCCACGATAGGCGTATTGCATGTAAGTTATCATTAAAATATCCCGAAGTCACTAATATTATCATGAATAACAAAACAATGACATTGTACTTTACAACTAGTACGTCCATTTTACAAACATGCATTTTCTATATTAAATTTGTACTGAGCTTTCTAAATATACGAGTAATCTATTTGAAAACTTTATTAGACAAAGCTTATTATTTATATTGTACTGACCAAGTGTATTGTATATTGAGATATAACAGAACTATTGGATAATTAAATTAATAAGTAAAATTATCTATAAATGAGATGTTTTTTTCTAAATATAAACTAAAAAACTAACAAAGCAAGCCACGGCGTTGAGTTCCGCCATTCAGCGCTCAATGCCATAATTCGGCGGAAAGTGGGAAACGGAGTGTGCATAATAAATAAAAAAAAGGTCAAACCTAGTGGCACACTTCTTTCATCTTTTTCCTTGAAAGTCAAGAGATTGCGCGTCGAGTGGCGGAACTTAACGCCGTGCTTTCTCGTACGTATGTAGGGAAATGAAAATAATTTAATATAATTATTCTTAGTGTTAGTGGGGAACGGAGTGTCTTAACACTAGGTTCGCTCTGCCTACCCTGCTATTTGCGGGATACAGAGTGAAGCTATGTATGTATGTATAATTATTCCTACCCGCTGTCTTCGTTAGGTTGGCCTCTAAGATTAATATGAAGGTTGCGAATTCAATAGTTAAGAACAATTGTTGATATCTATTAATACAGAAATCGATTCTTTCGGGAATGATTCTATATTTCAATTCTTCCTACTTCCCCATCTATGATAAAACAAGACGCGGCGTTGAGTTCCGTCACTTAATAGGCAATGTAATAACTTAGGACTAAGGTAGAGAATAGAGTGCCTGAACTAGGTTCTCTATAACTATCCTGGTTTGCGGAAAGAAGCTACAAGATTTTTGTTTTTTAGATTCACGCTGTATCCCGCATATAGCAGGGTAGGCAGAGGGAATCTAGTGTTGAGACACTCTGTTCCCCACTTCCCTCAACGCCGCGGTTTGTCTTATTACCAAACCCAGGAAATGAAAATACTAAATTTTACATTTCCTGGAGTGGGAACCGAATCCACAACCTGTCGCATTTACACTCGCACGCTTGTGCCTCTGCGCTTCAACAGGCGCTTTTATTTTCTTAATAATTATTATTTTCTTATATATTAGAAATCTGCATGTATGTACATGTTTTTTTTTTCAATTCACACCTGTAGGTCACATGTTAATTTAACGTCAAAATGGAGATTAACGATTAGATTAAAATTTATTTATATTTATTTTGCCTGACACGCAGAAGGTTCTTCACACCTGCCCGCTATGATGTTTTGTAATTAAAAGTGTATGGTTTGTTTTTTTAATGAGTAAATTAGTTGCTTATATGCAACATGTCATAACAGAATTAATAGCGTTATCTACGCTATTAATAATACTTAAAGACATGTGAAGTTAGATTATGGGCAGTTTTTATCCTGATTGAGTCTAAGAGTATTAAGAGTATTAATTAAATTTCATACTTTTTCCTTCATAAAAAGATATATAGAGAGAACCTAGAGTACCTACACTCCGTTCTCCGAAATAAAATTTTAGAGAGACCTAATTCACGTTTTATATACCTACTTTTAGTTAAGACACTCCGTTTTATTAACATAATGTTTCTCAATTTCGGAGGAATTGCGGCATATCGTGCTGCGTAGAGAAATTTAACACTGCGCTTCGCCTTGTTACATTTAGTAAATAAAAAAAGGAAGGCAAATCTCCAGACTGACGTATCCACACCAAATCACACAAACGAGACAAAGCTTTAGTTATTTAAAGTAGAGATACAGAACCTAGTGTTAAGATTCTCCTCTTACCGAATTCTTTTTTTTATCCCGCACGGGAAACGGAGTGTCTTTACACTAAGTTCTTTCCCTCTGCCTACCCTGCTATATGCGGGATACAGGGTGAAGCTAAAAACAAAGCACAGCAGGATAGACAGCGAAACGGGGCACTCCGTTCTCTTAAATTTCCATTTGTGTCATCTGACGGAATTCAACGCCGCACTTTGCCTTGTTATATTTTATATATAAACGAAAAAAGCAACCTCCAGACTGACGTATCCACACCAAATCACACACGAAACGAGACAAAGCGTTAATTATCTAATCGTGCACGCAATCGCGGCATAATGAGCCGTTGGTCGGACCCACCGTAAATCTGTCATGCGCAAGCGACGACCCACATCTTGATCGGGGAGGTAAGCTTTTTATATATTTTTTTTTTACTATACAAGTATTTATGAACGTCGTGCACTTTTAAATTGTTTTAAAGTTATGTAGTTTATGAGTTTATGAGGACTTTTTTAAAATATTTTTTTAATGACTATAGACGAGGCGAAAGAGGTATGGGACAAAGAGTTTGGCACTCCGTTATCCCTGACTACCCCGATAGGGATAAAGCGTGAAGCTAAATAATAAATAAATAAATAATGATGATAAAATATGAACGTATTAGAAAAAAGGTTTGCAATACAGGCATTTGCTTAGTTTTCGCTTTTAATCTATTAAATTTAATTTGTATTATTTGATATCGATGCAATTATTAATCTTTATCCTTTAATTACTTTACTAATATTATAAATATGAAAATTTGTAAATATGTTGGATACTATTTCACACAAAAACTACTGAACAGATTTTGATAAAACTCTACAGTAATATCGCTTATACAATAGAATAACACATAAACTTTAATTTATAAAAATTGAGTGTAATTTCCCCATAATATAAAAACAAATCTCTAGTATAAGCATAGTCTAAATATATATTTCTTACAACGAAAGATAAATGATAATTCCCTATACAAATAGGTATTTATATAAGTACGAAGTTTATTTTAACCGTGCAAAGTAACGTACAAATCATTCAACTGGCCGTAACTACATTAATCATTGAAAGGTCTAAACCTCACGCGATTGGTCGACGGTCGGACAATTATTTGAACGCTGCGCTCCTATTGGCCGATATTTTTTTCTTTGGGCTCATTTGATGGATTCCCGTCAACTCTTGCGCAGGTAACGTTTTTTGTACTTTGATTGATAAATTGTAATTTTTTTCTGTTTTTGTATTGATCGATCGAGGTTTTACGTTTAACATGTTTTTAAAGTACATAGCTTGTGTCAAAGATGGCGGAAGCTTGCATGATTTTTTTTTGTTATTTTACTGTGTTTTTTTGTAAAACATATTGTAAAATAGTTTTTTCTGTCAAGTATTTATTTTTTTACAATAATTATATAATATATACATTTACTGTTTGTGATAATATTCATTTTAAAGTTTATATATTAAAAAGCAAAAGAAAAAATATATTTATATGATATATAGAATCGTCAGTTTGTTAATACAAGCAATATAGTATAGTAGCTGCATGTCATATGAAATACGATAGTCATGAGTTCAAATCCCGTGTCGTAAAAATACTTAAAAAATATCCTTCCTTTCACAACTTCATATTTTTGCTCATATATAAATAGGCAGAAAATAACTTGTGTGTTGTGTCATACACTCAATCCTTCACTATTAACACAAATTTTAGACATTACGGAACTCAACGCCGTGGCATACCTTACCAGAGTGGATAAATGTAAATATATTAAAAGTAACTCATTTTACTTTCAAGCTATATCAAATAGCATCTAGCAAAGTGTGCTCACAACAAGATTATATCAAGTTTATTAATAGTAACTGAAGCAGGTAAATAGTCAACATAACTGGACACGTAAAAGCTGTTTTAACCATATTTTATATGAGGTATATACCTCAGTATTACTCAGTTTCCTGTATGACGACATACATAGCTCTACTTGGAAATACTGTATTGAACATACAAAATCAATGCGCCTGTCGTGGCGCCTAGGTACAAGGGTGCAACTGTAAACGCGATAGGTTATGAATTCGATTCCCATTACAGTAAAAGTAAAATTTAGTATTTTCATTTCCTGGGTTTGGTAACAAGGCAAAGCGCGGCGTTGAGTTCCGTCACTCAGCACGCAATGCCTCAATTTGGCGGAAAATGGGGAACGGAATTGTTGAAAGAGAACAGAGTGTCTTAACACTAGGTTGTCTGATTCGCTCTGCCTACCCTGCTATGTGCGGAATACAGTGTGAAGCTATAAGAAAGCAAATTATGTTATAAGCAGAGAACAGAGTGTTTTGACACTATGTGGACATGTTAAGGAAAAAGAATAAAAGGAATTCATAAAAGGAAATTAATTATTTCAGGGCATCGTGTTCAATAAACTATTTCTATCCCTAATCGGTGTTCGAACCCACATTTACCTCATTCTACACATAATTGCAAATATTAATGTCCCACACACATCAACTTAGTAATAAAACTAAATATAACAAGCGAAGCTCCCGATACATAGCATAGTCGGTAAAGATCGTACGACGAAAAATATTTAAGCGGCCGTAACTTTTTAACTGCTCCGATAATAGTTTAATAGACCTGGCCTAACGAGCGGGAGTTACTTTATCTATGAGTATAATTTAAAGCGTCCTGCAGACTATATATAGATTGGTTTATCTATTTTTTTTTTATCTTTAAGATAGATATTCAAATATTTTATGTTGTTTTATAGTCTTTTTGTTGAGGTAATTACTGTGTTTTTATGTGTTTGGTTTCTGGGTGAGGGTAGTTAGGTATTGAAGCTGTAAGCCAGATTGGTGAGAGAAGTGCAAGTTTTTTTGTAAAATTCACACATTCAAAAATCGCGTATTTATGCACAGCGTAGAGATACGTGAATATTCTTAGAATTTTTTGAGTAACATAAATTTGTAAAAACCTCTCTATAGAGATGCTAATAGTAAAAATAAGTTGCAACAAGTGAAACGTCAAAATTTCTATAATGATTATTAATATTTATAATGGCTTGGTAGTTAGACCGCCTAAACAGTTTTCAAGTGGCCTAGTTCGAGTCCAGCTACGTTCAATTTTTTTATGTTTTGTAAAAATTTTTTGGTTTAGTTAATAAACAAGTGATATTAGAATATATACTTGAAAATATTTTTGTCACTCTTCAAAAAATAACACTTATATTAGATAAATATCTATTAATTTATATATAGAAAAGAAGCTCCATAACGTATCATCATGCGGGTGCCCATCGTGTTGCAGAGAGAGGAGTTTGAATAGTGGCTGGAACTTACAACACAGTAGGTTTAAGCCCCCCCTTTAAAATTTGTTAACGTTCATCTCCACTGTCCGTGCTTCTCTCTCTACCAAATTTGAAAAGATCCTTCTGGGCAATGTGCCTTCAAATACGTGCTGAAAAGCAAGCCGAAATCTTTAATATTTTAATTTAAAGTAATATTAAAAATATATAAGAATAGTTTCTAATAAAAAAATAGTGTGTGGGCAGCCTTATCGTTAAGTGTCGGTATTCTTGATCTCACGCGTAAAGTTATAAATACGAGTGCCAAGTTGGATTACTTTGTAAACAGATATATGTATAAATTTTATCAATCAAGAAATTAGGGATGCACATAAAGTTTTATTGTGTCTCACTGATGCCCTCGTTGATTGTAAACGTACCTGAAAAAAAATTATATCATTGTGAGCTAGTAAAATTCTATATGAATTTAATAAAAAATAAACTATATATAATATTTAATTTCTTATTTATATGTAATATTTAATTTCTATATATATATATATATATTTCTGAGCCCAAAAGTGGAGTAAGTGTGCGACTGTAAGAGCGATGTTGTGGTTCGATTCCCGTAACAGGGAATGGAAATATTAAATATTTATAATAATTAATATTAACTATTTTCATTTCCTTGTTCTGGTAACAAGGCATAGTGCGGCGTTGAGTTCCGCCACTCAGCACACAATGCATCAATTCGGCGGAAAGTGGGCAACTGTAATCTTAAGAGAACGGAGTGTCTTAACACTAGGTTCTCTGGTTCCCTCTGTCTACCCCGCTATGTGCGGGCTACAGCGTGAAGCTATAAAAAAAACAAAAACACAATTTCAATTAAAATAATTTTCTTATTCAGATTACTCCTTGGTGTAGATTCAAAAAAGTAGAATATCAAAGTAAACGCGCAACAAACAGTAAAACGAAATTGAACCAAAAAACTCATTAGCGGCGGTAATACTGACCTAAGAACAACAATACAATGGAAATGGCAACTACGCATTTATTTTAAATAGTATTTTTGTATAAATTTCAGTAAAAAGAATTAAATTTTGAATTTTAAGTTAAAAAAGAAACTTTAAGAATTCAGTAAAGCTCACTTAGTAATTTAAAGTTTAGGATACATTTCTATCTGTCTTCATATAAAACGCTTGCCTTACTGAGTCATTGACAGAACACGTCACGAATCACGTCATGTATGTATGTATATATAAAAAATATTTATAAAATATATTGAAAAGTAATTTCCCTAAGGAATCTCAAAAAGATGTAAATAGATAAGAGATAAGATATATATAGAGAGATACTTATGATTTTCAGCATGTTTGTCTATTTGTGTATCTACATATGATTTTCTGATTTTTGAAACTATAAAAGGTTTTTGTTGCATAGCTATTTGGCTTAGACGAGACATTGTGTATAATTAACCGTCACACCTGATCTAAAACCAAAGTAGATCAACTAAACTATAACCTTACCTATCGCAATAACCTGAAACCTACAGTAGCAATGAAAACCTTGTATCAAAACACTACTTATTAAAGCAAAAATATATAAAATAATATAAAAAAAATTCAACTATATTAAAAAAAACGATAATATCCACTAAATACCCCTTCCGCTACTCACCCATCTACTTACTTTAAACAGCAGTCTAGAAGCCAAAAGCACTAAATAGCCTGTGACAACTGCATTAAGACTCCAGACACACTGGATTCGTAATTTTGAGGCAAAATAAAGAAACTTGAAACGGGATGATTATTCGAGTGTGCATAATATTTTGTGAAAACTAGCATTGTAATATTTCGCTCGGGTTAATACTGTAGCCTTGCCAGGGAATTTATTTAAAAGTAACTTAACTTGAATATTGTTTAGTTTTGCCTGGTTTTGAGGAGGTTGTAGGTTCGATTCCTTTTTTTTCTATATTCATCATAGACGGCAAATGAGCGGAAGGACTAGCTGATGATACTGTAGCCTTGCCAGGGAATTTATTTAAAAGTAACTTAACTTGAATATTGTTTTGGCTGGTTTTGTTTGGAGGAGGTTGTAGGTTCGATTCCTTTTTTTTCTATATTGATTATAGACGGCAAACGAGCAGGACTAGCTGATGGTAAGTAGTTACCTTCGCCCATAGACATCTACAACTCTAGAGGAGTTGTAAATTAGTGGCCACGGTAATCCGCCATCGAAACCACCACATTTTAGGGAAAGGATGGGTGGGAATAGGGAAAAACCAGGCTTTTGGCCTGGATATTTGGTGGTTCGTCTTTGACATGATAGTGGTCGCGAGCCAGTCGGATGACGAATTTCCTACTACCTAATTACTGGGATACCCGCCTCTTACGGGACGTTACCCAGCGGCGAAGGGGAATTGTATGCTAACCCCGTCCCCTGACAGGGTAAATGGTCATGGGTTCCTGTTTGTGGTAAAGTAAATTAAGTACACAACATTCTGTATGAGACACAATGTTTTCAATATTCTTTTCAATTAAAGTTAAGAAGCTATCGTAACGCAGTAGTAAGTGTCTGACTTTTTCTAAGCTCTAGTAAGACAAAGCGCGGCGTTGAACTCCGCCGCTTAATAGACAATGTCTAGGATTTAGGCGGCGAACGGAGTGTCCTGACACTAATTTCACTCAGAACCCTGCTATGCGCTGTTTTTTTTTATTTCATTTTATCTACACATTACAATACTTTGGAACAAAATATTATTTTAAATGAGTTCATTCACATATAAATATGTTTAAAAACATATAAATTTACTAATATATGTCACTTTATCGACATTATATTGTTATATTATACTTTGAGGTCATCATGTTAGTGGGAATCGAACCCACAACCATTGCGGTTATACCGCAATGGTTGTAGGTTCGATTCCCACTAACAGGAATAACTTTATTAAAACTAATTGTAGCTCACAAGTTCGATTGCGTGGACTATAAAATCTAAAACTCATTTTTTTCCAAGTCATGGAAGTATGTAGTTACTTATTTAAAGAAAATCTTTCTTAGTATTCTACACTCTTTAAGCATCCTAAATGCTAAATATCAGTTTTCTATAGCCAGTAGTTTCGGCAATACGTTGTCTGTCAGTCACTATGTAACGCAATTTTTAACTAACTTCAACAAAAGGAGGAGACTCTCAATTCGATTGTATTTCTATGTGTGCTACCACGGCATTTCCTTTTATTGAGTGAATCGATTTAGATGATTCTTGTTTAATATGATAGCTAGTGTTTCCAATGTGGTACCATTTAAATTTAGCAAAGATCTGACGAATAGTTTTTGAGTTATTCGTAATAACCTGACTTTTTAGTGTATTTAATTTAAAATCGATTTTCTATTTTGTTAAAATTTTAATTATATAAATATACGTTATATTAATTTCACTGCAGTAGCCAAGATGTCTTACTTATCTTCGCGCTGCGTTAACTTCCACGTAATGTCCAAAATTTGAACAGTAACTGAACGAAGTGTCTTAACACTATGCTCTCTGTCAACAATCATGGGTGGCAGTAGCATGAACGTGAATATTATCTTATTTTATATTTATTGACGTTTCACATCCGCCATACATTATTTATCACTAATGTCATTATGCTAATGTATGTTTTAAAACAGTGAATCCATAAAATGTCGATATGTTGCAAAGCGTTTGTTTTATTGGCTTTGATTAATAATTTAAAATAACCTATTATGGACTTTTAGAAGAGTTTGAATGTATGTGGGGAGGGTTCTGGGTTCGATGCTTACTTAGAGGATAGTTCTTAAGTTAATTGTTTCATCATTTCAATTGGGTAGTGGCGTTTAATGACGCGATTCTCCAAAAAGCGAATTCCTCGTCGCTTGAGATGGTACGGCCACGTTGCCCGACTCTATGTCAGAAGAATATGCCTTGATATATCTGTTCCTGGAGTTAAGACACCCCGGACACCCAAGGAAGCGATGGCTGGATGTCATGAACCTGCTTCATGGCACACATGGGAGTCAATGGACTGACCATGAATGATGTTAAAGACCGTGCAAAGTGGAGGAGTCTAAGCAAGAAGCCAGACCCTGGCTAAGTGCCATGATAAAAGCCAAGTAGAAGAAGCCGAATTTTAATTACGCGATTTATTGTAACGCCAACAAAATAGGAGGGTATTTAATAATGAAGGGCTCAATTATCATAGAAAATAATAATGTGGTAAAACTCCCAAAATAGGTAATAATTGAGTTATATAAATATCATAAAAAACAACAATTTAAATGAATAAAGCGCAAACACGCAAACGCAATGTAAAAATGTCGATATTGAATAAAGGAATAACTAATTATTATTAAAATTTAAATATTTTAACGAATTCAAGGATAAATGGTGAAATAGTACCATGAAAAAAAGCTTCGCAATTTAAAAGGCAAAATCCCCAATTTAGATGGCAAGTAGAAGAGAACGGAGTGTCTTAACACTTGGTCCTCTCTGACTCTACTATCCTGAAAAAAGAATTAAATTATATATATATATATATATATATAATTTACAATTATAGCAAACAACTAAACACAGCCCGTCACATGTTTCTTTTAGCGTCATTGAAAATAAGGTCGAAACCTAATTTTTGTGGAATGCCAACTTCGAGTTAGTCCAAATAACTAGAGCACACTTGCCAAATTAATTTCTAACTTTCTCTATATAAATATATAATATGTATTATATCTATAAGGCCATAGCAGCATAGTGGTACAAGCGTACGACTGTAAACGCGACAGGTTGTGGGTTCAATCCCCTCTATAGGAAATGTAAAGTTTAGCATACTAATTTCCTGGGTTTGGTGACAAGGTAAAGCGGGGCGTTGTTGAGTTCCGCCACTCAGCACGCAATGTCTTAATTCGGCGGAAAGTGGGAAACAGAAACGTTAAAAGAGAACGGAGTGTTAGAACACTAGGTTATCAGGTTCTCTCTGCCTACCCTGCTATGTGCGGGATACAATGTGAAGCTAAAAAAAATATTTATTTATTATACAGCATTTAACTGTAAGCGTTATGGTAATAAGTTCGATCCCCAGTTGGTGGAACCACCTTTAAATTATGAGTTACACCAATTAAACAACTATGTCCCGAATTTTGAGGAGACGTGGTAAACGGAGTGTTTGAACACTAGGTTCTCAAGTTCTCTTTGCCTACCCTGTTATTTGTGGAATAAGGGTTAAGCTAAAAAAATATATATTTATTATACTGAGATGCCATTGTGGCGCAGTGGAGCAGCGTCTAACTTTAAGCGCGATGATTGTGAGTTCAATCACCAGTTGGTGGAATTATATTTAAATTATATTGAGTTTAATCTACAATATCTTAAAATTGGCGCACGGAGTGTTCTAACACTAGGATCTCCTTAAAAGCTGTTTGTAACAATAGAACTTCCATACATAATCATTTAATATCTCATGTTAGAAAATGTTGAACGGTTTAAAAGTGGTGTGGGTTCGATTCCCGCTACATACAACTTTTTATATGTGTTCTAAAAACGATTTTCTCATACTAAGCGTGTGAATAACACTTTAAAAAATATAAAAAACTGACTAAGTCATGATTCGAATTCAGTCATATATTTTAGTCTTTAAGTCATATATCCTAGTCTCTAAAGTTCAAAACAGATCAAAGATAATGTCATCTATATTATACAAAAAGCACAAAATAGATGATTTATGACCAAAAATTAATTCCATTTAATGACAGCCGTCATAAAAACTATCATATATAATAAAAGTCTTGAAACTCATCAAAAATTATTTCAACATATAATTTTAATATGTTTTATTTATTTTTTATGATAAATATATGTAAAAATGTAATTTATTTGTTTTTACCCGACTGTAGGAGGGTTATGTTTTTCGCGCGTATCATGTACGAGTATGTTTGTAATATTCTTTATTACCTCATATCTTCCAAACATCTGGACCGAATTATAATTAAGGTGACGTTAGATAGGTATTGATACTCTAAGTGTTCTTAGATATGTGTGACGTCACTTTTAATTCAATATGGCGCCCCCTAGAGGCAATTACGTCAGCGAATAAAATAAAAAAAAATCCTTGATGACCGGTGGGGTGTCAAATGAAAGGACTTAATTAGCGCATTTCAAATATATAACACATAACTAGCTTATATGGCTTTCTTTATTTGTATTTGCTTCCTAAATTGAAAAAGAGTTCAAGTCGGGTTTTTTGTTCTAAAGAACAAAAAACCCGACTGAACAAATAAGAAGTTATGTGTATTTTATATGTACATAAGATTTTTGTATTTTAAATGAAACATAATATAAGTAAATATTCATTTTTCATTTTTTATATTTAGTCTTATATTTTAGTCATAGAGAATCTAATGTTAAGACACTCCGCTCTCTACTTTCCGCTAGAAGATGGTACACTGTGAATTGAATGGTGGTACTTAACGCCGTGGCACTCAGCACGCAATGCCTCAATTCGGCGGCAAGTATGGGGCGGAGTGACTTAATACTAGGTTCCCTCTGCTTGCCCTGCTATATGCGGGTAACAGCGTGAAGCTATGCATGTACAAATTAGTTGAAAAAAGCCAACAAGCACCCAATGTTTATTTCGAACGGAAGGTAGAGAACGGAATATCTTAACACTAGGATCTCTCCGTTTAATAAACTATTAACATTACTGGCATAATAACATTATTAAACAATATAAAATTATAGCTTAACTAAGACAAAATGTCGGAAATGACTAAACTAAACTAAATAATACTAATTACCACTGTTCAGTATCGAATACTGACAGTCGCGATATCCGATACGTACAGGTATTTCAGCAATCGGACCTTCCATCTGTATACTGAATTTATAGGGCCTTACTATGTGTCTAATTATTTAAAATATACCTAAATTTTAAAGTATAATATATATACTATACTAGCTTAAAGGCCTGTCGTTGCTCAGAGGTATAAGCGTGCGGCTTTAAACGCGACAGGTTGTGGCTTCGATTCCCACTCCAGTAAATGCAAAAGTAAAGTATTTTCATTTCCCAGGTCTGTTAACAAGGCAAAGCGCGTCGTTGAGTTCCGTCACTCAGCACGTAATGCCTCAATCCAGTTGAAAGTGGGGAACGGAATTGTTGAAAGAGAACGGAGTGTCTTAACACTGTCTTAACACCCCGCTATATGCGGGATACAGCGTGAAGCTAAAAATATATATTTCTGTAGAGTTTCCTCTAGATTCGTTTACTAGTTTTTGTATGAAACATTAACAAACATACATCCTCTCAAACTTTCGCATTTATTATATCAGTAGGATTAGTTTATAATTTTATTAACATTAATATCTTAACATTAATATCTTAGTTATAAATTGAAATTAGTAGATAAAGGCGTGATTAGTGATTCCTAATATAGAGGTCGGAGGTTGACAGGTTTTTGGAGACATAAAATTTTACTATACTAGTAATAAGCCGCGACAACGTTTGAAATAAGTAAGTAGTTCTATTTAAGTATGCTGCAAATGTAACAAACAATATATAAAAAAAGAAACAAAAGGCGTGAATGCAATTTAATTCATATAAAAAAAAGATACAAAACATAATAATAATAATGGAGCTTCAAGCTTCATGCCGAATAGCAGGGTAGTCATAGAATCTAGTGTTAAGACACTCCGCGGTTTTCCACCCGAATTCGATGCACTGCGTAGTAAGTGGCGAAACTAAACACCGTTTGTATTACTAGTATGAAGAAATGAAAATGATTTAAATGTAATCATTTCTTCGAGTGGGAATCGAACCCACAACCAATGTCGTATACAATTAGACACTGTTCTACAGCTCCATGACAGTCTCAACTTTAAATATTAGAATATCAGCTTCACGCTGTATCCTGCACACAACAGAGTAGGCAGAGAAAACCTGATAACCTAGTATTAAGACACTCCTTTCTCTTAATTGGTATAAAAATATCGTTATTTCCCGTTTCCGTAGGTATTTCGAGAAATCCTTTCTTAGAGCTCCTCTACACTCCCCAAGGAACCTACATGTTAAGTTTCAGCTTTCCATGGTCAGTAGTTTTGCCTGTACATTGTCTGTCAGTCACTCAGTAACAATTTATATATGTATGTATAGATGATAATATTCATATTCATATTATACAAAAGCATATAAATATTCAACAAACAAACTAGAAATCCTCTTAATTTTATGATTTTTTTAACAAATTCCTAAGTTATTTGTGTATTGTTTTAGAATATTTAACTCATTTAAATCAGGTTAAACGTATTCTATGGTTTCTCTAAGGAAATATATATCTCTATAGTTTTTAAAATAAAATTTTTAATAATTAATCGGTTAATATTCCGTTATAAAGTGTGTAGGCATAATATATTATTATTATTATTTTTTAACTTCATACTGCATCCCGCATATAGCAGGGTAGGCAGAGGGAACCTGAAAACCTAGTGTTAAACACTCCGTTCTCTTACAACAATACCGTTCCCCAATTTCCACCAAACAGAGGCATTACGTGTTGAGTGGCAGAACTCAACGCCGTGCTTTGCTTTCAGGCGAGGTATTTATTCTAACTTGTTATTAATATTGACATTATCAAATAATTGAAATTACTAGTGTCCCCGTAAATGCATTAATAACGCATTGCGTAGTGACGTATATGTTACTTTGTATAAACATGGATGTCAAATCATGGTAGTGTGTGTAATATTTATTTTGTTAATTTAATATACTTTTTATGCATTATTTTAAAAAAATATTAGCAAGTGTGCCAAGCTTCTCCGTCCGCGTAATTTTCGTAAAAAGGATCCAAAATTTTTACTTCACATATTATATATACATAGATTACGAATACCTCAAAAATTTTTAGTAATTTCTTAACTAAATTTAAATAGGCCTACATCAGAAACACCAGCTATCATACAAAAAAGAATTATCAAAATTGGTTCACCTTGTAAGAAGTTATAGCACAAACAAAAAAATACACTCGATTTGAGAACCTTTTTTTGAAGTCGGTTAAATATGTAAATGTAAGAGATAATTTATCATCGTTATTATTTACGACGCAATTGCGATATGCTTAACTTAACGCAGTATTTTTAGATGACTGGGGAACGGAGTGTTAAAGCGCGGCGTTGAGCTCCGCCACTCAGCACGCAATGTCTCAATTCGGCGGAAAGTGGGGAACGGAGTGACTTAATACTAGGTTCCCTCTGCCTACCCTGCTATATGCGGGATACAGCGTGAAGCTATATATGTATGTATGCAAGGGTGAACTTAAAAAACAAATTAGCATCGAAACTCGAAGGAAACTCACTTCAACCTGAACCAGTAGTAACAACCAGCCTGCACACGACATGGGATAAGATCAACATACATTAGCTCTCAGACTTTGACCCGTGGCCCATTACTTATTGATGGTGGCGACAAAAATACATCGTTACGTCTAGACAAATGAGCCGATTCCGTTCATAGCGCAGACCACTTCTCAAACCCTGTAATTGATGTCCGAAATAGATTTACTTAAATAAATAGTTTAAACAGGCTTTAAAAATAAAAATTTTGTATTTTCATTTCTTGGGTTTGGTAAAAAGGCAAAGCACGGCATTGAGTTCCGCCACTCAACACACAATGCCTCAATTCGGCGTAAAGTGGGGAACGGAATTGTTGAAAGAGAATGGAGTGCCTTAGTACTAGATTCTCTGGTTCCCTATGCCTACCCTGCTGTATGCGGGATACAGCGTGAAGTTAAAAAAAAAATAGTCTTTAAGCTTTGCGGGGTAGGCAGAGGGAACCCGAGAACCTAGTGTTAATACACTCCGTTCCTCATTTTCCGTCGAATTGAGGCATTGCGTGCTGAGAGGCGGAACTCAACTCCGCGCTTTGTTTGATTGGTTTAAGCATTTTGAGCTGAACTGCGAGCAGAGAGAACTGGTGTTAAGACACTCGGTTTTTCTCTTTCCATCTTACCATGGTAGTGTGTGTAACATTTATTTAATTAATTCAATATATTTTTTATGTACAATCCTTCGCTATATAAATTATAAGTGTGCCAAGTTTCATGCTCCTCCGTCCGCGTAATTTTCGTAAAAATGGGTACAAAGTTTTTGCTTCACGTATTAATATATGGATATAGAAATTCAGTAGTTTCTCCTTGAAACACCACCCCTCATAGTACCATAGACAATACAATCATAGACAATAATCTATTCATTGTATTTAGTTATAAGTCCACAAAGTGTAGACGTCATCCGGATGCGGTTAAGGCATTCCCTTGTCATCAGAGGCGCAGTAAGCCGGCCGTCCTTAGCAGATGAACTGAGCACCGCAATACTGTCAAGACATGGTAATTTCGATCTGTGTAACATAGTCGTGATGGCACTTCGGAACCTGAGTTGAGATTATTGTCTTAATTGGCTGGATGATTATTTCCATGGAAAATTAGGATGGTGTTTGGAAATAGATGTCTTATATAATTTTTGGGAGACATGATAGTTTTTAAATTATTTTCATTATTGAACTGTTTCACTGAGCTATGGCGGCCTCTTAATTAATTATTACAGTAAAATATCTTTAACGCCTGTCGTGGCGCAGAGGCACAAGCGTTCGACTGTAAATGCGACAGGTTGTGGGTTCGATTCCATTCTAAGAAATTGAATATTTCATTTCCTGGGTTTGGAAACAAGGCATAGCGCGGCGTTGAGTTCCGCCGCTCAGCACACAATGCCTCAATTCGGTGGAAAGTGGGGAACGGAGTGTCTTAACACTAGGTTCCCTCTGCTTACCCTGCTATATGCGAGATACAGCGTGAAGCTATATATGTACTCGTATGTATGTATGTATGTATTATATTCTTTTTAAACTGATAGCGCAAATATTTTCAGGAAATTAAAAATTCCATTTCCTGGAGTGGAAATCGAACCCACAACCTGTCGCGTTTACAGTCAAACACTGTCACTGCGTCACAATAGCCTCAATTAAGTTATAAATATCAAAATACCCTCAAATCCCATACAAAATACTATAAACAAGTTAACTATTATTAATTAAATGCGATTAAACGATAAGTATAGTCGGTAGGAAAGCTAAAGGTCAGGAGACGATCGATTGGCGCAGATGTCAAAATTAATCGCTTACTTAATCTGTCGATCCGCGTATAAATCAACACTAATTGTGTCTATTTATGTTTAACTGAGTTTAAAAAAAGGGGTAGTCGATTTGACTGTGTTTTTTATATAAGAGACAGCCAATTTCAATATTTTTTTAAATGGTCTAGCCTGTTTGGTTAGGCCTATTGTACGCAGAGGCACAAGCGTGGTGTAAACGGGGCAGGTTGTGGTATCGATTCCAACTCCAGGAAATTAAAATATTAAATAATATTTAGTATTTTCATTTCCTAGCTCTAGTAACATGGCAAAGTGCGGCGTTGAGTTCCACCACTCAGCACGCAATGCCTCAATTTGTTGGAAAGTGGGGAACGGAAATGTTAAAAGAGAACGGAGTGTCTAAACACGTCACTTCTTTGGTTCCCTCTGCTACCCTGCTATGTGCGGAATAAAGCGTGAAGCTAGAAAAAAGGATTCTTTTGATGTGGTTCCACTGAATTGAGTTAAGATCTGATGTTCTGTTTTTGAGGTATTCGTAATTGTTGTATTTTAGTCCATTTTATTGAAGTCGATTGTTAAAATTTTAATTATTGAGTGAGGCGTTGGAAAGTCTAAAATAGCCTGAAAATCGAAAAATTTTAAAGTTGCATAATATTTATACGATTGAGATATTGCATGTGGAGCGGCGGAACTCAACGCCGTATTTTGTTTAACTAGAGTAGAGAATGGAAACTGATTGATCTAGGATTATTCAAGCTATAAACCTTAAATTATGGTAAAAATATTATACGTGACGCCTATCATGGCGTAGAGGCGTCGTGTATACAGTCAAACACGAGAAGTTGTGGGTTCGATTCCCACTCCAAGAGATGCAAAAGTTTAGTATATTCATTTCCTGGGTTTGGTAACAAAGCAACGCGCGGCGTTGAATTCCGCCACCCAGCACGCAATACTAGAATTCTGCGGAAAATGGGGAACGGTGTCTTAAAACTAGGTTCTCGAGTTCCTTCTGCCTACCCTGCTATATGCGGGATACAGCGTGAAGCTAAAAAAAACCCCCGTTGACCCGTAAACAATCGCGTTCACAGGCACATGCTTTTCTACTGAGCCACAATGGTTTTCACAAGTAACGGAAGCTCAAATAATATTATAGTTACTAAATAATATTAAAAAAAAGAAGCCTCCAATAAAAAAAAAGCGAACACAAAAATTATAACCGTAAAGTGTTTAAACACAGCTTCTTTAAATTATAAGATATAAAAAATGAACGAGGAATGTCAGTTCGTCGACCATTTAATTTGCAAACATTTTATGAACACAAACGTTTGGTAAAAAATATATGGGCGTTAATTTTATGACTGAACACATTTAGATAAAACTTCTGAAAATATCATATTAAGTGAAACGTGAATAGTGGTATCATAAAATGTGTGGACAAAATAAAAAAAAGAAAAAATTTAAAAGGTTTTTAGTGGCATTGGTTTTCTAATTACGTATTTAAAGTTTGAAATTTCGTATGGATATTGAGATAAGGTATTTCGATGAAATACTTA
>JAKGSA010000201.1:260930-275284 GCA_033558755.1 Philaethria dido | reverse complement strand
AGAGAGAATTTCTCAAAAATCACTACGAAAACGGAAAAGAAACTAGATTTTAGGTTTTATAATCCACGCAAACAAAGTCGCGGGATACAGTCAGTTCTGCTATATGCGTGAAGCTTAAATATTTTTTGTCAGCTTCATGCTGTATCCCGCATATAGCAGGGTAGATAGAACGCTCTCTAGAATCTAATGTTAGAACACTACATTCTCTTTTAAAATTTTCGTTCCCGCAGAATTGAAGCATTACATGCTGAGTGGCGGAACTCAACGCCGCGCTTTACCTTGTTACCAGAGCGAGGAAATGAAAATACTAAATATTATTTAATAAGTGGACTGAGAATCAAACCCATAATCTGTAGCGCCTCTGCGCCACGACAGGGCTCAGAATTATTATATATATACATATATATATAATCGATTATTAACTAAATTCTTACACCACGCCTCAACATTATTTGACCATAACGTACGTTTTTGTCTCAGCGTTCATCATAAATTATTCCAAATCGGACCACATTACATATTCAGAGGTTAGAATGGTGTATTCTAAAACATCGCTCGGCCCCATCGTATATCAATCGCGCCGATAGCGTCTCTTTTGGAACGCTACTTGCTGGCTTTGTGCTGTGGGCTATGGACAACAGGTTGGAACTGAGGTAAATGTATCAATATTTTTATATTGTATTATTTGTGTTTGTGATATGTGATGGTTGGTGGGTTCGATTCCAGCTTGTTTAAAATTTAAGTTATAATGCTTAAAAATTGACGGAAAGGTGGGGAACGGAAATAAAAGACAACGGAGTGTCTTAACGCACTAGTTTCTCTAGTTCTCTGTTCCTGAAGTTTACTGCATGAACTGCATTAGAACGCGTTGAAAGAGAATGGAGTGTCTTTACACTAGGTTCTTTGGTTCCCTCTGCCTACCCTGCTATATGCGGGATACAGGTGAAGTTATAAAAAAAAAAAAATTAGAACTGTACTGTGACCCGCTCAGGTGAGTGTTTATATTAGAATGATTTTTATTTCTCCCCTTTTGTCACAAAGTGGCATTTAGCTTTTTGAGATAAGAAATGCCTCGACTTCGGGTGTAAAGTTAAGACTGTCCAAAAACTAAAGTGTCTCTTACCACCCCGCTATACAAAAAAAAGGAAATACATCTTTATACAAGTAGTTAAAACGCTCGCGTTACTTATTGATTGATAGATAACGTATAGGCGAAACTACTGGCCATAGAAAGCAGAAATTTAGCCTTGGGGAGTGTAAGGGAGCACTAAAAGAGGGTTTTTCTTAGGTTTTATATTCGCAAACGAAGTCGCGGTATACAACTAGTATATAATGTAATAATACTGGAAGCTGAAAAAAAGCCTATAAGAGATAGATATCTTGCCATTTTAGGTCCTGATGTATTATATCCACATAAATTACAATATACCACAAGGAGCGTCCTTTGTTTCTACCTGCTTGATTTGTTGCTAACTGAGTCCTTCTGAACATCAAAATGAAAGAAATCTTACTAATATTTAAATACGAAAGTTTGTGAGGATATATGGATATTTGTTACGTTTTCACGCCAAAACTGCTAAACAAATTTTAATGAAACTTTGCAGTAGTATAGCTAGTACTTTAGAATATAAAAAAGTTATTAATATGCCATGCGGTTGAAGTCGCGAGCAAAACTTAGTAAATTTATATAAGCGACCTCGTCTAGGAAAATAATGGAGTCACGCAATGTCTAAAAACAGAAAATGGACAACGAAATGTCTGTTTAAACACTAGGTAACTGAACTGAACGAAAAAAGTTTCATACCAAAACGAATATTTATTATTTTTTGAAACGGTTACTTATAGAAAAGTAATAGCATAGTCACGTAATGTCTAAAAATGGGGCAGGAAGTGGACAATGGAACGTCTATTTAGACACTAGATTCTTTTAAATGAAAATTTCACTTAACACAAACCCGCAAAAAAATTATTAAATTAACATCATCTGCAGTGTTAGACATTGGGCTAGAAAGTGGACAACATAATGTCTATAGGCTCACACTAGGCTCTTTCGAATGAAGATTTTACTTAACACAAAACCGCAAAGAATTAATTAAATTAACATCACCTTGAGTGTTTCAGACATTGAAGCAGAAAGTGGACAACGTAATATCTATTTAGACATTATTATATTTTTTAAATGGAGATTGTACATAACATAAACCCGCAAAGAATTTATTAAGTTAACATCAGCATACAACTTTGTTGTAAGTGTAAATGATATCAATAAACGTGTTACTTAATACTGGAAACATAATACGAGATTATTAATTTGATAACGGATTGAATGCGAAATGTCTTCGCTTTATGTCTTTCGCTTGCAAGAGCTAATAAAATATATGGCAAAATTGTAATTTCTCGCTTTATAGTAGTTGTAAGAGAGCAAGTAGTGTCTAGACACTCTGTTTCTTGTTTTCTGTCTGAATTAGAGACATTGTGTGGCGGAAATGAAAATAATTTAAATATAATCATAATAACGCCTATCGTGGCGCAGAGGCACAAGGGTGCGACTACAAACGCGACAGGTTGTGGGTTCGATCCCCACTCCAGGAAGTGATATTTTTCATTTCCTGGGTTTGGTAACAAGGCAAAGCGCGGCGTTGAGTTCCGCCACCCAGCACGCAGTGCCTCAATTCGGCGGAAAGTGGGGAATGGAGTGTCTTAGCACTAGGTTCCCTTTGCCTACCCTGATATGCGGGATACAGCATGAAGCTATGTTCATGTTGTTCATGTTAATGTTCATGTCATACTTTCGTAAGCTACTTTTCTGAAGTTTCATTTCTACCGTGTGTGATTTATTTATTTTTTACTCTATGCTTAACCAAATGCGTGGTTAAGTACCGCATTCAATGCATAAAGTCACTGTTAAATTAAAAACGCGGAGAACAGAGAGCATAACCACTATCAAAACCCCAAATACAAACCTGATATAACTAAATTCGAACCAGTTACTTACCCCACTCACCTGTCAATTATAGTAACTTTACAAGCATTTATCAAAGGCGATTTTATAGAAAATCATAATAGCCTGCGCGGAAACAGCTCGGTCATTAATTATATGTACTAACAAGCAGAGGGAAGGAGCTATTTATCGTGAGATCGACTCGTTACCTCGATACAACGATAGATGGCGTTGGTATATCAGATCCACGAACGATGGTGGTTATATGATGCGCTAATAAGTGATATATGCTTCTGTATGCCTTATAAGTTATATATAACACTACTCTACTAACAATGACCCATCGAAATTCGTACTGCCATATATTTTTTACCGTCAATACTCCTCATAGATTACGAGCCCATGAACCGCCAGACTTACCATAGTAAAGTTTATCTATTATCTCCTGAAGCAACCACACCCCAAATTCCATACTTGCTGATCGTTCTTGCCTCTGTCAGATACACTCACAGAGAAATTTTCAGCTTTTATACTATGAGGTAAGTCTGGTGGTTCATGGGATCTTAATCTATCAGTATTGTAATTTTTCATTCTCCACTGTGTAAAGCGCGGCGTTGAATTTCGCCACTCAGCACGCAATATCTCATTTCAGCGGAAAGTGGGGAACGGAAATGTTAAATGAGAACGGAGTGTCCTAACACTAGGTTCTCTGATTCCCTCTCGTCTACCCTGCTACGTGCGAGATACAGTGTGTCATATAAACCTTCGGACAATATCGAACACATAACAGTAAGATTTTGATGCAGTCGTTTAGAAGTTATGCGCGTAGGAACATTTCGGTGACTCTTAGCTTATCACTTCGGTAATTCTACCACCAAGGTTTTCGAACAAAGTTTTTTTTTTCTTTTTTTAACTTCACGCTGTATCTTGCATATAGCAGGGTAGGCATAGGGAACATGAGAACCTAGTGTTAAGACACTCCGTTCTCTTACAACAATTCCGTTCCCCATTTTCCGCCAAACTGAGGCATTGCGTGCTGAGTGGCGGAACTCAACGCCGCGCTTTGCCTTGTCGCCAAGTCCAAGAAATGAAAATACTAAATTTTACATTTCCTGGAGTGGGAATCGAACCCACAACCTGTCGCGTAGCACGCTTGTGCCTCTGCGCCACGACAGGAAAAATTAAAACAAAATAGAGTTAGATCGAGAACATCTTTTTTTTTAATTCGGTTAAAAGACACGAAGACGTGTTCAAAAACAAGCACACAGACACAATCGCATACCACTACAGTTAATTAGACCGCGGATGCCCCAGATGGTATTCATTATTTCTAATTAAACCTAAGGACATGATTTTCCGGTTAAGGAGTGAAAGTACGTAGGTGTACACTTTACTATTGACTTGATTAATTAAAAACCGTCGTGGATTCTAATTTGCAACGTACCGATTTCAAAAAAAGAGTGTGCGATTTGATTGTACTTTTTATTGGGTAACAATTGCTTCTGATGAGGTCTCGTTTGAATGTAGTTTAATTCGCGCAAGTAGTTTTGGAGTTATTCGTAATAATTTTACTTTTATTTTAGTCTGACTGTGACTGACGCGATAAATTGTTGGTTCGATCTCATCTCAAAAGATTTTCTTAAAAATGATTTTCATTTTCTCGCCTATGTAAGATAAAACGCGGCGTTGAGTTCCGCAATTTAACATGCAATGTCTCGAATTCACGCGGAAAGTGAAAAAATGAATGTCTTGACACTCGGTTCTCTCTGCCTTTCCTGCTTTATGAAATAGAATACGAAGCTATAATGACTATTGTGGCGAAGTGGCGGGATAGAGTCTAAATATAGGTAGTTGTTGTGGGTTCACCACTCAATGAAATATTTGTATTAAAAAAATATATATATTTATTATCCAACTGAGTCCCGCCCCGAAGCACCTAATACTTCGAATTCGAACGAAAAGTAAAGAACGTAGTGTCTTAACACTATATTTTAATTACCCTACTATAAGAAAGCATAAAACATTACATAAACATTTTTTATATAAACATACATACATAGCTTCACGCTGTATCCCGCATATAGCAGGGTAGGCAGAAGGAACCTAGTGTTAAGACACTCCGTTCCCCACTTTCCGCCGAATTGAGGCATTGTGTGCTGAGGGCTGAACTCAACGCCGCGCTTTACCTTATTACTAAGCCCAGGAAATGAAAAATTCCATTTCCTAGAGTGGAATTCGAACCCACAACCTGTCGCTTTTACAGTCGCACGCTTGTGTTTCTGCGCCACGACAGGCGTTTTTTAAATAAAAATATTGAATAAATTAAATTATTCATTTCCTCATTAAATTTCGCCACTAATTTGTGTCAAAAATTGAGAACGGAGTGTCTTAACACTAGATTTTGAGGACCCTGTTATACAGAAAAAAGTATGAAGCTTCTAACTACAAAGTAAAACAATTTCAATATAAAAATACACTATAAAATTAAAGTTACCACGTTTTTTATAATAAAGTCCATAGAAAATGAGACATATGATTGATAACCCTTCAGACGCTATATACTTACTGTATTGCATCGCACATACCTGCAACAATATGCGTTAAGTTATTATTATATTATATTGGTTATTATGAAGAATGATCTAGATTCTAGACTAGACTTTGTGGGTGTTTAGTTGAGGTGGTTTTGGGTTCGATTTTCCTTAATATGTGTTAAATTTTGATTTTGTTTTCAAGTTACGTAAAGTCCAGAGTTGGGTTCTGTCATTCAACACAATATATGTAGTTAAAATTGACGAAGAATGCACAAAATACTGAGTAAACGAGGAACGATGATTGTGAGTTTGATTCTCGTTCGGGGAAATGACTATGAATACATACTCGTACATACATAACTTCACGCTGTATCCCGCATAAAGCAGGGTAGGCAGAGGGAACCTAGTGTTAAGACACTCGGTTCCCAGCTTTCCGCTGAATTGAGGCATTGCGTGCTGAGTAGCAGAAACAACGCCGCGCTTTGCCTTGTTACCAAACACAGGAAATGAAAATACTTCATTTCCTGGAGTGGGAATCGAACCCACAACCTGTTGCGTTATTTATAATTATATTAACTTTATTTAAAACTAAAAAGCTGGAAACTGAGTGTCTTAACACTAGGTTCTTAGGTTCGCTCTGCCTACCCTGCTACATGCGGGATACAGCGTGAATCTATATATGTATGTATATTTATACATATATAGCAATAAGCTTGTCTTTACGACAGTTGGCTTCTTCAAGGTGATTCAAGAATGAACTCTACCGATACAGTTTGCATTTTCATGGTATGAAGTAAATATCTACTTGCAACTTTAGTTCTCTGTTATATAAAAGAGATTAAAAGTTAGGTTACTTTGTTATCTTATCTATGTATAGTTTGCTATTGTTTAGAGGTTGTGGCGCTGTGGAATAGCGGTTGAGAAAACGTGGTTGATGTGGGTTCGATTCCCAGTTGAGGGAATAATTGTACATAAATTAGTTTTGTTTATCTCATTTAGCCGCTTAACTCACTGTCTCGATATATGATGAAAAGTACAATATGGTGTTTTTATAACGGGGTATTTTGACTTAGATTCTCTCTTAACTGTCTTTTTAGTATTTTAGTAACCTAAAACGTGTATTGTTAGAAGTTACAGTTCCGTGGAAAAGATATATGTACTTGTTACCAATAATGACCACGACTAGCTTTACTTTCTGCGGAACACTAAAAAATATATTTTTACTTTTTAGTTTAGTTTCTCTCATTTTTTTTTAAATAGCTTGTTTTTTCGTTTCTTTCACTTCATGGATCCTTGATAAGTATGCAAAATTTAAAATAAATCCGATGATCAAAATTGGTCAAAATCAAGTTCAACGTATCCGTTACACAGATACATACATATATACCAAACTAATAAAAAAATGTTATAAATCATATATATATATATATATATATATATATATATATATATATATATATACGAGTATATTTGGACAACCCCGTAATATTTCTCCTTCCAGCCTAGTCCAAGTGACATTACACAAGCGTGTACCCAGTGACAAGACACTCTGTCCTGTTCGAGACGTACGTAAATCTAGATCACTATGTAGATAGTATCTAAAACAACAAATCATTGGCTAAAGCTGTTTTAGTGATCCTAGATTGTACTTGCGTATTTATTGATAGAATTTTCTGAGGAACATTACTTGTGGAACAAGGTGGCGTTTTGAAATAGTTGTTATTAATCGATTTTGAAATAAGGAGGTTCCCATTTCGATTGTAATTTCATTATGTACGGTAACTTTTTACTGGGTGGACTAATTTTGATGATTGTCTTATTATATGATAGCTAATGCTATGATGATGTGGTGAGTAGTTTTTTAATTATTCGTAATAATTTTAAGTATTAATATATAGATATGGCGGGATTTTTAGATTGTATAACACGCTTTATCATGCCTAGCAGGGTAGTCAAAGAGAACCTAGTGTTCAGACACTCCATTCGCCACTTTCCATCCAAAATTAACACATGGCATATTACTCAATATGCCACGGTACTCAACGCCGTCAAAAACATAGGAATCCAACTCCATACATACATACTTAGCTTCACGCTGTATCCCGCATATAGCAGGGTAGGCAGAGGGAACCTAGTGTTAAGACACTCCGTTCCCTACTTTCCGCTGAATTGAGGCATTGCGTGCTGAGTGCGGAACTCAACGCCGCGCTTCACACTCCACACCGATAAAAAACTATCTATTTAATTTATCTCAACTATATAAGTGTTCAGCACAGATTCCGCGGGTAGTAATTTTCTCAAATCGCCACATGACTTGATTTACGAGACACATCGACGTGTAGTTTATTAACAACGTTTTATAGTCTTTATTGTCAATGGCATAAGAGTCAAATTTCTTTATAGTTTAAACGCAACTATATCAGTTGCGTTCGAAGAATGTTTTGCCGATAATTTACTGTAATACCTGTAGATGACCGCTGTGATGTACAGTGGCTGTTTATGTGTAAGTAAGAAAGTAGCAAGTTCGATGCTCGCTCCAAATAAATATCAATCTTAGTAGTATGAATGCGAAAATTTGTCAGGATATTACTTTTTAATATAAAAACTGGCCGGATTTAGATGAAACTTTACAGTAATATAGCTTTTACATTGGAATCAAAACAAAAATGTAATGTCTTGAATTTGGGCGGAGAGAGGAGACACTACTCCATAGTGTCTTGACTCTCTCTGACTTCAGCTATGCGAGAAAAAAGCATGAAGCTGTAACATAAGTTTATACTTTTACGCCATCGTAGCGCAAAGGTGTCTGACTTTAACGGACGCGAATGGAACATATATTTTGCTAAACATAATAATTAAAAAAAAAAAGAAAATTTATCTACTATTTTTATAGCATCAAACTGTATCCCGCATAGCAGGGCAGGCAAAGGATACTAGAGAGAGTGTTAAGACACTCCGGTCTCCATTCCGGATTTGTAACCAAACCCAGGAAATGAAAATACTAAACATTTCCTGGAGTGGGAATCGAACCCACAACCTATCGCGTTTACAGTCCCACCCTTGTGCCTCTGCGCTACGACAAGTATAACATTAAAATCAAAATATCATATAAGACATGAGAAGCAGTAAAAACTATTTACTGCAGAATAAGCTACGGTTTATCTTTACAAGTCTGCAGGGTGAAGTTATGACGACTGCAGTACTGCATTTCTGTCTTACATTCAATTTTACTGCGACTCTTTCTCTCTTTCTTGCAAGGAGCTTTGCAGTGATTCGCAGAGAGTGTAGGGATGTGGCTTTATTATGCCTTGGGGTAAACTTTTGATATCGATATTATGTTTAGAAGCTATGATGCACTTTGTGATTGTAAGCGAGGTTGGTTGTGGATTCGATTCCCATTTATGATTGCGTTTAAATTATTTTGGTTTTTTCGCTGTGTAAGGTAGTTCAGAGTTCTTTCCTTTTCCGACACTAGGTTCTCTGATTACCTTGTTACGTGGAAAAAAGCGTGAAGGTAACAAAAATCATAGCAAAACAGTTTGAGTCAATCTTACGGCTGTAGTTTAATAAGTTTTTTTTTTTTTTTTTTTCAACTTCACGCTTTATCCCGCATATAGCAGGGTAGGCAGAGGAAACCTGAGAACCTAGTGTTAAGACACTCTGTTCTCTTACAACAATTCCGTTCCACTTTCCGCCAAATTGAGGCATTGCGTGTTGAGTGGCGGAACTCAACGCCGCGCTTTGCCTTGTTACCAAACCCAGGAAATGAAAATACTAACATTTCCTGGAGTGGGAATCGAACCCACACTCTGTCGTGTTTACAGTCGCACGCTTGTGCGCCACGACAGGTTTAATAAGTGAAAAATTATATTAAGAATTTTCGTTAAATTAACAGTTTTTGTTTAATATGATATCAGACTATGTGGGTTTGATTCCTGTTAGGGTAATGTTTAAATAAAAAATATATATGACCATATAAATATTTAATACTTTTTCTTCATTGTTATGAAATTATTGTAAAGTTTCATTGAGATTTGTTCAGTAGTTTTCACGCACGAGAGTAGCAAATGATAAGATACATACATACATAGTTTCACGCTGTATTCCGCATATAGCAGGGTAGGCAGAGGTAACCTAGTGTTAAGACACTCCGTTCCTCACTTTCCGGCGAATTGAGGCATTGCGTGCTGAGTGGCGGAACTCAACGCCGCGCTTTGCCTTGTTACCAAACCCAGGAAATGAAAAATTCCTTTTTCTCGAGTGGGAATCGAACCCACAACCTGAACAAATAAGAAATTAAGATAATTTGAATATAAGCATTCATCCTTACTATCAGACGCAATTCCATTAGGCCTCGAGGGCCTCTTCATTTTCATATATTTGAAAGATCTTATTATCATTATTATGTTAGCTCGAGTAAAGTCAGGGTATGTATATATGGTGCTCAATAAACACATAGTGGCTGGTAAGGAGCAATAGAGCGCGACGTTTGACCCAACTGAGATGTGGTCGCCGTCCTGCCGCTGACGTCTCGATTGTCTTCGTCTTGGGACGCAAGTTATAAGAGATTGCATTACTAACATCAATTAATATTATTTTTGAATAAGTTAAAGAATTTGTAAATTTCTCATAACAGAAATACAAATTTAATTAACTTAGGTACATTTTAACTAATGTGAGTATAACGCTCATTAATTAATAAAGCTTATTATAATAGGCAGAACAAAAACATAGAAAAATAATAATAAGGTACCAATTTACATAATTTAAAAAAAGACTATATATAAAAATAGTAGACTATAATTAATATATAAACTTACACGAGGATAAAAACCTGATAGGCAGACAGACAATGTACAAGAGAAACAACTGGCCCTAGAAGAATTTTGACACTTAGGTAGTATTGTGGAGCACTAAGAGACTATTTTTCGAAATATCTATGAAAACAAAAAATCTAGGCAAGCTGTGTGATCGAAGTCCACATTAACATTTAACTGCTGGATACGGTCAAACGTTTGCCTATCATTGATAAAAAAAAGAAAACCAATGTGTCTTAATTCTCTCTTTGGTTTTCGGTATTCTCCACATACAATTGAACTACACATACACTTAGTTTTATTCTCCTCTGAGACTATACTTTTTTATATCATGTTTATCTGCGCTAGATTTCACGTTTGTGCTTCACGCTGTATCCCGCATATAGCAGGGTAGGCAGAGGGAACCTAGTGTTATGACACTCCGTTCCCCACTTTCAGCCGAAGTTTTCTTTAGTTTTATTTCATTTAATTTTCAATTGCATAAATTCGCCTTACCTCAGTTATAAAGCTTGGGTATTAGTTTCTCCCCCTAGTGGGCTTAAAAGAGACATCAGACCGAAACGGTCCGTGATTTTACCTCAAAGCGTGAAGATGCTTTATCGCTCCCCTCTTATGGCTTGAAAGCTAGGATCTGTCACGAACAGTGGATTGCGTAAATACTGCTTAATACGATGCCTTATGATGTCATGTTAATTGTGAATACATATAGTTTAGTTTTTACTTATTTTGAATTTTAATTTTAATGGTAATGGTAAGTAATTATCTGTGCAAAATGACATTTGAATTTGACAGGATAAAGACCTTAATCTAATGTCACATTCAAATGACATTATGTCTATAGATAATAATATAGTTTTTAGGTATTTCAGAGCGCTGTAATTAAAGAAAATTAAACTTTTTTTAGCTTCACGTTGTATCCCGTAATTAAGGTAGGCAGAGGGAGCTAGAGACCCTACAACACTCCCTTACAACACTCCGTTCTCTTTTAACATTCCATTTTCCCCTGAAAACTAAACTGAAGAAAATGAATTAATCCACAGTATAGGCAGTAGAGTAAACTTTTAATTCCTATATATTTTTTACTTAAACTATCTGCCATCGCAGCGTCAAACTATAAACGCGATAAGTTGTGGGTTCGATTCCCACTCGGAACAATGATGATAATTAAATTATTTTACACAGACACTACGTCCTTCACTTTCCGACCAAAATAAAGATATTGGTGTGAGAGTAATTAGCGGAACTCAACGCCGCACTTTGTCTTGTGGGATTAATAAAAATAATAAACAACAATATATGTATATAACATTCAAATGCAAACACATAATGAGGAATCCTGTAATTATACCTCCACTGCCCGCTGGGATACTACAGATTAACTTGTCATAGAGTAATCGATGCGAAGATTATTAACGGTCAAGGTCCTGTGTAATTGTCTCTATGTGAAATTATACTGTGGGGCGTAGTGATGTTTAAGATTTTTTTAATATTAGGAAGTGAATGACATAGACATGACGCCTGTTGTGGCGCAGAGGCACAAGTGTGCGACTGCAAACGCGACAGGTTGTGGGTTCGATCCCCACTCCAGGAAATGGAATTTTTCATTTCCTGGGTTTGGTAATAAGGCAAAGCGCGGCGTTGAGTTCCGCCACTCAGCACGCAATGTCTGAATTCGACGGAAAGTGGGAAACGAAGTGTTTTAATACTAGGTTCCCTTTGCCTACACTGCTATATGCAGGATACAGCGTGAAGCTATGTATGAATGACATAGTTTTTTCTATTTAAAATTAACTAGCTTTAACCCGCAATTGCGTTCGTGTGGTCCTAAAATGCCCATTTTCATAGGAATTTCCAGATATTCACAGCAGGATTGGCAGAGGAACATAATATAAAGACACTCTATTTTCTGTTTTCTATTTTGAGGTTATACAATGTATATAAACAGATTAAATACAAATATTTCCATAATATGAAAACTAAATAATAAAGACAAAGAAAATGCTCTATAAAGTACAATAATTACAAATAACTCATAAACTACTTGCCAGATCTTAACTAAATTAAAATAGGATAACATCAAAAGCACTAGCTATAATATAAAAAAATAATCATCAAAATTGGTTAATCCTCCATAACCTCCTTTGTCGAAGTCGGTTCAAACAAGCCTACAATACAAAACATGATAAGCATTACTTAAACTAAACATTATATTACTGTTCATAAAAACAAAATTTAAACAATAAAATTTACATTTTTTATGTCTTTCTCAACTCAAATTATGCCATAGAAAATTTCCCATAGAAACACTATAAGCTACTACTACATACATATATAAAACACGTAATTCTTATAGAAATGACAATAAAAATGGTTGTAAAACGACAAAATGTATAAATATTCTCAATGAAAGCGTTCGTTAGAGAATAAAATGGTAGTCGAATGACATGCGTAGGCGCAGGTTAAGATGTTTTTTCATATAATGCCTTGGCTATCATGGCACAGTGGAACAGTGTAACTGTAAGCTCCATTAGTTACGGGTTTGATTCACTCAGGGTTAGGACACTCGGGGAAATGATTGTATTTAAATAGTTTGCATTTCCTCACTCTAGTAAGATAAAGTGCGGCGTTAAATTCCGCCATCCAACGCGTAATATTTTAGATGTTGGACGGAAAATAGGGATCAGATTGTCTTGATATTGGTTTTTTTCGATCAAAAGAGTGAAGTTGTAAAAATTTTCCTAAATACAAATTTTCGTTAGAGAATAAAATTGGTAGTCAAATGACATGCGTAGGCGCAGGTTAAGATGTTTTTTTCATATACTAAGGCCATCTTGGTGCAATGGAACAGCGTGACTGCAAGTGCGATTGATTGTGGGTTCGATTCACTGCGGGGAATGACTGTATATAATTATTTTTATTTCCTCACTCTGATAAATAAACAACAAAAATATTTTCCTTTATTATTATCGGACTTCAAAAAAAGGTTATCAATTCAATTTAATGCCTGTCGTGGCGCAAAGGCACGAGCGTGCAACTGTAAACGCGACAGGTTGTGGGTTCGATTCCCACTCCAGGAAATAGAATTTTTCATTTCCTGGGTTTGGTTACAAGGCAAGGCGCGGCGTTGAGTTCCGCCACTCAGCACGCAATGCCTCAATTTGGTGGAAAGTGGGGAACGGAGTGTCTTAACACTAGGTTCTCTATAACATCTTATATGTAGGCGTTCGTTACAGTATGAATAAAATGGTACTCAAGTGACATGCGTAGGCGGAAAGGTTAAGATTTTTTTCCTATAATAATATTATTATGGTTTTATGTTAATTTTTATGGTAAACGCTTTGAACTAATGCTCACAATATTTAATATGTTAAATAGATACGTGTGTTTTTATAATTTTAATTTTTAGGTTAATCACCATGATGATGAAAGATCATTTTTTTAATTTTATACTTAAAGTGATATGCTCATATTAAGATTTTATATTGTAATTAGTTTCGGGATTGCATCCAGATGGTAACAAATGATGCATTCCGTTGCATCAGCTTATATATATATATTTATATATTAACCGATTTCAAAAAAGGAGAAAGTTATCACTTCGACTGTATTTTTTCATATGCGTATATTACCGCACAACGTTTTACTGGGAGAATTAATTTTGATAATTCTTATACATGATAGGTACTGCTTTTGATGTGGACCTTTTGGTGTTTTTACGCTGTATCCTGCATATAGCATTTTAAGATTAGATTTAGAAAGGCAAAGCGCGGCCCTACGGTCCGCCACTCAGCACGCAATGCATCAATTCGGCGGAAAGTGGGGAACAAAATTGAACAAAAGAGAACGGAGTGTCTTAACACTAGGTTCTTAGGTTCCCTCTGCCTACCCTACTATATGCGGGTTACAGCGGGAAGTTAAAAAAAATCGTAATAATTAAATGAAATTATTTTAACCACATTAATCTACCTGTAACTTGTGAACGCGTGACGTTGGATTTGCGAAAATGTATTTCCGAATACTAACATATATATATATATATATATATATATATATATATATATA
>JAKGSA010000201.1:249380-260830 GCA_033558755.1 Philaethria dido | reverse complement strand
CTCACTAAACAAACCTAATAAAGCCATAATAAAAGGTAATTCCTTTTAAACCTTTCCTTTCTTATCACGTCAAAACAATACCTACTCGACTGGAGTGAAGTACTTCAGTGAACGGGTTAAAGCAATCTACAAACAGACGTCCAGCCCTTCCCAATTCACTGTTAATCCACAGTAATTCGAAAAAAAGGGCCCATCGAATGAGACAAGAATCTATCAAAGGTAGAGACGTGTTAAAACCTTCCTGGGTCTTAATTAAGGGGTGGTGGGCGGTGGTCCTAATGCGGTAAATAGAAAAAGGCATCGTGGGTGGATTTTTAGGTAATGCTCGTCGGTTTTTGTGTGTAGCTTTGAAGTTTTAAGAATTCATAGCTTATTTAGTGCTAATGAAAATGTAGTAGCCTTTTGGCTATTGCTTTTACTTTGTTTGTTAATCACGTTAAAACTACTGAACGTATTTTGATGAGACTTTGATAATTCGATGCGGAATAATTTGTAGATGGTCATAGGCTATTAATTTTTTTATATATATACAGTATGTTTTTTTAATTTTCTTTTTTAAATATATGTTGTAATATTCTTTACTTCACGCTGTATCCCGCATATAACAGGGTAGGCAGAGGGAACCAGAGAACCTAGTGTTAAGACACTCCATTCTCTTTCAACATTTCCGTTCCCCACTTTCCGCCAAATTGGGGCATTGCGTGTTGAGTGGCGGAACTCAGCGCCGCCTTTGCCTTATTACCAAACCCAAGAAATAAAAATGCTAAATTTTCATTTCCTGTAGTGGGAATCGAACCCACAACCTGTTATAATATTCGCAAGTAAAATATCATTCATTCATTTTTTTGTGATATGCCATGTCTAAACAAACTATGCTATAAAGAAACACTAAAAAAGTGTATGCATATTTAATAGATACGAACAAAATAATAAGAAAAGAAAATGACAGCAATAGAATATAAAGTATATTCTTACTTACTTACTTAATATAAATATAAGATTGTTAAAGTTACGGGTAACAGTTAGTTATATTACTAGAACTATTATCAGTATATTCAGCGCGTATTTCGAAGGTGGCATTAGTAGGATCTTTTCAAATTTGGTTAGGTAGAGAGAGGAGTGCGGAAGTGGAGATGAACGTTAAACTACATTTTAAAGGGGCCCCTTAAACCCACACTTGGATCGTAAGTCCCAGGCTCTCTCTAAACTCCTCTCTCTGCAATACAATAGGTATCCGCACGGTGAATGGATTGCTAAGGAGTTTCTTCTCAATTTGAAAGTTTGTGAGGATGGATATTTGTTAGGTTACTCTTACACGTAAAAACTACTAAACGCATCTATATGACGGAATGTCTCATTAGATTCTCTCTGATAACCCTGCTGTACGAAAAAAGGAAATGCACAACATTTTTAATCACCTCACGCAAGAACCAAACCTGTCACCTTTTTAATTAGGCACGTATTAGCAAAGCATAATATATGCAATAATAAAAAGAACGATTTCGATAAAAACGCCCCACCTGATATAATCGAGTGAGTTCGAATGAATTCAATTTAATTATCATCTCCTTCGTACCTTCTGGAGATAGCCGGTATAAAATGTAACTTGAATTTTTAAAAAACGATTATATGTTTCAAGGCGTTTTTTAGTGAATTAGTTGGAAAGTGAGAGTGTTAAGACACTCCGTTTTCCAATTTCCACTTAAGAAATTGTTTAGTAAGTGGCGGAACTCACTGCCGCTTTCATCTTACCATAGCAAAGAAATAATTTATATTTTAACATTCCCCTCAGTGGAAATCGAACCCCACAACCTATAGCGTTGAAGGTTATACTCTGCGCCAATGCACTAAGAAAGTCCTCCTTTACTTCAATCTTTTCTATCTTTTTAATTTATAGCATATATAGATTTAATTATTCTACTAACGGGGAATGGAGTGTCTTAACACTAGGTTCCCTCTGCCTACCCTGCTATATACGGGATACAGCGTGAAGCTATGTATGTATGTATTATTCTACTAATATTATAAAGTAAAAGTGCGAATAAAGATAATAAAGATATTTAATAAATTTATCACATAAAATCATAATACTAGCAGTAACATACGACGATGCTTAAATTAACCTAGTGTTAAAACACTCCGTTCTAACATTTCCGTTCCCCACTGTCCATGGAAGTAAGGCATTGCTTTGCCTTACTTCCGGGGGAACGGGGAACGGAATTGTTGAAAGAGAATGGAGTGTCTTAACACTAGGTTCTCTGGTTCCCTCTGCCTACCCCGCTATATGCGGGTTACAGCGTGAAGTTAAAAAAAAAAATGTTGTTCTAATATATACGCTATATTATTCTGAAGTTTCATCAACATCAGTTAAGTAGTTTTTGTGTAAAAGAACAAACATACATACAATCTTTCGCATTTACAATATACTGGTAAGTATTTCTAGTTTTTTATAAGCAGACAGACGGCAAAGGGTGGAAAGCTCAGAGGCAAGACACATAGGTTGGATTTTTTTTTTTTTTTTCTACTGAATACTTAATGCCGGGACTGAGGAGGCGAATAGATTAATTTGCTGAGTAATATGTTCTGTATGTTTAATAGTATTTGACGTGGGGTTTATTAACGTTTAATATGGGTTTATGTTGTTTTGCGATGACTCGAGATTTCGATTTTTGTAGCAAGAATAGGAACAAGAACTAGTTTTACATACATACATAGCTTCACGCTGTATCCCGCATATAGCAGGACAGGCAGAGGGAACCTAGTGTTTTCCATTCCAATTCCATTTCCTGGAGTGGAGCTTTTAACTATCTATATATAAATACGTGTAGCAAAAACTTTGGATCCCATTTTACGAAAATTACGCGGACGGAGGAGCATGAAACTTGGCACACTTATAGTTCATATATAGAAGGAGTAAGGGAGAAGGAAAAGAGTATTAAATTAATAAAATAATGTTACACACACTACCATAATTTGACATCCATGTTTATATAAAGTGACATATATATTGCTAAAAACACCGCGTTGTTAACGCGTTAACGGGGACACTATTAATTATAATTGTATTAATTGTTACATACATATGAAATACAAAAAAAAATAAAAATAATAAAAAAATATAAGTAAAGTAAGTATACATAGCTACCTTACATCACCTGCAAGCGTAACTGACCTACAGTTCATTGAGCTCAATCATGTTGCATTGTTGTGACTTGTTGATGTTAACGTGCGTTATTAAACAATTATTACAGGTTCGATTTCTAGTTGATGTAAATATTTTAGCATTTTGTCATATAATTAAATAGTTGTGTTAATTTTGACAAAAATGAAAATTAAAAAAAAAAGCTTTTCAAAGCACCTGTCGTGAAATGAAACGAAAAAGTTTAATATTTTCATTTTCTGGGCTTGGTATCTAGGCAAAGCGCGGCGTTGAGTTCTGCCACTCAACACGCAATGCTTCAATTCGGAAAGCGGGAAAAGGAGTGTCTTAACACTAGGTTCTCGGGTTTTCCTGTCTACCTTGCTATATGCGGGATACAGTGTAAAGCTTTCCACTACACCATGATAACTTAAACCTAACTTTATGGCTTAGTTAAGTTAGTTAAATAAGTACTTAATATAATATATACCTTATTACACATAAAATTACACGCTTCATAATAATTTAGTGGTAACAAATAGCGGGTTACACATGTGTAATTTCATTAGTTATTAATTTGGAATAACGTAACGAGGTTTTGGTTACTGTATAGTATAGACAGAGAGCTCACAGCGGTAATTAAAATTTCTTTATTTATTTTTAAAATTTCTTTACTTATTTCTTTCAAATATTAATAAAATATGAAAGATTATTATACTCTTTATATTCAATTACTTTGTGTTTGTAAAGGGAAGAAATGAAAATAATTTAAATATATTAATTTCTGCGAGCGAGAATCGAACCCAATATCAATCGCATTTACTGTCAAAGACTATCTCACTGAATCATGCTATGGCTATGAGTGATAAAATAAGTGAGCGGGAATCGAACCCACAACTTGTATATATATATATAAATATCTTTAGACATAGATTTATATATATATATATATATATATATATATATATATATATATATATATATATATTCTTTATTGCACTTAAAAACAAAACATGATAGATAAAGGTACAGAGTTAGTATTAACAATAAGTGGACTTATCTCTAAAAGAGATTTCTTTCAGCCAACCTGTGGAAGTGGATGAAAGCAATATTTAGCGGGACTTTAATAATATTTATAACTTTTTTTTTGCATGCGGTGTTAACCTTAATTAGTTTTACAATAATTTTAGTCTCTTAGTCATAAAATTTAATTTTGTGTGTATCAAATAATAATATGAAACTACATAATATATATAATGTAGTTTATTCGTTTTGTATATTATCATTATTATTTGTATGTATTATTCACATCCTATCCAATTTCTTAGTTTGCCCCAAGGTTGCCTGGAAGAAATCGCTATTTTAGCGATAAGGTCGCCTGTTGTACATCGTTTTCTGTTATTATTTTATTTTAATTGTACTTTTATGTATGGGTGTGTACAATAAAGAGTTTTTATTATTATTATTATATAATTTAACCTTGACTTGAATTAACTTTGTTACCTCATTTATAACCATAAGTCAAAAAACACTGCCAACAATTAATTATTTACTCTCTTCCAATACAAAATCATATTAAATTTTACTCAAAAATTAAGAACAGAACGATAAAAGCAAGAAAAAAAGAAAAATAATTAAATATCATAATTATAACCAAGCTCTCAGACTATAAGACTTCAAGTGTCGAGTCTACGGATGTATCGAATGCAATTACGTCGGCTCCGGTAAGGATGTTAAAGAATTATAGCTAATAAACGATAGATGCCTTTTAGCTTAGCAAGATTTTTCCTTAGGAATAGCCTTTTAATAATGCTATACTGATTTTGATGGAATTTCAATAATTTTATAGTAAAAAAAGGCGGAGTTTCTCAATTCGGCTGTACTTTTTTTATAGAATTATACTTAGTTATTAACGATAAATGGCTTATAGCTGAACAAGACTTTACCTTAGACAGAGCCTTTTAATAATGCTAAGCTGAAAGTGATAGAGTTTTAATAATTTTGTAGTATTTTTAAACTATGAAAAAGGCGGAGGTTCTTGATGTGATTGCAATTTTTTTTGTGGTTTACGGCATAACTTTTAACTGGGTAAATCAATTAAGATGACTTGTTTTTGCTTGATATGTTTCTGATGCGGTACCATCTAAAGTAAAATAAAGTGACGTAACTTAACGCCGCAGTAAGTCAAAACATGAGTTTTTTTCATAATACCCTGTGTATGAGTTAGAGGTTTTGATCTCTAACCAATGTCTGCACTTAGACGTTCATACTTAAATACTATTAAGTCATTTTACATATCTTAACGTAGTAAAAAAAAAACAGATTCACATGTATTTCGCAAAGCAAGGCAATCAAGGAAAAACCTAGTATGAAGACACTCTCTTTGCTATTTTTCGCCAGAATTCGATGATATGAAAATAATTGAAATATAATCATTGCCTCGAGTGGAAATCGAATCCACAACCAATCGTATTTACAGTCATACACTGTGCCACTGCGCTATAATAGCTTCCATTACTATAGTAATTTATATTAATAATACAGTATAAGTTAAAATAAGCGAGTCTCCTTCCACATAACGTGTGGGCGACAACTTATTTGTGTTCTTTCAAAGTTTTCAAAAGGTCCTGATTCTATAAAACCGACCATTCAAATGAGTCAGTATTGCTTACCTCGTATATATGCATAAATAGGTTTTATTTGCTAATATATAAATTTTACTATATATGTATATATCAGTGGCTAGGCGTCCATACAACTCGACTCCTACCGGCTTGCCTAACTTTTCAAAGTAATATGAGACCTTAAACAAAATAAAAGCTCGCAAGTAAAATGTGGAGACCGGCTTACTTTTTCTAAATTATAATAAATTTGTTAGAAAAATTTGGGAGCGACTTTGTACACAAACAAGTATGAAACTTAAAAAAAAGATCATCAGTAAAATTCGATAGTAAAATTACTAAATAAATTCACATTCTTCCCTCCAAAATATATACCGGCTTCCCGAAGTATACGTCAGCTTCCCTAAATATATATACCATACATACATAGCTTCACGCTGTATCCCGCATATGGCAGGGTAGGCAGAGGGAACCTAGTGTTAAGACACTCCTTTTTCCACTTTCCGCCGAATTGAGGCATTGCGTGCTGAGTGGCTGATTTCAATGCTGCGCTTTGCCTTGTTACCAAACGCAAGAAATGAAAAATTCCATATCCTGGAGTGGGCATCGAACCCACTACCTGTCGCGTTTACAGTCGCGTGCTTGTGTTATATACTATAAGCTGAAATCTACTTCTCAGCAATTGATTTATAAAAACATTCCCCAAATAGACTCTTAACTTGTAGTTACCTTGTAACCATAGTTCTACTACAACTAGATACAACTAGCTTAATGCAGTTGTAAGTTGTAACATGTCGACTCAGTAACATCGTAAATATTGTATACACGTAATGTATTGAAAGTCCTAGGTTTATTTTTGTCACTCTAGTACATTTTATAAGGCTGTCGCCTTAGAAGGAATTTAGAAGGCCTGTTTTGATAGGCTTTAGATGTTTTAGCGGTGTTCGTTTGTATGGACTATAAGGCTAATATCTCGTTTTTTCGTGTATTCGTAGGAATTTTAAATTAAAATATTTTATTTGAGGCGAGTACACGCGATAGGTTGCAGGTTCTATCCCCACTCCAGGAAATGAAAATATTAAGTAATATTTGGTTATCCCTCACTCTGGTAACAAGGCAAAGCACGGCACTGAGTTCCGCCACTCATGCCTCAATTAGGCAGAAAGTAGAAAACGAAAAAAATGTTCTGCCTACTCCGCCATAAGCGAGATACATGTTGAAGGTAAAAAAAACATAACCTTGGGGAGTGTAGAGGAGCACTGAGAATAAAAGATTTCTAGAAAACTCGAGATTTTAGGTAAGGTTTAGGTATCGACGCATAAGAAGTCGTAAGATACAGCTAGTTATTGTTTAAAAACAAAAAAATATATAAATTCAAACTTAGGTACATAAATAAAGAAATTCATCGTAAAATAACAAAGATAACTTAAAAATGGCAAACCTACTACACACATAATAGTAATAGTAAACTATCCACATGATAGTAAAGTAAAAAATTGACAATAAAAACATGTTTATACCTCACATACATACTCGTATATCAAGCCATAAAAACTTATTGCGATTTATCCAATGGTAGTCCTTTTTAAATGAATATAGTAAATAAATTCTCATCACCCACATTGTGTGAAAGACAGAGACAGTATATTGAAAAGAGATAGCTATATGTTTGTTAGTTGCGATGCGCGTGCGCATTGACAGTTTTTATGCGGTGAATTGTATAGTTGCATTTTTACATGTCTCACCGACTTTTAAATAAGGGGGTTTTCACATCGATTGTATTTTTTTTATGTATGTTACAGTAGATTTCTTTATAGGTGATTATTTTTTTTTTATATGGTAGCTAGTGCTTCTGATGTGATCCCATTTAGGTTTAGTTAAGATCTGAGTTTTTGAGTTATTCGTAATAATTTTACTTTTTAGCGCATTCTATCTGAATTCACTTTTCTTTTATTGTTAAAATCTTAATTATTACGCAATTTTATTAATTATTAAATTATTTTAAGTACTAAATATTTAGGTACAGAAAAAAGCTTGGGCAGTGGCAGGCGAGCGTTAATGTATATTTTTAAAAGGCCCCTATATATATGTGACTTAGTCGCAAAAAAAAATCATTGCGACATACATACATATATGTAGCTTCACGCTGTATCCCGCATATAGCAGGGTAGGCAGAGGGAACCTAGTGTTAAGACACTCCGTTTCTCACTTTCCGCCGAATTGAGGCATTGCTGAGTGACACTTTTAAATTGTGTATAATATATTGTATTAAAATGATGAAAAGAAAAGTGTATAGAAAAGGTGAAACGGAGTGTCTTAGCACTAGCTCTCTTTGTCTGCTATAGAATATAGGAGATAGGTAACGCATTTTTTTTTACTTCACGCTGTATCCCGCACATAGCAGGGTAGGCAGAGGGAACAGAACCTATTGTTAAGACACTCTGCTCCCTTTTAACCTTTCCGTTCTCCACTTTCCGTCGAATCGAGGCATTGCGTGCTGAGTGGCGGAACTCAACGCCGTACTTTTTTGTAAATTTACATAATATTATTTAGTGTCACTATCGTGGCCAATTTGGAACTTATTTTATTTTCAGCTCTGATAAGCGACGCTGAGTTTCATCACTTAGTGAAAGTAAAAACCGGAGTGTCTTAACACTATGTTCACTCTACCCTGCTCTAAAGAAAAAGCCACTAAGAAAAAAGACGTCTAAGATCATCAACCTCAAGTCAATGGTTATACAATAAAATTTTACCGTACATTCCTCTTTCAACTAATGAGACGCTCGATTGTTTTTCGATAAGTATAGAATTCAGTTATGTCAGAATCGAATGGCAGTTTATTATGGTGTTAAACGCTGTAATAAATATGAAGAGCAAAGTAATGACGTCAGGAGAGAAATTGTTTTTAATGCCGGAAATACTATAGATTCGATTTTTTTATAAGCGTGCGACTGTAAACGCGACAGGTTGTGTTTTTGATCCCCACTCCAGGAAATGAAATTTTTCATTTCCTGAGTTTGGTAACAAGGCAAAACGCGGCGTTGAATTCCGCCACTCAGCACGCAATGCCTCAATTCTGCGGAAAGTAGGGAATGGAGTGTCTTAACACTAGGTTCCCTCTGTCTACCCTGCTATATGCGGGATACAGCGTGAAGCTACGTATGTATGTATATATTTAAAAAGATTTCCTTATAGATACTTTCCTCTCAAAGCTAAGGTTCTCAGTAAATATCTAAATGCCTAAGTTATAAATAGTAACATTTAACGAGTAATTAATGATAACAGCGGCGAGATTAACAAGCTCATGTCGAGCCACAAACAATACAGCTGATATGATCTCAAAATGTTCTTATTAAACGTTATTTTTACTTAAATAAGGTACCTTTTATATGAGAAATTTTAGTATTGATCTCAGAAACGTCAATTAGGATTTAAATTAAATATAAAGTAGTGGGGAACGGAAATGTTGAAAGAGAATAGAGTGCCTTAAGACTTGTTTGTCTGGTTCCCTCTGCGTAAAGATAAAAAAAGAAAGAATTGTAGTCTATGTTCTGATGTATATAATAAACTATATTACTGTAAAATTTCATCAAAATCTGTTCAGCAGTTTTTGTGTGAAAGAGTAACAAACGTGCACAGTCCATCTATCCTTAAAAACATTTGCATTTATAATATTTATAATATTAACATATAAGAAGCTACTGTATTTTTAGTTTATTAACGTAAATTATTAGTAGATAAGTGGCGTAACTCAACGCCACGTTTTGTTTTTTAAGAGTTGGGAAATGAAAATGATTTTATTAATATTCCCCTAAATGAAGATCGAACCTGTAACCAATCGTGTTTACAGACAGACTATGCCACTGAGCCACGATGACCTCTACCTAGCAAATGCAGCTACACGTTTAATCCTTCATAGCAAACAAAATAAAAGAGAACCTAGTGTTAAGACACTCCGGTCACTACTTTGTATACAAATTCGAGACTTGCCCATATTATTTAGCGGAACTCAACGCCGCGCTTCTTTCTACCGGACAGAATCTTTAAAATAATGGCATTAAATTCCAAAAAAAGATGAAACTTTTCAAAGAAGATTGACGTAAAATTATAGTTGTAACACAAGCACCGGTAAATCACGGTAATCGGCAAACGAGTTAACTGTAATTATAGATAAGATGCGGCATATCTCTACGTAATGGACGACGTGTGAATATACTGTATATGACTGGGTACAGTGAGAGCAAGTTTTAATATATACTCGTATTAATATTATAATTTAATATATATTTATATTATTTTTTTAGTATTTTTGAGGTTAAAAGACTATTAGCTAGAGATTGTATGCTGAATATTTTAACATAAAGAGCGGTGTTAAGCTCCGCCTTTTAACCCGTCAAAATGTATGTATCGATTTGGGGCGGAACGCGACCAACGGAGTGTCTTCAAACTTAGTTTCCATTGACTGCTCTGCTAAGAGGGAAAAATGATAAAGCTGCTACGTGCTTTATTACGAAATTAAAAACGACTTTTGGCATAACAAAGATTAATAAATTCCTCCGTTAGCCTAATAAAGTTAATCTAAAACGATGACATATTTTTTTAAAAATAATCATTCAAAAAAATTAAAATCATTGTGGTTCAATGCCATGTATTATCGTGAATATAATTCAAAAGCAAAAATATACAATAAATATTTAAGTAACTTAAGTTTAGTAACTATAAGTAAGTATATTTTGGACTTATGACAAATAACTTGAAATACTTGAACAAAATCACTGAGCAATGAGCAATGAGCAATCATAGATCGTGAAGCTTTCATCCTCATAGCTGGGTAATCATAGAAAACCTAGTGCCCTAACACTCCAATTTCCATCTGAATTATGGTTTATTTCACATATTTTTAAAAATTAATTACTTCATAAAATTAAAGCATAAATATTTATGCTTAACGCCTGTCGTGGCGCAGAGGCACAACCGTGTGACTGTAAACGTGATAAGTTGTGGGTTGGATTCTCACTCCAGGAAATGGAATTTTTCATTTCCTGGGTTTGGTAACAAGGCAGAGCGCGGCGTTGAGTTCCGCCACTCAGCACGCAATGCCTCAATTCGTCGGAAAGTGGGGAACGTGTGTCTTAACACTGGGTTCCCTCTGCCTACCCAGCTATATGCGGGATAACGCATGAAGCTGTACAAATATATTTATCACATAGAAACCGGTGTACCCCAAGCCTATCTAGATAATAGCGTTTTATCGATGCGTACGCGCAAAAGCTCGAACAGCTCACCGACTATAAATCGACTATAATGTAGTATAGTATATTATAATCAGTCAATTTTCTTTTTTTTTATTTCATTTATTAGTGGCAGTGTTATCGCGTGATAGGGTTTAGATTGCAAGAAATGTATACGGGTAAACTGGGAGCTTTAGAAGCTTAACCTGGGTAAACTTCTGATGTGGTCCCATTTATATTAAGTTAAGATCTGACGAGCTGTATTTAAGTTATTTCAAATAATTATTCTCGTACAACTTTATACTGGGTGTACTGATTTTGATGATTTTTTTCATATGATAGCTAATACTTCTCATGTGGTCCCATTTAAATTAAGTTAAGAACTGACAAGTAGCATCTAAAATATGTCGGCTTAGAGTTCCACCACTCAGCACGCAATGCCTCAATTCGGCGGAAAGT
>JAKGSA010000201.1:199500-220674 GCA_033558755.1 Philaethria dido | reverse complement strand
AACCTTTAACACACAAACGTCTTTTTACAATTTTTTTAAATTGTAAAATGGAAAGTTCTCGGACGTTTTCTGGGATCCTATTGTAAAATATACAATTTATAATATAAAAAATAAGTATTTTAAGGACGAATCCGCAAACATAATGTAGTCTATAAAGAAAAAAAAACTTTTTTAAAATCAATTTAAACATACCTATAACTCAAACCCACTCGTCCTATTATCATTAAAGTTTCATTAAATCGATTAAAAAATATCGTGCAAAGTGTTGATATAAAAAACAAAATTAATGTTAATTTCGCCTGTCCTGGCGCAGAGGCAAAAGCGACAGGTTGTGGGTTCGATTCCCACTCCAGGAAATAAAAATTGTATAATTTATTTTCATTCCCTGGGTGTGGTAGCAAGGCAAAGCGCGGCGTTGAGTTCCGTCACTCAGACCGCAATGCCTCAATTCGGTGACGAAAGCGGGGAACGGAGTGTCTTAACACTTGGTTCCCAGGTTCCCTCTATATGGGAAAAACTCAAGAAATGAGTCATTATTTCATTTCACAATTTAAAACGATTGTAATTTATTCACTAAAAATGGAATTCCATTCTGATTCAACGTTCTTTTCTGAGAAGGCTTGATGTTGCCCACCTTTATGTCAACTGTACATATAAATTATATGATACTAGCTGTTACCCGCAGTTTCACTCGTGGTCAATGGCAGTTATTATTACATACTCTTGTGTATGTCGCAATAAAAATTAAATAAAAATAATAAAAATATATAAATAAAACAATATTTAGTTAAAAGTTTTCCTTAAAAAAACTATTTGCTGTGAAAAATCGGTTGGTTTGCCGCCACGGCAAACAGCATGACGTTCTGATGCCATCAGGCTCCAAGAGTTTTGAGCGGCGTGGAGGTTTACTAATATTATATATAGTACTATTTTTTATATTTTATTATTGAAATGCTCTTCATCATACACTTTCTTTTCTTTTTTTAACTTTACGCTGTATCCTGCATATTGTAGGGTAGGCAGAGGGAACCAGAGAACCTAGTGTTAAGACACTCCATTCTCTTTCAACAATTCCGTATCCCACTTTCCGCCGAATTCAGGCATTACGTGTTGAGTGGCGGAACTCAACGCCGCGCTTTGCCTTGTTACCAAACCCAAAAAATGAAAGTACTAACATTTCCTGGAGAGGGTAACGAAACCACAACCTGTCGTTTACAGTTGCACGCTTGTTCATCATACACTATTTTATTTTTTATCATATACTAACTCATGTTTCACATCTGCCTTCATATCTTTTTAAACATTATAAATCCCTTCCGCTACTATTTCGAAATGGCAAAAATATGTCCTTCCTAAATCACTAAAGGTTAAAAAAACACCCTTATCAAAAAATCAAAGTAACAAATATGCCACCTAACATTGGGTGTCAAGCGCTATCTGACCTGCCTGCATCTGTCCTTGCATAAATCTATATACATACATATATATGAAAAGAATTAAAACGTACGCTATTGTAGACGCTAGTATAAATCTTCAAGATATCTTTGTGAGGTACGAACCCCGCGGCTGTTGCGATTTTGATTGAATTTCAACTCTATGCCCTAGGTAGTAGGTTCGATTATCAGTTTATGAGTGAAGGTAACCGTTGCGACGATATTTTACAAGTTTTTGACAGTCGATATGGCGTCCCTAAACGCCACCTGCCTTGATGAGCTTCAATCGTATAGTCTCTATTAAATATTATAGCATTGGAATCCTTTTTTTTGCAAAAAATGTGGAGAGTTATGTCACTAACTTAGTCACTACCGGTGTGATCGAAGTTACTATGATACAGTCACTATCATGAGGTATATTTATATCTAACTTTAAGTGACTTTCATATAGAGGTTTTCAATTGGACTGTATTTTTTATGATAACATAAGTTTTTACTGGATGTACCAATTTTTATGATTCTTTTTTTAAATGATAGCTACTGCTTCTAATGTGTTTCCATATAAATTTAGTCAAGATCTGGCAAGTAGTTTTTGAGTTATTCGTAATAATTTAGTCTATTAATGTATCTATTTTTATATGATAGCTACTGCTTCTGGTGTGTTTCCATATAAAATTAAGTCAAGATCTGGTATGTAGTTTTTGAGTTATTCGTAATTATGTTACTTTTTATTGCATTTTATTTGAAGTCGGTTTTCTTTTTTATTCAACTTATGTCAGTTTGAGCTGATCATATTGTGAGAGCGACTTATATTAATTTATCTCTCTTATATTAATTTTATAAGCAAAGAAGAAAATTTACTTACACATACTTGTTCTGAAACGTGTGACTGTTTTGATAGGATTTTTACTAAAAATTCAGCTCAAATATTTTTTTTTTAGCTTCACGCTGTATCCTGCATATAACAGGGTATATAACAGAGCATCTGAGAACCTAGTGTTAAGACACTATTCTCTTTCAATAATTCCGTTCCCCACTCTCCGCTGAATTGAGTTGCGTGCTCAGTGGTAGAATTCAACGCTGCGCTTTGCCTTGTTACCAAACCCAAAAACTTTACATTTCCTAGAGTGGGAATCGAACCCAAAACCTGTCGCGTTTACACTCGCACTCTTGTGCCTCTGCGGCACGACAGGCGTTAATTACAAAAATCCTAAGCCAAAAAAAGAAATTTACATACATAATGCAGGGTAGGCAGAGAGAACCTAGTGTTAAGACACTCCGTTCCCCACTTTCCACCGAATTCAGGCATTGCTGAATGCAAATATAAATTTAACATATCAAAATAAACTAAGCTTACAATATTTTCCCATACATTTTTGCTACATTTATTATTTTATTCTCGTAACCTTTTAGATATGTCAACCAATCAACGTCGGTGTAGGTAGCAATCAAAATATTTTTACTTTTACATAAAAAAAAATTGTTTAGCTTCTATTTTAAAAATAGTATAGACCTTTCAATATGCGCTGTCAACTGTCAATTGATTTAATATGTTTTAAAACTATATCTGTATTAGTTTTTAACCGATTTCAATAAAGGAGGGTTGTCAGTTTGATAAAACGCATGTCGTGGCGCAGAGGCACAAGCATGCGACTGTAAACGCGACAGGTTGTGGGTTCGGTTCCCACTCCAGGAAATGTAAAGTTTAATATTTTTATCTCCTGGGCTTGGTAACAAGGCATAGCGCGGCGTTGAGTTCCGCCTCTCAGCACGCAATGCCTCAATTCGGCGGAAAGTGGGGAACGGAGTGTCTTAATATTAGGTTCCCTCTGCCTACCCTGCTATTTGCGGGATACAGCGTGAAGCTATGTATGTATGTATGAATTTGATTGTTTTTTGTTTATGACTTTTTGCTGGATGAATTTTGATGACTATTTGGTATATGATAGTTAGTGCTTCTAATGTGATTTATTTATATTTAATGAATGGAATGAGTAGTTTTTGAGATACTCGTAATATTTAAAAAAGAAGTCGATTTTCTTTCTTTAGTAAAATCTTAATTGCTTAGTCAAAAAAAAAATTATTTACATGTAATTGTTAAAATATGGTACTTAGTTTCGCTTATTGAATTAAGGCTACGGCCTAACGCTTAGTAATTCCATTTTTATCACTTAAAAAATATTTTTTGTAATCGTAATCGGAGAACGGAGTGTTTTGACACTGGCTCCTTTCTCTTAACTTTATAAATTTATTAAAAATAATTTTAAAGTAACAAAAAATGGAATTATTTAAACTATAATTTCAGCTGGAAGTTCCGCCACTCGAGACACAGTGTTTCCTTTCGTTGTTTTCATTTATCCGTTACGCGACAAAACCCGGCGTTGACTTTTACAATTCAACACGTTCGAATTCAGGTGGAAAGTGGAAAACGGAGTGTCTTGACTCTAGGTGCCCTGATTACCCTGCTATGTTGGATAGAGCGAACACTTATCTGGCAGTATATAATTGTATAGCTTCACTTGCTATGTTGATAGCAGTGTAGACAGAGGGAACCTAAAAAACAATTATTAAGACACTCCGTTCTCTTAAGATTTCTGTTGCCAACTTTCCGCCCAATTACTAAGTCTACATATTCAAAAAAAAAATCTATCCATCCCAGAATAGAACCAACTAACACCCTAGAATAGTACTATCCATCGTCAGCCAATGTAAGTTGTCAGTCACAATCACTATGTCAGCGAGCGCTGACTGACATATTTATAGGCGTATAAATCCCTCGCGTCATATATTTAATTATATGCGTATACAGAAGATTTATTAGGGAAAGCATATTTGTCTTGGAATTTGCATGTCAATTATTGTTAAGTGATGCGAGTGGATTACTTACTCATTTAGGGTACGAGAATTGAGTATAATATAATGTGTAGCATGTAGCGGGTTTGAGTCTCGGTTTAGATTGGGGTAATTTTAGGTAGTGCATTAACGCCTGTCGTGGCGCAGAGGCACAAGCGAGTAACTGTTAATGCGACAGGTTCGATTCCCACTCCAGGAAATGGAATTTTTCATTTCACGGGTTTGGTAACAAGGCAAAGCGCGCCGTTGAGTTTCGCCACATAGCAAACAATGCCTCAATTCGGCGAAGAATGGGGAACGGAGTGTCTTAACACTACGTTTCCTCTGCCTACCCTGCTATATACGGGACACAGCGAGAATCTATGTATGTATGTATGTATTACTATGTTGTGAAATATAAGTCAATACGCAATTTCTTGAATTCGGATGGAAAGCGGAGAAGGGAGTGTCTTGACTCTAGATTCTCTCTGCCAGTAGGCGGCAGAAGAGTACTTCTATGTAGGAACAAAGCGTGAAGTTAAACGTTTGTGAGGGTAGAAAAATAATTACAACATACCTGTAATAAAATGAAAGCTTATTTGGATCGCTGTTTGTTGTTCCTTCACGTAAAAAATACTGAACGGATCTAGATGAGACTTTAAAGACACTCCGTTGTCTTAATATTTCCGTTCCCTACTTTCCACCGATGTAGCATTGATGAATGGCGGAACTCAACACAACGCTTTGTCTACTACACTACGAATGAACTACAGCACTGCGAATGAAAAATGAAAATGAATATTAATTATTACAGATATTTAATATTTTGATTTCCTGAATTGGTAATCGAACCCACAACCTGTTGCGTTTTCAGTCGCAAGCTTGTGCCTCTGTGCCACGGCTGACCCCTGACTGACTGACTTACTGACTGGTATATCTATATGATAAATATTTAGCTATATATCAAAGTAACCATAATCACGAGCGGTCAATAAAGATGAAATCTTCCAAACGGTATGAGTATGACATGTTTTTAATCATGACACAGCGACGGCTCATATAAATCACTCGCGTGAGGGATATTTTAATTAAGGCCTTATTATTAAAAATTCAGACTCGAATTAACTGCAATTTTCGAGCGAAAGCTTACATAAAGACTTTTATAGTATACGATCTTTAAAGTGAAAACTTCTTTAGCTGCGTTGCGCAGTTTTTGTGATGGGCAAAAAATGTTTAACTCGCGTCAGTACACGTCCTGATCGATTCGTAAGATTCGTAAGACGAAATTGTCATGTTTGTGTACGATAGCGCAATAAATAAATATTGTATTTTACCAAATAAATATGCCTGTCGCGGCACAAGCGTGCGACTGTAAACACGACAGTTTGTGGGTTCGATTCCCACTCCAGGAAATGTAAAATTTAGTATTTTAATTTCTTGGGTTTGGTATCAAGGCAAAGCGCGGCGTTGAGTTCCGCCACTCAACACGCAATGCCTTAAATTGGCGGAAAGTGGGGAACGGAAATGTTGAAAGAGAATGGAGTGTCTTAACACTATATTCTCTGGTTCCCTCTGCCTACCCTGCTATATGCGGGATACAGCGTGAAGTTAAAAAAGAAGGAACAAATAAATAATAGTCCTATTATACTGATAATCAAAGCAAGTCACACAAAAATATTCCCTAACGATTCCTAAATATCAAAACTCTACAATATTAATATACAAATTCAAGACACTCCCGGAGTGCAACCCGTTAATGTTTTTTTGATAGACTATACAGGTTATAGGAATTGAGTTGAAAGATATTGTTGTGCTTTTTCAATTAACACATTGATGTGAATGTGATAATTATTAACCGACTTCAAAAACAGGAGGTTCTTAATTCCTTATTTTTTCCTAAATGCTTTAGTGAGTCGTCAGACTTGAACACATCCGTTCAATATATATAAAAAATACATATTTAATAAAGAAAAGTGTGTGTGCAATTCATACACGGCAGAAGTAAATGTCCGAAAAGTAAGAGAAAACGAGATGAAAACTTTATATCAGTATAACATCAGGATTATCAGGGTATTTTAATAATTATTTACCAAATTTAAAAATGTTTTGTATTTTATTATAAAATATTATATATTGATCGGTTCACAAGTTTCCAGCCACGTTTGAACTAATAAATACTTAGCGGCTTTTCTACCTCTTTCTCATCAACTTAATGTTATATATTTAGATATTTATTTATAGTAACGCATTTTCGTCACATTAACCAAATCACACATATTGTAAAGAAGTTTAACTTCTACAACCTAAATACTACTATAAAATTAGTTTAAAACACTTTAACTTAATGAATCTAGTACAAAAACTAAAAAAGAAATGAGAGGTGTCAAGTGACATCCCGATGGAATGAAGCTCCTTTGGATTAATTATTAAAAAAATTGTAATAAAATTTTTGTCTCTACTTCCTTAACTATTCAATGCGAAATAGAAAGACGTAACAAAAATAACTGGCTTCCTTTCTATGAGAGAGAGAGAGAGACAGACGGAGAAACACGTACACGCCGCACGGCTTACAACTACAGTAAAAAGTGTCGTTACAACTTTTGGTCTTAATTTTCGATGAGAAACTTCGTTCCAAAAAAATCGTAAATCGTATCGTAATCGTCCCATCCCGTATAAACATCAAGATATCAATATCCGTCAATATTGAGATAATGAGGGGTCGGTAATTAAATGTCGTCTGTCAAAGCAAAGCCTGTCAAATTATATGTATATTCAAAATTGTGGTGACGTCATGACGGTGACGCGATTGAACGATTTATATTGCGAAATAATGCGTGAACATTTTATCATTTACTATGAATTTATTTAATATTACTTATTGATTATTCATAGAGGTCATTGTGGCTTGTTTGAGTGTACACGTAATAGGTCGAGGGTTCGATTCTCACTCAAAGGAAGGAAAATAATAAATATTTATAATAATTACTATTATTTCTTCGCTCTGGTAACAAGGCAAAGCGCGGCGTTGAGTTCAATCACTTAGCACGCAATACTTTACGAAGTGTCTGTAAGAGAACGGAGTGTCTTAACTCTAGGTTCTTAGGTTCTCTCTGTCTTCTCCGCTATGTGCGGGATACAGCGTGAAGCTATTAGAAGCTACTTATCAATCTAATGCTAAATTGAGAGTGGGAACGGATATCTTACTATAATAGTGTGTATTAACACTAGCTTCTCAGGTTCCCTCTGCCTACTCTGCTATATGCGGGATATAGCGTGAAGCTAAAAAAAAAATTGTGTCAAAAATGTATGATTTTAGTATTAACTAGGTTTTTCGTCTATAACTAAAATGAAATAACTTTTATTTAATGTAAATGAAAATTCATTTTTCCGTATCTCCAAGAGATATCCTGGCATTAAAATCATGCGTTAATAATTTGATAAAACCAAGACGCATGGTTTTCAGAGACCTTTTTCAGTTTTATCTGTAAATTCTATTTTTATTTTTAATCACACACTTAGGAAACGAAAAACATATTAGAAAACGTATAAATATTTGAACGCAGCGGGACTCGAACCCGCGCCTCTTGAAAACCATCCAAGCGCTCTGACCACTAAGCCATGGGTTCTATATCCGTTGTAAGTTGTCACAAGTGTATAAGAATTTCGACACAACCGGATATAGAACGCATGGCTTAGTGATCGCTATAGTGAGCGCTATAGTGAGCGCTCGGTCGGTTTCCAAGAGGCGCGGGTTCGAGTCCCGCTGCGTTAAAATTTTTATACGTTTTCTAAATATGTTTATCGTTTCCTAAGTGTGTGGTTATCACTTTAAAACTTCAAAAATACAAGTCGATTTATCAATTTATTCACGCCTGATGCTAAAATATTAAAAATTATACCAAAAACAGAGCTCATAGTAAATGACTATTATTTATATTAGAGAAAACTAATATTTCCTAATTCAAATTGAGTACATTTTGAACGCAATCACGCCTACCTGTCACTAGCACCTATGCTTTTGCAGTACAATAAGTACTGACAGTTTGTTTGTATGTTTATATGTATAGGGTAATTGAACGGTTGATTTGTGTTAAAAATAATTATTTTAACCAATTTAAAAAAAAGAGGGTCTCATTTCCTATTGTTTTTTATGTGTTAAACTTTTTACGTCTGTCATGGCGCAGAGACACACGTGCGACTGTAAATGGGACAGGTTGTAGGTTCGATTTCTACTCCAGGAAACGTAAAAGTTTGGTATTTTCATTTTCTGGGATTGGTAAGAACGCAAAGCGCAGCGTTGAGTTCCGCCCCTCAGCGCGCAATGCCTCATTTCGGCGGAGAGTGGGGAACGAAGTGTCTTAACACTAGGTTCTCAGGATTCCTTTGCCTACCCTGCTAGATGCGGGATACAGCGTGAAGCTAAAAAAAGAAAAGGAAGTTATCAATTCGACTGTTTTTTTATGTGTGATTATGTTTTTTTTTATGTTTCTCTTTTTATATTATAGCTAGTGTTTGTGAAACATACATACTTGTACATAGCTTCACGCTGTGTCCCGCATATAGCAGGGTAGGCAGAGAGAACCTTGTTAAGACACTTTGTTCCTCACTTTCCGCCGAATTGAGGCATTGCGTGCTGAGTGGCGGAACTCAACGCCGCGCTTTGCCTTGTTACTTGTGTTTGTTATACTCCTATTTAAATCTAGTTAAGATTAAGCGAGTAGCTTTTGAGTTATTCGTAATGATTTTTAAGTATATTTTATTGGAAGTCAATTTTATTTTGTTAAAATTTTAATTACTTACACATTTTAATATATTTTTTTGAATACTACCTATAAGTCTTTTTTTTATTTTTATTTTTCAATTTTTCTTCTTTTTCACCAACCCGTAAGAGAACGGAGTGTCTTAATACTAAGTTCTCAGGTTCCCTCTGCCTACCCCGCTATATGCGGAATACAGCGTGAAGTTAAAAAAAAAAAATCTGTACCCGCTAAGACCAAGTTCTTTTCTCCAAAGGTTGTCTGTCAGAGATTGCTATTAGCAAAAAGACCCCCTTTGCACGCTCTGTATCTATATATATGTAATTTACTGTATTCTGCTCTTTGTATTTGCTGTGTGTGCAATAAAGTATTTCTATCTATCTATTACCTAAATTCAGGTTTAAGCCCAAAACAATAATCGAACAATAATTTTACCTTTTCTGATATTCTTTTTTTAGTTTCATCCCGCATATAGCAGGGTAGGCAGAGGTAACCTGAGAACCTAGTGTTAAGACACTCCGTTCTCTTAAGACTTCCGACCTCCACTCTCCGTCGAATTGGGGTATTGCGTACTGAGTAGCGGAACTCAACGCTGCGCTTAGTCATGTTACCTGTGCGAGGTAATGAAAATACAATTTATTATTTAATATTTTCATTTCGTGAAGTTGGAATCGAATCCACAACCAGTCGCATTTACGCACGCTTGTGTCTGCGCCCCAACTGACCTGGCTGACAAGTTATTCTTAACAAAATTAATCCTGTAACCCAACACCTAAGGATCTGTCGCGTTCATTTCAAACTAGTACATGCGCATGAGTTCATTTACTCAACATTTAAAAATTAGCTCTATTCCAATATAAATAAGATTCAATTTAAATTAAATTCACATAGTCTTATTAAGCGAGAAACGAGACATCAGCATCCATCATAATTTTGCCTCATTTTGTAATATGTTCTGAGTTGCTATATTTTCATACAAATGCAAATGTTACTTGTGCATTTACGGAGACCGTTAAGTGGATCGGTTTAAGTTACTTTTTGTGTGTACGGGTATTCCCCGTTTTAGTGCGTAGGTACCCGGTCAGACGAGTTGCAAGAAAGCCGATGTTGATATCTTGGAAGATTTTATTTTGCTAATCTTGAAGCTTTCTAATGTTAATTGGCTTTTAGTGTTTAACTGCATAGGGTAGTTAGAGATGGTGTCAAAATACTCCGATTCACACCTTCTGGCCAAAATTAAGACATTTCGTGTGCGGAACTCAACGCCGCGTTTATCTTATTAGAGCGGAGGACTGGAGACAATTTGAGTATAAAAGCATTCGTTTGTATATAAGGTAAGTGGACCATGAAAAGCCACCTTAATAAATTAATACATACATATATAGCTTCACGCTGTATCCCGCGTATAGCAGGTTAGGCAGAGGAAAACTAGTGTTAAGACACTCCGTTCCCCACTTTCCACCGAATTGAGGCATTGCGTGCTAAGTGGCGGAACTCAACGCCGCGTTTTGTCTTGTTACCAAACCCAGGAAATAAAAAATCCATTTCCTGGAGTGGGAATCAAACTCACAACCTGTCGCGCCACGACAGGCGTTATAAGAGATATTTAGCTACGAATTCATTTCTCTAAGCGCAGTTAATGCTACTTCATCAAAATCCCAACTACCATACTAATATACTATCAGATTGATCTCAGTCGACGTAATATATTAACGTATGCTCATTAGATAGCAAAGAGTAATGACAGTGACAATCAATGTTTATTTCAGGGGACAGATGAAAATTAGAACTTTTGTTCTAATATTTGTGAGGAACGGAGTGTCTTAACACTAGGCTCCCTCTGCCTACCTTGCTATATATTATGCTTGCTTGCTATGTATGATAGATTAGCATGGAAATGATGATCCTTGCAAAGTCAGAGAGAACCTAGTGCCAAGATTCTCTACTTTCTGCTCTAAATCGTAACATAGGGAGTGGAGTGACGGAATTCAACACCGCAATTTGCCTTACCCCAGTAGAGAAGTGACAATAATTTCTCCAAGTTAGGGTCAAATCTACTACCTGCGGGATACAGCGTGAAGCTATGTTCTTATATTTGAACCTGGAGAACGGAAATCTTAAGAGAACGTAGTGTCTTAACACTAGCTTTCAGGTTCCCTCTGATTACCCTGCTATATGCGGAATACAGCGTGAAGCACGCAGTTTCTAGATACTATGCCTCTCTCTACCCTGCTAAGTGGAAATAAGCGTGACTCCCGAGTGGGGATTCCCACGTGCCAACAACCAGATACTAGCTCAGTGCGATAAGATAGAAAAAAATTAGTTTCGTATTTAGTAAGTATATTTGTAAAACCCTTCTTTTTCTGTAAAAAATATCATTTAATCTATTTACTTATACTTTAAAAAACAAAAAAATAATTTAATAATTTTTAGCTTTATGTATGCATTATTTCACAAAGAATTATTTTAACTAACTTAACGCTTCCCATACAGCAGTATAATCAAACAGAACATAATGTCAAAGCCTACATTCTCCACATTCCACGCCAAAATCCAGACACTACACATTGGCGGAACTGAACGCCGCGTTTAATCTCACCACATCATATTATATAATAATAAAATATTAAAAGAAACGTCTTTGCTACTTGATCTTTGCCACTCTTGTATCGTTGAATCAAGTCCAATTACTCGACGCGGACGGACTGAACGTTTGGCAAGAACACCAGTTATTTAGAAGATATCAAAATTAATATGTGTTAATGATAGATTGTCCGATTTTATATTATTAAGTGTATATGAACGCCTGTCGTGGCGCAAAGGCGTGCGGTTCTAAACGCGACAGATTGTGGGTTCGATTCCCACTCCAGGAAATGGCATTTTTCATTGCCTGGGTTTGGTAACAAAGCAAAGCGAGGCGTTGAGTTCCACCACTCAGCAAGCAATGCCTCAATTTGTCGGAAAGTGGGGCACGGAGTGTCTTAACACTAGGTTCCCTCTGCCTACCCTGCTATATGCGTGATACAGCGTGAAGCTATGTATGTTTAGGATATAAATAAGTATTAGGTGAATATGTTGATAAGTGGAATTGTGTATATAGTTTTTTAGATATTAATAGGTATTATTTTCCCCGTAAATGCGTTAATAACGCATTGCGTAGTGACGTATATGTCACTTTGTATAAACATGGATGTTCAATAAAGGTACTGTATGTAACATTTATTTTATTAATTTAACATATATTAATGCATTGTTTTTAGAAAATATAATCATTGTGCACTCCTTCGCTATATAAACTATAAGTGTGCCGAGTTTCATGCTCCTCCGTCCGCGTAATTTTCGTAAAAAGGGATCCAAAGTTTTTGCTTCACGTATACGTTACGAGAACGGAGTGTTCTAACACTACGTTCTCTCTACCCAGCTAAATAACTAAAAAATCTAACTTCAACACGATATAAACACATATTGCAATAAAATATCACTAACTAATAAGCTTACCTCCATATTATCACGTTTAAAATATGGTAATGTAAGAACTGCTTCAATCATAACTTTCTTGCTAATATCATGTGATTGGCTTGCATCTAAATTATGTGACACTAAAAATTTTATAGCCAAGTATTATGTTAAGAATGATGCAAAAATATTCTCTTTTACCTTTAAATGTTTTATATAACTCTACGCATAGAGTTGCGTTGATTCTTAAACTGAAGAGGGTATCTTTTAATGTTTTTAGTATTTGTTTTTAGTGTTGGAACACTCCGTTTTCCACTTTCAGGCTGGATTCAACGCCGCGCTTTGTTTAACCAGAACAAGGAAATGAAAATATTAATTATTACAAATAATAATCAATTTATTTTTTATTTAGAAGAGTCACACAGAGTTGGGTTCCCCCATTCAGCACGCAATGCCTCAATTCGGCGTAAAGTGGGGAACGGAGTGTCTTAACACTTGGTTCCTTCTGCCTACCCTGCTATATGCGGTTATGAAAAAAGTGCGCGACACCACTAAAAAAGTGTTCACTGTAAAGAATAGAAGTTAACTCATACAAAGCCGCAGGATACAGCTAGTATATTTATATTTATACTCGTATAGGGTGTAGAAGTCAAAATTCCCATCAATAGGGCAATGACAAACGTCGAAACACTTTCATCACATGAATCAGCCCTTATTAATATTTGTCTGACAGGCATGAATCTCAATTGTGGCATGTTATTAGATGTCAACGAACCTACTACGGTACTAGTGATGTGACTTAACGTTTTACAAATAAATCGTTGGATAAATTTAAGATTTCTTAGTTCGTACAAGGCAAAGCGCGGCGTTGAGTTCCGCTACTCATCCCGCGATGCCTTAATCCGGCGGAAAGTGGGGAACGGAATTGTTGAAAGGGAATGGAGTGTCTTAACACTGTTCTCTGGTTCCTTCTGCCTACCCTGCTATATGCGGGATACAGCGTGAAGTTAAAAAAAAAAGAAGGAAATTTCTTCTTAACGGCTGTCGTGACGCAGAGGCACAAGCGTGCGACTGTAAACGCGACATGTTGTGGGTTTGATTCCCATTCCAGGACATGGAATTTTTCATTTCCTGGGTTTATTGACAAGGCAAAGCGCGGTGTTGAGTTTTGTCACTCAACACGCAATGCCTCAATTCGGCGGAAAGTGGGGAACGGAGTCTTAACACTAGGTTCCCTCTGCATACCCTGCTATATGTGGGATACAGTGTGAAGCTATTTATGTATGTATGTACGTATTTCTTAGATTTTAGTTGATTTCAAAAAAGGAGGTTAAACATTCGACTATATCTTTTTTATATGGGTTACCGCACAATTTATGACTGGGTCAACTGATTTTGATAATTCTTTTTTTATATGATAGCTACTGCTTTTGTTATGGTTCCATTTAAATTAAGTTAATATCTCATATAAAGTTTATGAGTAATTCAGAATAATTTTATTTTTCAGTGCATTTGAAGTCAATATTCTTTTTTTTTGTTTTATTAAAATTTTAATTATATTTCTTAGAAAGCTAATTACAAATGCATATAAATTTTTACATACAAACCTATACATGCACTTAAATAAATAATTATACCACATAATAATTAATATATGATCACGCGATATTACCATAAACGTAAAATTACAAAGAATTAATAAAAACAATAAAAAAACACACAAAAAAAGGCTCATTATCGTATAACAATGCGAATATTCGTTATTTCGATTCTATAGTAAATCGATACTGTATCTCACATTAAGTGGTACGTTTTAAACAGAAATTATACACTTCACGGCATATTAAGTTTAAAGTTAAATTTGAGGCTATCGTGGTGCAGTGGAACAGCGACCGATTGTAAACGCGATTGGTTGTGGGTTCGATTCCCTCTCAGGGGAATAAAACAGCTTCACGTTTTATAAAATTAACCTTGAAAGTCATTAAATGATACATATAACTTATACATAATTTAATTAAATTTTTGTATGAAAGACAAATGACAATATTCATCCTCCGCCGCTGGGTAGCGTCCCGTAAGAGGCTGGTATCCCAGTAGTTTGGTGGTAGGAGTTTTGTCCTCCATCTGGCTCGCGACCACTATCATGGCAAAGAAGAACCGCCAAAAATCTTATGATGTGTTCCGGTTCGATGGCATGTAAGCCAGGTTTTTCCCTTTTCCACCCATCCTTTCCCCAAATTGTGGTGGTTTCGATAGCGGACTACTACATTATCCTCCCCTTCCATCTGTATCCTCTAGGTTGGCAACGCATCTACAACATCTCTGGTGTTGATTGCCATCCGTTATTCATAAAAAAAAATATATCCTCTCATAATGAATGAATGTATCTAGTTTCTTTTTCTCTTACAGACGTAATTCTAAACTGTTATGTGTTTCTTTCTAAATCGTGACGCAATTTCGTTACATTAGCTTTCAAATTACATCGATTTCAAAGACGTTCTACCTTAAAAATTATTTGTCAACCTTTAAAAATGCCTAACATCTAGCTCGACTTACCTAACCCCAAACCCGTTGCATAAACCTAAAATAATCTACTAACACCGTATTTAAAAATACATTAGCCTTTATCATACTTTAATAAACATTCAATTTTACCGCATACGGTTTTATTAAGAACATTTTTATGAGCTTATTCGTCGCAACCATCATTTCGTACTGATATAATTTAAAATAACCAAGGTAAGCCAATAAACCAATAAAATTTTATATAGTGGACTAATAGCCGGTGTTTAATTAAAATATTTAACTTTAAACTTAATATTCCGTGAAGTGTATCATTTTTGTTTAAAATGTATATTCTGTGATGTAGTATCGATTTACAATAGATATAACGAATATTCGCTTTGTTTTTGTGGTGATGAGTCTTTTTTTATACATACATACATAGCTTCACGCTGTATCCCGCATATAACAGGGTAGGCAGAGGGAACCTAGTGTTAAACACTCCGTTCCCGACTTTCCGCCGAATTGAGGCATTGCGTGCTGAGTGGTGGGACTCAACGCCGCGCTTTGCCTTGTTACCAAACCCAGGAAATGAAAAATTCAATTTTCTGGTTTGGGAATCGAACCCACAACCTGTCGTGTTTACAGTCGCACGCTTGTGCCCCTGCGCCACGATAGGCGTTAAGCGAAAAAAAGAAACGCGTAAATATATAGGATTAAGTATGTGAGAGAAAAAGATAGAAAATAGATACATTCATTCAAACAGTGAGGATGGACACTATCATTAGTCTATCATACAAGAATTTAATTAAATGATATATAAGTTATATATCAGTATAACACACAGGCTATAATTAGTAAAGATTTTGTTTAACTTATACAAAATATCATCCAAGTGGGAATCGAACCCACAACCAAATTTGCATCATCATAATGTCAAATTAACTTCTAAGAAACTTTTTTCTATAAAAGAATAATTGAAGAAATTCTGACGTTACATACATAGCTTCACACTGTATCCCGCATAGAGCAGGGTAGGCAGAGAAAACCTAGTGTTTAGACACGCCGTTCCCCACTTTCTGCCGAATTGAGGCATTACGTGCTGAGTGGCGGAACTCAACGCCTCGCTTTGCCTTGTTACCAAACACAAGATATGTTAATACTCATTTCAATCTTACGCTCAATTTCAAAACATTGTGTATTGGATTAACGGAACTTAACACCGCAGTTTATTATATCATAGCATTCCCCCAGAATGAAATCGAACCCACAACTCATCACGTTTACAATTTACCCAAATTATAAGTATAGAATACTGAATCAAAGTAAAGTACAAAAAAGATATGAAAATTAATAACCTTAGACAACACATGGTAACCAATCGATAGCTTCAGAACAGTAGCAAAAAGCACACGTTACTAACAATACATACATATGTAAAAACAAAAAAAAAGGGAAAAACTGAATATAACTCGTCTCACTCGAGTCGACACTCTAGTCGTTTTTGCCTGCTATCTTCATATCCGGAGAAAACTGGGCGTACTAAAGTTTGTGTACGCTAGCGAACGCGTTACGATTGCTCTTGATTTGAAATTGGCTATAGAAAATTGTGAGGAGGATTCGAACCTACGTCGTTTGGACATTGACGCCAATTATGCTATGCTCTTGAGTTATGTCGGTTTTTGCCGATACGGATACATGGTTAATAATGATCATTTGACAAAGGAAAAAGCTATTTTTTTGTTAATCTTAAGTTGTTATCTTAAACTTTACATAAAAATTGATTATATTTTGATAATTCTTGCGAATAACACTTTAAAATATATTAAAATGGTCTTAGAGTAAGTTTGGGGGTAAATGGTCATATGGGACAATTGGCACATCAAAATAAACCAAGAAATCGTTTACTAAATATTGGTAGTTATTGTTTATTTCATTTCGTATTTTGTTTGGGAGTGAAAAGACACTCTTTAGCCATCCATAGATTCACTGTGTAGGTGCCAATCTCGTTGCAGAGAGAGGAGTTTGGAGAGTGCCTAGGAAATACGACGCAAGAGTAAATTTAAGGAGCCTCGTTAACTAAATTTAAAATATAACCAAAAATTTAACCTAACAAAACCTAACACTGCCTTCCGAGCCGGTGGTAGCATCCGTTAGGACTGACACGACTGACACCTTTGTAAATATACGATTCAAAAGTGCTTGTAATAGCCTACTTGAATAAAAAATATTTTGATTTTGATTTTACTATAGTAGCTAACGTAATAACTTACACAGCGATAGTAGCATATAAGGGGTAGTCTGGGTGGTATTGTCTTAGACTGTTTGTCTTGACAGGGGTGCGTTGTAAAGGGATGTCGAACGAGTTTAATGAATGCGGCGGCGAAATTTGAAAAATATTCGTTTTTTATACAATTTCCTTTGCGTTAAAGTTTGACTGGATGTGGAGTGTGGACATCGGATGAACGAAACTTTGGTAAATCCTTCTAATATTATATATGCGAAAGTTTATGAGGATGGGTGTTTGTTATTGTCACGTAACTACTGAACGGATTTAGATAAAACTTTACAGTAATATAGTTAATATAATGCAACGCCTGTCGTGGCGCAGAGACACAAGCGTGCGGCTGTAAACGTGACAGGTTGTGGGTTCGATTCCCACTCTAGTCAATCATTATATTACTAAAAAACAAAATATTTATCGTTGTACTATATTACATACATACATAGCTTCATGCTGTATCCCGCATACGAGTATAGCAGAGTAGGCAGAGGGAACCTAGTGTTAGTGTTAAGACACTACATTCCCCACTTTCCACCGAATTGAGGCATTGTGTGCTGAGTGGCAGAACTCAACGCCGTTTAAAAAAGAAAAAAATCCATAATTTCCATAAGAAATAGACAAAGAGACTTAAATCACTATTTTTACCATACAAACGGAACGTAAGCGGTTTTTCCACAAAAATCATTTATAATTACCATATCTCTCCTTATCACACTGTGTAGTACCCTACTTTGCGGCATAAAGAGTGAACCTGCTATTTCCATAGCGCAAATATAAAATAAAGAGAATTAAATCACTATTTTCACTATATAAAAAGAACGTGGGCGGTATTGCCACTAAGAGTTACTTATAATTACCATATCTCGTCTTATCACAATGATAAAAGCAGTGTATTTACTTTGAAATTCAGCGAACACGAGATGCGTAGGCGCATTTGCATACCATCGTCTTTCACTTAGTTTTATCTGTGTCTTTTTATACTTTTTAACAAAATCGACAGGTGTTAATTAACTGTGTGTGAGGTCTACCACCTTTTAGTATAATTTGAGATACTGAATTAGTTTTGAAACACGAACTTCTGGACGTGTTTTGAATATATATGTGTTTAAAAGTCGCGTGGTTTTTAGAAATTTGTATGGAGTGTAACAATTGTACTTTGTTGGTTAATCATAGATATTGTCGAGTTATGACACTCTGTTGTTTACTTAACGATTGAAATCAAGATCGTTGATTGGTGGATTACGCCGCGTTTTATCCTAAATATCAAATTTTAAATATAATTTCTCTGAGCAAAGATTGTTCCACTGAACCATGGTTGAGCTACCTTAACAATATTTGTTTTATCGTTATTTTTTGAATTAAAAGCTATAAATTTTTGTATTTTTGGAAATATTTGTTTATAGATATAGTCTGTTTAATAAATAATTTAATATGTCATACCTTATAATAATAATAATAAGCCCGCAGGGCAGCTTGTGGCGAGCTGTTGGGGAGTGGCGACCCCACGGACCTGAGACCTCCAGAGGGGAATTGTAATTTATCCCCCGCCTCTGGCTTGCCTTCATTGGCCGGCAGAGTGAAGCTATATGCTCGAAAGGGTGGAAGTGCTCAATCTGCGTAATAGCGGGGAAACCCGCTCACGAGCACTCTCGCGATGGTGAAACCGGTGCACACCTCTCGACACCCTTAGCCGACCACACCGATGTTGCGCCCGAGGCACTACGCCGCTTTGTGGGGGCCCATCTAGTGGGAGGCGAGTCACCGTCCGCTAACCTTTCAATTTGAGACTGTTGAAAAGGCGGACGTCCGGTAGTCTCAATCAATAGCCCAGTACTTAGTCCATCCAAACTCCATTCCATAGCCCTATTTTAGTTTTCCATATGTTCCATAGCTCCTACGCATTGACCGGTGACCATCTCTGAGCAATTACCTATGGTTACTCAGAGATGGATCCCGGTCAATGCGTCAGATTAAAAAATATTGTTGTCTCAAAGGGGCCTCTACGTGTTGGACCTGTGTCCCCACGCAAGCCTTCCAAAGGACCGGGTTCCTTTGTACCCGAGAACTTATAATGAGATACATAATAATAATAACTTTATTTGTTTAAAACAGAATTTTTACAAAAACAGAAATTTGTGGTAGAAATCTCCTTTTAAGCATATAGTGCCTGTATTAGGAGATTCCAAAATAAAATGTACTATAATTATTTAATCTGTTAATTTACAGTAAAACAAATTACAATATAAATATATGTTTAAATATATGTGCATGTGAGTGTGTGTGTGCGTGTGCATGCGTGCGTGTGTGTGTGTGTGTGTGTGTGTGTCCTTGTGTGTGTATGTATTTGTGTACATGTCATTAAACGTGTTGTAACAGTGTCTCAGTTTCATAATAATTGCGTTCTCTTAACCACTCAGTGATGGATTTTTTACATTCCTTGTAAATTTTTGGGTAGATATAAATATGTTTGCTTATTTTATTATATAATAGAGCCGATTGCTTATTTAATTGTTACTTTCTACAGTTGCATTATAGGAAATAGACTTGGGAGATTTTAATACAATATGAATGACGTAAAGTTGCCTGACAGAGAGCAGTCCACAAAGTTTATACAGGTCCTCTGTAGAGAAAGTAAGTTTTTTACAATAATACAGTTTTTTTATACTTATAATATTTAAATGATTTGTATTGTACCGCTGTGGTATGTAAGAGCGCGGCGTTGATATTCGACTTTCACTATATCCTCTTTGAAAAACTCTCCTATAAACACTTAATGTTTCGATTTCCGGCCAAAGTAAAAACGTAGTGTCTTGTCACTACGTCCTTTCCATTGCCTGTTATGCGGGAAACAGCATGAAGCTGCATTATTAATTCTTTTATAACGAATTTTTCCTCATATGGTAAATTTAATTCAAAAATTCAAAAACATGCTATAAAATTTTACAATATAATTGAGTTACAATACTCGTACAGGCATATACTTATATGGACTATAGCAGCTTTATGTAGACATTTCATTTCCTTTTACAATGGTCATGTTAATATATACCATATTAGAATCTAATTACAGGTTCGAACGTGACAAACGAACATGCATTCTTGATTTTTTATTATAATTTATTGTAATACATGCTAGCTTTATATTACTTAATATAAGTTGTATCTCGTGACTTCTTTTGTAAACTATATATAAACCTAAAAACTCATTTTATTCCGTTTTCTTAGGAATGTTGAATAATCCTCTTTTTTGGTATTCCCTATTCTCCTCAAAAAGCCTACATGTAAATTTTAGATTTATATATATATATATATATATATATATATATATATATATATATATATATATATATATATACGTTGTCTGTCAGTCATACATACTAGCGTTTTTTATAGATACATTTAGTATTTAGGTTTCATTATAAATAAAATTTCACCGGGTAGGGATCGACAACCACTCGCCTTGACAGCCATATGCTGTCTCACTGCGACACGATTGTCTCTAACAATAATTTAAATTTAATAAAACAGAGAACCGACTTTAAATAAAATGCACTTCAAGTTGTAACTTGAGAATGTATTTTTACGAATAACTCAAAAACTAGTCATAAGATCTTAACTGAATTTATGTAGGAATTACTTCAGAAGCATTAGCTATCATATAAAAAATAGCTTACCCAGTAAAATATTGTGTTCTAATAAATAAAAAAAATAATCGACATCACAAGCTCCTTTTGTTGAAGTCGGATAAAAATTAATAAGTATAAATCTCTGTATTTTATATTGAATAATTTTAAGTGATGTTAAGTAATATAAAGTATTATTAGTTATAATAGGTAATAATAATATATTAAGTAGGCAACTTAAATACTTGGACTCTCTTTGGAAAAATTATCTTATTTTTCTTTTTTTT
>JAKGSA010000201.1:160110-198026 GCA_033558755.1 Philaethria dido | reverse complement strand
ATTCCTGTACATTTCAAATATCCTACCTATAAGAACCTTTCATTCATCTGATAGAATGCACATAGGTATATCAGGTTAGTCCACGACATCGGCAGGTCCGGACGCGATAACTTTGAAATGCAATTTATTTAGAGATATATAAAAATTTTAAAAGAGACTAAACATGTCTTGTATTAGTTTATTTAAGAGCTAAATTCCTATGTTCGGAGTTTAGATAAGAAGACTGTCTGTTTTGAACGATTTTCATCTCTTTGGGGCAGTTCGCGTGCAACTGATTGTAATGTGAAGGGTTAGCTTTAGCTATGAGTATTTGTTATTATAGTAGAAATATATTATATTAAGCCTTTACTTGTCCAGCGGGATAGGCGTGCTACTGTAAACGCGACGTTGGGGGTTCGGTTTCCACTCCAGGAAATGAAAAATTCCATTTCCTGGGTTTGGTAACAAGGCAAAGCGCGCGTTAAGTTCCGCCACTCAGCACGCAATACCTCAATTCGGTGGAAAGTGGGGAACGGAGTGTCTTAACACTAGGTTCTAAGGTTCACTCTGCCTACCCTGCTATATGCGGGATACAACGTGAAGCTAAAAAAAACATAATAATTAACAGTCAATCGTTGCTATGCCAACGTGTAATTTACACGTCAATAGCTACTAGTTATTATGGTAATTTAAATATAGTCATTATGGCATATAAAGATCATGAAGCCCTTTTTCGCGTGATGCGCGAACATACAAGGGAGGACATTTTAATTAACTATTTTTTATGACCTTTATAGTCGTAAATTAATTTTATGACCCCCATAGAGGTGAAGTGAGACATCTAATTACATGGGGTGGTTGTGGGTTCGATTTCTATTAGAGAAATAGCTTATATTGAAAACGCGTTGTTAGTTTCCGTAACTTAACACTTCATTGATTACTAAATCTTACTTTGTTTCCAAATATAGAATACTAGATACCTACTTACCTAAAAAAATCTTTATCAAATGTGGCTCATATGTTATTCTAACGTATAAACTATATTATTAAAAAGTTTCATCTAAATCTGTTCAGTAGTTTTTGCCTTAAAAAGTAACAAACATTCATCCTCACAAGCTTTCGCATTTACAATTATTTTTCAGCTTTACACTTTATCTCGTATAGATATGAGGAATAGAGCGTGAACCTCTAACGTAGTGTCGAAATTCTCTGTTCTCTCATTCCCGGCATATTGCGTATTGAGTCGCTGAACTCAACGCCGCGTAACATTAGTATAATATTTCTAATATAATTAACTTTCAACGAACACGTTTTTGCAGTCAAGTCACTCCTTTCTCCACTCAATGTCTGATTTGAAATATTGCACCACTTATGGCGGAACTCAACGCCGCGCAATTTCAATGTAACTTTTCTATGATAATTAACTATCAACGAACACACTGTACACGTTAATTAACGTCTTTACTACATATATATAAAATTAATTTTACCATATAAACAGTCAAGACAAGATATTCCATTTTCCGCTATCTGTCTCAATTTCTAGACATTGCGTATTAAGTGGCAGAACTCAACGCCGCGCAATTCCAATATAACTTTTCTATGATAATTAACGTTTAACGAACACACTGTACATATTAATTAAGGTTTTTACGATATATATAAATTAATTTTACTATTTAAGTCAAGACACTTCGTTTTCTGACATTGCTCGAAGAATTGCTCAGCTGAAGTGGCAGTGGGCGGGACACATAGCGAGGAGAACCGATGACCGTTTGGCGGAAAGGTTCTCGAGTGGCGACCAAATCGAATAACCGGACTCGGCTCTGTAGGCTCCTACAGGCCAACTACCAGGTGGACTGACGATCTGATCAAGATCGCCGGACGCCGCTGGATGCGGGAACCGCAAGACCGATCGTCGTAATTCTAAATTCTTGGGGGAAGCCTATGTCCAGCAGTGGGCGTCGCACGGCTGATATAATGATGATGATGAAGTGGCGGAACTCAACGCCGCACAATTCCAATATGACTTTTCTATGATAATTAACTTTCAAGGAACACTCTGTACATATTAATTAAGGATTTTACGATATATATAAATTAATTTTACTATCCAGCAGATGTTACTTTTAGTACACTATAAAGTACCTTTATCAAATGTATGTGTGTATGTAATATTTTGAAATTACATTTTTACTGTTTTTAGTGTAAAAGCATTTTGTAATTTTGTACCAATAATCTTTAATATTTTTAGATTATTATTGAGAAAAGTATATTATTCTGTCTAAGAATACTATATTGATGTTAATGTGTGGAATTAAATGCTGTAAATCTGGGACACTCATAGATGTTAATTTATGGTGAAATTACATTTAAAAGGAGCAACTGTTGAGTTTCTTGGCGGTTCTTCTCAGCAGAACTGCCTCCCGAGCCAGTGGTAGCTTCCGTTAGGACTGACAACTTTATGTTAATTGACGATTCGAAAGTGCTGGTAAGAATAAAGAATAGGTTTTTTTTAAGTTCACGCTGTATCCCACATATAGCAAGGTAGGCAGAGGGAACCTAAGAACCTAGTGTTAAGACCCTCCGTTCTCTTACAACAATTCCGTTCCCCACTTTCCGCCAAATTGAGGCATTGCGTTTTGAGTGGCGGAACTCAACGCAGCGCTTTGCCTTGTTACCAATCCCATGAAATGAAAATACTGAGATTTCCTGGAGTGGGAATCGAACCCACAACCTGTCATGCTTACAGTCGCACGTTTGTGCCTCTGCGCCACGACAGACGTCAAAGTTGCTAAAGTTTTTACGTTATTAAAGTTTTGTTTTGGATAATTCTTCAATATATCATTCTTCACCTGATGCATATGGCCTAAAATTCCACACCAAAAAATGGAATGGGAATCGAACCCACAACCCGTCGCATTTGCGCCACGACAGACCTCTAGTATGATTTTTACAATTTAATTAATTTTCTAGGAACAAACGAAATTAGTATATGCACTTAACATTTCATTTTTATTTCTTTTTAATTGAACTATGAATAAATTTAATGTAAATTAAACGTGTAGTAATAAACTCATTACATGATACTTATGCACCTTGCCTACACTTAAGAATACATACATACATAGCTTCACGCTGTATCCCGCATATAGCAGGGTAGGCAGAGGGAACCTAGTGTTAAGACACTCCGTTCCCCACTTTCCGCCGATTTGAGGCATTGCGTGCTGAGTGGCAGAACTCAACGCCGCGCTTTGCCTTGTTACCAAAGCTAGGAAATGAAAATTTACATTTCCTGGAGTGGGAATGGAACCCTCAACCTGTCGCGTATGCAGTCGCACGCTTGTGCCTCTGCGCCACGACAGGCGTTTGGTTTGGTTTGGCGATTTAGATTATTCTTTACAGTAATATCGCGTATAAATTGAAATAACACAAGCATTCATAACAATTTAGCCACAATAAAACGATAAATAGAAACTTATAGCATAAATAATAAAAATTTTTGCACTAAAGAAAACCAACTTAAAATAAAATACACTAAAACGTAAAAAATTACGAATAACTCAAAAACTACCGGCCAGATCTCAATTAAATTTAAACGGGACCACATAAAGCACTAGCTATCATCCAAAAAAGGATCATCAAAATTAGTTTACCCAATAAATCTTAAGCCGTAACTTCGTTTGAAATGGATAAAATAGAGTCACTGAAATAGTGATATGACACTACTTTCCTTAAACAAAACAAATATATTTAAAATTTTAAAATAATAAAATAACTTGTACATATTTCTGAGTTTTCAAAATTTCTTACAGTTTTATTAAACATGGCGTGAAGTCGACGTGACAGAGTGACGTGTTCTCGACGAATGCAATATTGAATTTTGAGGGCATCATGGCGCAGTAGAACTGACTGACTGCAATGATTGTGGGTTCGATCTCACTTGAGGGGATACATAGATTTAATTATTAGCTGTCAATGGCAATCCATACTACATATACTATAGCGTATAATTCGTATCTTGCCGGCTCTTCTCAGCAGAACTGCCTTCCGAGCCGGTGGTAGCTTCCGTTAGGACTGACACGACTGACACCTTTGTAAATTGACGATTCGGAAGTGCTTGTAATAGCCTACTTGAATAAAGAATATTTTGATTTTGATTTTATATGCGTTTATTTGAAGTCTTTGAAGTAGCTAGCAGTGACGAGAGCTTTTTTTTTAGGTGTATAAGATGTCAGCTTGTATTTTTGCAATTTTATGCCCAATTTTTCCTGGCGATATTTTTTTTAGCTCTCACACCTTGTTTGACTTTGTTTTTTCGAGCTCCACATTTTAAGCGAGCTTCCTTTCAGGTCTCATATTTGTACTTTGAAAAGTTAGGCAAGCCGGTGGAAATCGAGTTGTATGGACGCCTCGCCACTGAAACATGTCTCTTATTTTTTTTTAAATAAAAAACATACATAGTTTCATGATAATCAGTTGAATAGTTTTGGCGTGTATTCAGAATCGTTACACTGCATATGACTTAAAACAGAGAGAAGAGAAAGGAGTGATTTATTCATAGTAGTGTCCCCGTTGACGTGTTAACAACGCATTGTCTAGCAACTTGTGTATATGTGACTTTATATAAACATGAATGACAAAACATGTAGTGTGTGTAACATTTATTTTATTAATTTAATATATTTTATGCTTCACTATATAAACTATAAGTGTGCCAAATTTCATGCTCCTACGTCCGTGTAATTATCACAAAAAGGGGTACAAAACATGTATTGTATATAGATATCCATACTTATCTACCCATTTAGAGAAACATACAAAATAAAAACAATATTAAACTATTGCTAAGTTATTGTCAGTCAAATGTTACTGTCAGTAAAATTACTAAATAAAAAAAAATCCTGACTGACAAGAAAAACAGTCAGTCAAAACATATCTACACATCTGAAGCATTTATCATTGAGTAATATAACAGTCTGGTATTAAATCGTAAGCGAGACCGCTCAGCCATGGGCATGGTTTACGATTCATAATTGCTGTACTCAAAATGATTGAAACATTACTACTTATAAATGCAACTACATAATTTATAGTTTATAGCGACTTGATGGTTATAATTAAAAATTGTATAGTTATTCTATTCTAGATGATTAAGCCTTTATAGAAGTCATGTTGTAAAATAGAATAAATTGATTTTCAATTAGTTTACGAGGCCCTCGTGGCGCAGTGACAGCGTTGGACTATAAGCTAGACGGTTATGGGTTCGATTTTCATTTGGGGGAATGATTATATTTACATACATACATACATAATTATCTTTCAAAATACATATATAATTGTTTTTTCAAAAAAAAAAATCTTGTTGAAAGGCGTTATTATCGGTATAGGAATTCTTTCTATAACTATCGTGGGTATAATAAGATACTAAATATTATGGAGTTAGCTTATTACTTATTTAAATAGGTAATACTACTTTAAGTGTTTCTAGTAATGAAGTGTAAAATTTTAATGTACATGTTAGAGTTACTATAAGTAGAGACCATTATGGCGCAGTGGGACAGACTACGGGTTGTGGGTTCGATTCCCGCTCCAGGAGATGATAATATTAAATATTTATAATAATTAATATTTTGTATTATCATTTCCTCGCTCTGGTAACATGGCAAAGTCAAAAGTGTTGATTTTGGAACATCACAAATAAAAGTTTGTCATTTTTTTTTAAATGTATAATTAGTTAGATTTGATTTTGACATTTTGACATTTTGACTATGTTGACATCTGTCAATGTATACGGTGTGTTTAGGTCTAAATTAAATCCAATTTTATTGTTAGCGACATTTAAGTATTTTTTCACTAATAATGTTTTCATACAGTTACAGATTTTAACAATTTTTATTTCTCTTCTCTGGTAACGGAAAGCGTTGAGTTCCACCACTTAATACGCAGTCTCAAAAGACGGAAAGTGGAGAACGGAGTGTCTACCAACTAGGTTCTCTACGCTTTATCCCGCAAGGTAGTCAAAGTGAACCTGGTATTAACACTTTGGTGATCGGTAATTTTACCGCCCTTGGCGTTATAAATTGAAACAAATGCAAGTGCAATGACGATATAACTCGTCGCCGGTCAACAACGTTTGGACATGAAAAGACGAGTAACTCGTCCCCGGTCAGCAAAATGTTAAGACACTTTGTTCATCGCTTTCCGCCCGAATTGCATGATAATTGGCAGAACGAAACGAGAACAGAGTGTCTTAACACTAGGTTCTCCTACCCCACTATGAACAAGGTATAAATGACATACATACAAAAAACCGCCTAAGTTAACAAATCCGTTAAGGGCAACCTGACAAAAGAACAATATAAAGGCATATTTATCTCATCATCTCTAACACTTCAACGAGTCGTTACATCGATTACAATCGAGATAGTATTTAGTTAAGTACAAAGAGATTTTACCAATCTCTAAGCAATCAATCGGAGTTTGTTCGACGTGCATCGTTTGATGACCGTGAAAATTGAACGTCACGCTGTTTTATGTTATTATCATTACTAAATTGCGAAATTATACAGTGATAGTTATTATTTGTAAGTATATTGTGGCTAAATTAGACAAAAAATAAGTTATATTAGTTGGTAACAAGACGCGCGGCGTTGAGCTCCGCCACTCAGCACGCAATGCTTCAATTCAGCGGAAAGTGGGGAACGGTATTGTTGAAAGAGAGCGGAGTGTTTCAACACTAGGTTCTCAGGTTTCCTCTGCCTATCCGCTATTTGCGGGATACAGCGTGATGCTAAAAAAATGATTTAGTACCACATTACTAGCTATCACAAAAAAAAGTATCATCAAAATTGATACACCCAGCAAAAAAAACAGTCGAATTAACCTTTTTCGAAATCGGTAAAAATTATAAATTACCATTCACTCCAAACTTATTATATTTCTTTAGAAATGACGTCTTATAATGAGTTTTCCGATTTTCGCGTACAATAGATTTAACAATGGAATCGCCGTATCCATCGATTAAAGAATTCTTTGTGTGAATGATAAGATAAGATATCATTGACCGGACGTTTTTTAAATTGAAAATTGAAAAGAGTGACCCGTTTCTATATTTCTTTTTCAAGTTTTAATGATACAGCCTTAGGGAGTTTTATCCGATTTCCAAATAAGGAGGTATTAATAACAATATATACATAGCTTCATGCTGTACCCCGCATATAGCAGGGTAGGCAGAGGGAACCTAGTGTTAAGACACTCCGTTTCGAATTTAGGCGTTGCGTGCTAAGTGACGGAACTCAACGATGCGCTTGGCCTTGTCACCAAACCCAGGAAATGTAAATAATACATTTCCTATAGTGGAAATCGAACCCACAACCTGTCGCGTTTACGTCGAGTCGCACGCTTGTACCTTGACGCAACGACAGGCGATAGTTAGTAGGACTTATAAGGGAACATATACTACAATTAATAAGCGTTTTTAACTTCTCAATAAGCGAAGGCCTCAATTCCACTGTATTTTTTATGTACGTTACCGCATAACTTTTTACTGATACTGTTTTTATATGATAGCTTGCTTCTGGTGTGGTCTCATTTAAATTAAGTTAGGATCTGACCTGTAGTTTGTGAGTTATTCGTAATAATATTACTTATTAGTACTTTTTATTTGAAATCTATTTCATTTTCTGTAAAAAATTTATTTATTTATTTATATAATATAAAATTCATAACGTAAATTGAACTAGTAATCACCTCACCTAACATTTACACCACCACTGAACCGTAAGTCACATTTCAAAACATAAAACTATATTAACATAGTAACAAAAATATTCATGACCTATTATTATATTTAGACGTTGTCAATTTTAGCAAATCAATAATTTCGAATGAGAACGAGTCTAAGATAGACTGGAATAATTAACTAGGGACTGACAGCGACTTTAGCACTGACAGTTGTGGGTTCGATTCCTACTTATTTTTAAAAATGTTTTCCATATACTTCGTGTGGGATAAAAACTTAAAAAAAAAATAGCGAAAATATTTTAATTTCTCTGCTTTGCTAAGGCAAACGCATCGTTAATTTACGCTGCTCAATTTGTCTTGATTTTGGGTGGAAGTATTGTTTAAATAGAGATGTAAGTGCGTATATGTAACACATCTAAGTAAATATCTATAAGTATATTATGTATTTACATATAAGCTTCACGATACAGCTTCCAAGATACAGTCTTGGATATAGCAGGATAGGCAGTGGGAACTCAGTGTTAAGACACTCCGTTCCGCACTTTCCGCAGAAATAAGGCATTGCGTGCTGTGAGGAGGAACTTAACGCAGCGCTTTGCCTCGTTACAAGAGCGAGGAGAATGAAAATACTGAATACTACAAATATTTAATATTTTCATTTCCTGGAGTGGGAATCGAACCCACAACCTTGTGCTTCGACACCACGACAGGCGTTAAAGTGTATAGACTGGTACTGAAAATATCATTTTTATATGTAAATTGTCACACTCGTAGTGGCAAAGAGTGGTGGTTGTGGTTTTGATTCCCACTCCAGGAAATGGAATTTTTCATTTCCTGGGTTTGGTAACAAAGCGCGGCATTGAGTTCCGCTAATCAGCACGCAATGCCTCAAACTGGCGGAAAGTGGGGAACAGAGTGTCTTAACACGTCGGTTCCCTCTGCCTACCCTGTTATATGCGGGATATAGCGTGAAGCTATGTATGTATATATGTATGTATGTATGTATGTATGTATGTATGTATGTATGTATGTATTGTATGTATGTATGTATGTATGTATGTATGTATGTATGTATGTATGTATGTATGTATACACTTTGATCTCTCAACATTAGTTAAATACAAACTATTTACAATGACATTATTGCAAAATGTTCGCGACATTTCCAAACGTTTAAAATTAGTATTAGCTCAGTCTGAACAGTCATTTACTTGTTTGATTTATTATAACTAGAGGCACCGCTAACGTGTAAATATCGCGTTCCTATGGTAACGCGATATGTCATATTTAACCGACTTAAAATAAAAGAGGTTGTTTAGAATGGCATATCCGTTACTAAGGGAACGCGATTTTTATTGTATTTTTTAATATGTGCTATACACATATTCAGAAAATGTATAAAAATTTTGAATGCAGCGGAACTCGAACCTTCGCCTCTTGGAAACCGTCCAAGCGCTCTGACCACTAAGCCATGCGTTCATGAACGCATTTTTATATATTTTTATAAGTTTTCTAAATATGTTTTTCGTTTTAAATGTGTGGGATTAAAACTTTAAATTTTCAAAAATAGTTATACTATAGTAAAACTTGCTTCTAATGTGGTCATATTTAGTTTAGTTAAGATCTAACGAGGTGTTATTGAGTTTTTTTTTCTGTTTTTAACTTCACGCTGTAACCCGCATATAGCAGGCTAGGCAGAGGGAACCAGAGAACCTAGGGTTAAGACACTCCATTCTCTTTCAACAATTCCGTTCACCACTTTCCGCCGAATAGAGGCATTGCGTGTTGAGTTACGGAACTCAACGCCGCGCTTTGCCTTGTTACCAAACCCACGAAATAAAAATACTAAATTTTACATTTCCTGGAGTGGGAATCGAACCCACAACCTGTCACGTTTACAGTCGCACGCTTGTGCCTCTGCGCCACGACAGGCGTGTTATTGATTTATTTGTAATAATTTTACTTTTATATAAACTCCTCCATATAAACTGTAATGACCTTTCGTTTTCCTTCCACGGAACTCAACGCTGCATTTTAAACAATCAGAACAGGAAAAGTTTCATTTCTAATTTTAATAGATAACAACAATTGTTTTAGGTTCTATTAAATTGATTTATATGACAGAATTTCGTTTGTCAGTCGTGTCAGTCATTTCGGGAAAGTCGTAAAGGACGTGTCGTTTGGTTTTAGTACAATTGTAAATTGCGCATGATTTATTTAATAGTGTATCTTCATTTCCTGGTATTTACTAGGATGGAATAACTAGGTACTTCTCGTTATTAGTGTCCCCGTTCACGCGTTAACAACGCGTTGCCTAGCAACGTATATGTCACTTTATATAAACATGAATGTGAAATCATTGTAGTGTGTGTAACATTTATTTAATTAATTTATTTTCATGTATTATTTTAAAAAGATATTGTTATTCTACACTCCTTCGCTATATAAACTATAAGTGTGCCAAGTTTCATGCTCCTCCGTCCGCGTAATTTTCGTAAAAAGGGATACAACATTTTTTTTTCACGTATTAATATATAGATATTATAGCCAAATTACACAAAATCTTTAGAAATTGTAGATTCTGTGTTATTCTGATTTATAAGCTATATTACTGTAAAATTTCATCAAGATTCGTTCAGTAGTTTTTATGTGAGAGTAGAATAAATATCCATCAATATCAAATCGATCCTATTAAAGATCGATATTCGCATAGTAATGCAATTGGCATCATTTTCCGCAAAATCATAATTCCCGCATATAGCAGGGTAGGCAGAGAGAACCTAGTGTTAAAACACTCCGTTTTCCACTTATTCAATAAAGGAAATAGTGCTACTAATAATGTACTTAACACACGATGCCTCAATTCGGCGGAAAGTGGGGAACGGAGTGTCTTAACACTAGGTTCCCTCTGCCTACCCTGCTATATGCAGGATACAGCGTGAAGCTATGTCTGTATGTATGTAAGTTACTGCGACCGAGTTGTCGGCGACTAGTCGACAGTGCGTATAAGCTCCAAATGTCATTCTCGTCCACACATAGAAGACAATTAACCGAATTGACACCACCGTTAGCGATAACGTCTCACTCAATTATATGTCATATGATATATTTAACCTTTACTGGGTATGTTATGGAATTTTAATATGTAATAACTAAAAATTTGAATTAATACGCCTGTCGTGGCGCAGAGGAATAAGCGTGCGACTGTAAACGCGATAGGTTGTGGGTTTGATTCCCACTACAGGAAATGGAACGGTGCATCCCGCATATAGCAGGGTAGGCAGAGGAAGTTAGTGTTAAAACACTCCGTTCTCTACTTTCCGCCAATTTTAACTAAGTTTAGTGCCTGTCGTGGCGCAGAGGCACAAGCGTGCGATTTTATACGCGATTGGTTGTGGGTTAGATTCTCACTCCAGGAAATGGAATTTTTCATTTCCTGGGTTTGGTAACAAGGCGAAGCGCGGCGTTGAGTTCCGCCACTCAGCACGCTATACCTCAATTCGGCGGAAAGTGGGGGACGGAGTGTCTTAACACTAGGTTCCCTTGCCTACCCTGTTATATGCGGGATACAGCGTGAAATTAAATAAAAACCTATCATATCATTCAAACAACACACAAAATGAAACAGTCATAGTTAAAGTACTCAAATAACTATTAGGAGCGACGTTTCAAACATTCTATTTACGTGTTTAGAGTTCCTAGAAAGTCTAATGTTCTCACTTCGGTGTCGAATCTTTGACAATCGACGAGTGACGGCTCTTTTTAGCGCTCAAACACGAAACTAAACTGGACTGGACTGTTGTATAAGTATTAAATATTTTGTCGTGGTTTTACCGACTTCAATAAATAAGGTTGTCAGTTCAATTGTATATTTTATAGTGTTAGTTAGCGCATAACTTTTTAATTGGGTGAAACAATTTTGACGGTTGTTTTTTTTTTCTATAATAGCTAGTGATTCTGATGCTTCCATTTTAATTTTAGAGTTATTTGTCGTAATTTTACTTTGTAGCGGATTTTCTTTTTTTTTTTTTTAACTTCACGCTGTATCCCACATATAGCAGGGTAGGCAGAGGGAACCAGAGAACCTAGTGTTAAGACACTCCGTTCTCTTACAACAATTCCATTCCTCACTTTCCGCCAAATTGAGGCATTGCGTGTTGAGTGGCGGAACTCAACGCCGCGCTTTGCCTTGTTACCAAAGACAGGAAATGAAAATACTAACATTTCCTGGAGTGGGACTCGAACCCACAACCTGTCGCGTTTACAGTCGAACGCTTGTGCCTCTGCGCCACGACAGGCGTTCTTTTAGATTAAAATTTTAATTATTGTTTATTTTTGCAGCTTCATTATATTTCCAGCAGCAATAGCATCTAAAGAGAATTTAGTGTCAACTCCCACCGTCCTCCAATTTCCGCCCGAAAACGAGATATTGCAATTTGAGTGGCGGAAGTTAACATCGCGCTTTGTCTTAACAAGGGAAATAATGTAATTTATATATCATCATCATCTTGTGGGAATCGAACCCGCAATTAATCGCATTTACAGGCAAAAGTTGTCACACTGCACCAGAAAGGCCTCAAATTTTCATGTTAAGGTACTCTGTTCTCTACGTTTCGTAGGTTTAAATATATTACGTAACTACATCGGAGTTCAACGCTGTATTTGTCTAACCAAAACTTATTAATCTACCTTATAATATACATATATTAGTTAAATTACAGTTAATAATATGAGAACTTACGTTGAAAAATCTCTATTTCATAACATCACAGGACTCATAACTGAAAAGAAAAAAATAACAATTAAAACATTGAAATCTAACATTTTTAATACTTACAAAAATATTTTCTGTATTATTTAAAGCTTCACGCTCTTTTTTTAAATAACAAAAGAATCAGAGAGAACTCAGTGTCTAGTCACTCCGTTCAGCACTTTCCATCCACAATCAAGACATTGAAATTTGTGGCGAAACTCAACGCTGTGGTTTGTTTTCTTAGAGCGGGGTTATAGAATCATTTTAAGATAATCAATATCATATTTTAATTACGTATTCTTAGCTTCACGCTGTATCCTGCATGTAGAAGGGTAGACAGAAGGAACCTAGTGTTAAGATACTCCGTTCCCCACTTTCCGCCGAATTGAGGCATCGTGCTGAGTGGCGAAACTCAACGCCGCGCTTTGCTTTGTATGAATGTATAAAAAATTCCATTTCCTGGAGTGGGAATTAAACCTGTCGCGTTTACAGTCGCACGCTTGTGTCTCTGCGCCACGACAAGTGTTTCAATTACATACTTTAAACATAATGTTGCACCTGGTCTTACTTAGGGCAGACTCAGTGCGGCGTTGAGTACCGCCAATTAACTCACTATATCACTAAATTATGAGGAAAGTGGAGGATGAGTTGTTGTTCTTTCTATTCTCCTAAAAAATCTACTGTATTAACACTTATGAAAGTGATTCCTTAAAAAATGACATATACTAGTGTCCTCGTTGACACGTTAACAACGCGTTGTCTTTAGAAATGTTTGCATATGTCACTTTATAAGCGTGAATGTCAAACCATAGTAGTGTGTGTAACATTTTTTTTTTTAATTTATTATATATATTATATTTTTTATGCATTATTTTAAAAAAAATTGTTCTGCACTCCTTCTATATAAACTATAAGTGTGCCAAGTTTCATGCTCCTTCGTCCGCGTAATTTTCGTAAAAAGGGATACAAAGTTTTTGCTTCACGTATCCATATATAGATATTTTTACGTTTATGCTAATTTGATTTTAACAACTGGCGCCAAACACGATTTATGATTAACAAGAAAGTTAGTAGGTTACAAAAGGTTGAAAAGCCTTTATTGCTGTACCAATAATGATTTAAATCCAACAGAAATGATAATCAAGGGACAAGATAATAAAACTGTGTCCCGTTAAGACACTGTCAGTAAATATTTTATATTTCTTATATTATTTACACTTATATTTGTATAGTGTGTTCATTTCTTTGCTCTGGTAAGATATAGCACGGCGTTAAGTTCCGGCATTCAACACGCAATGTGTCGAATGCGGGGAGAAAACAGAGAACGGAGTGATTTGATTTTAGGTTTTTCCTGTCTACCCTGTTATGCAGGAAATATCATCTCCATAATCTTTTTTTTACAGTTTCTCCCTTTATCCCACATAGCAGGGTAGTCAGAGAGAACATAGTGTCCAGACACTCTATTCTATAATTTCCGCCTGAAATGAGTTTGAGACATTGTGTGTTGTGTTTAGTGGCAGAATTCAACGCCACGTTTTGTCTTACGAGAATCCAAAATATCAAGAACAAGCACTTTCAATTGATTAATTGATAAGAATAATTTCAACATAATAATTCCCCCAAATGGAAATCGAATCCACAACCAATCGCATTTACAGTGAGACGCTGTCCCACTGCGCCATATCCTCAAACCTCATCATACCTTCATAGCATACAGATATTTAATTTCCGTTCCCGACTTTTCACCGAATTGAGTCATTGCGGGCTGAGTGGCGGAACTCAACGCCGCTCTTTGTCTTGCTACGAGAACGAAGAAATTAAAATACTAAATATTACTTAAAATTTCAATTTACTGGCATAGGAATCGAACCCACACCCTGTCGCGTCTACAGTCGCACGGTTGAGCTTCACCAGGGCTGGCCTTTTTACATACGAATATATTATAAAATAATATAAATAATAAAGAGTCATGTTAGAGTCGTTTTTATTATTTACATTGAAATCCAAGCCAAGGATTTACGATGAACAGATTTTACGACTTAAGTAGAATCGCGAGGCAATTATGCGCGGTTCCGTGATATTAAGACATCAATCATTAATTACTGAGGCCTCTTTAGCGCAGTGACAGCGACTGTAAATATGATGGTTTTGTGTTCGATTCCCATTCGAGAAAAAGATCAAATTTAGATAAAAAATACCGATAAGTTTCTTGCGCCGAGTCTTTTTAAATCCCAGGCATTAAATTCAGTGAACAATAAATCAATAACTATATAAATCAATTACTATATGTTTTGGCGTTGTTTTCTGCCACTCAATAATGTGTCCATTTCAAATGGAAAGTGAAGCACGGTGTGTTCTGACACTAGGTTATCTGCTATGCGCGAGACAGCGTGAAACTGCTTAACACTAGTTGACCTCTCTACATACATACATATATACATAGCTTCAAGCTGTGTCCCGCATAGCAGGTTAGGCAGAGGGAACCAAATCCGCCGAATTGAGGCATTAATTACGTGCTGAGTGGCGGATCTTAACGCCGCGCTTTGTCTAGTTACCAAACCCAGGAAATGAAAAATTCCATTTTCTTTAGTAGAAATCGAACCCACAACCTGTCGCGTTTACAGTCGCACGCTTGTGCCTCTGCGCCACGACAGGCGTTTTGAACTCTCTAAGTACTATCAAAACCTACATAAACTCACCAAATAAATTCCGAAAATCTCAAAAATTAGCACAACCGAATAAAATTATCGCCATACAATCACAAAAAACAATTCAAAGACCAACAAAAGACAAGTCAATAAGTCAATAACTACGAATTCATAGTAAAAAAAAGCACCGTTCCACACAGTTCTAGTTAATTAGGGCCCCGAAAAATCGTGAATCCAGCTATCGGCGTTCACAAAAGATAAAAATTTGTTGTATCGATTACGATCGTAGTTTGCTTGCGGTTAACAAAGCGTTTTTGGTATCAAATCACACAATTAGAAACGATCGGTCTGTCGGTGTACGTTTGCTTCGCTTTGTCGGTACCGTTGTCACTGGGTTGTGTTCCGCTTGAAACTTATGGGTTAGTATATTTTTTTAATTAAAATATTATTTAATTTGTATTTAGTTGGATAGATACTAATTGAGAGGTAGTGTCCAGACACTATGTTCTCCTTTTTTTCGTTTACTATTCACATAATTTATTCACATTAAGTGTTTAAATGTTTGCAACATTGCGTTTGTCTTATAACAGAACAAAAAAATATATAATATTTGGATATGAATTATTACTCTAAGTGGAAATTGAACTCACATCCACTACGTGATAGTCAAACGCTAATCTGTGCCAGTGAATTATTATTATTTTACTTTCACGTATTTCTCGCATGCAGTCAGGTAGAGTAAGGGAATCTAGTATTAAGACTATCACTTTTCAATCCAAATTAGAGACATTATTGATTTACGGAACCTAACGCCGCAGTTTATGTTTTTACTGTATGAATAACATGTATGTATGGATAAAATGGCAATTTGTTTTATAATCTTCATTCTGTTGTAATTAGCTAGAATTATACTTCTGCGTGTTTGTGTGTACATATCATTTATATAACGCAGGTGTTCCAATATCTAGATAAATATACTCGTATGAAGACATATTGAAATGGGCATGTTTAATTTGTCGAGTGTTGATGAACTTTAAGCAATAATGAACAAATAATGAATGTGTTAACAAGGCAAAGCGCGGCGTTGAGTTCCGCCACTCCGCACGCAATGCCTTAATACAGCAGAAAGTGGGAAACGGAGTGTCTTAACACTAGGTCCCCTCTGCATACTCTGCTATATGCGGGATACAACGTGAAGGTATGTATGTATGTATGTAATAATGAATATTTGGTGCTAATTTATGGTGCTATTTAAAAAAGAAGGTTTTCAAATAGAATGTTTTTTTATATATTTTACTGAATAAATTTTTACTTGGTGAACCAAATTTGATGATCCTTCTTTTATTTGATAGCTAGTGCTTCTATAAGGAGTAGTTTTTGAGTTATTCGTAATAATTTAACTTTAATGCATTTAATTTGGAGTTGGTTGCCTTTTTTGTCACAATCTTAATTATTAATTATCATAAGAATGACAATAAATTTGATTACTTTATTTATCTTACGTATATTTTACAAGTAATTCTACTTTCTTTATTTTGAGGTTCAATAAACTAGTATCAATTAGGCCATCGTGGCGCAGTGACACAGCGTCTGTCTGTAAACTTGATTGGTTATTAAGTCGATTCCCATTCAAGAAATTGATAATATTTAAATTGTTTTCATTTCTTCGGTCTGATTAAACAAAGCACGGCGTTGGGTTCCGTCAATCGTCATGGAAAATGGAATATCTAAACACTAGTTTTTCTATGACCATCCTGTTCCACGAAAATAGTATTTAAGAATAAGTAAAGTGAAAAAAAAAATTATGATATATCTTTAAATTTAATAAATAAATATAAAAAAAACAATAAAGCTTATAATTATTCTACCACATTCCCAGCCACTTATTTGACACGCACATTTTTTTTAAATAAAAAAATTATTGAATACCAAAATATTAATTTAAAAGTGGCAAGTGCAACAAACCCGCCGTGTTTGCCATCACGGCACAGACAGACGCTGTCGACTCAAAGGCATTAGAATGATCGACGTGACCGCGCACTTTTATACAGGACATGCTCTTCTGAAGCCTTCACAATACTGACCACGTGCTGTTAGGATTGATTGAGATTTAGTGTTTAGGATAATAGATGATATTGTTGTTATAACGTAAATATTATATGAAAAAAAAAGCTTTAAAGAGAAAGTAGTGTTAAGACACTCCATTTTTTTGCTTTGCGCTTGGATTCGAGACGTTGTGTTTTAAGTGAATATTACCGTTAATTGTTGATTTAAAGGTCCCAAAATTGTACGATTTAGGAAACACAGGTGCCGGCAATGAATTCTTTTTTTTTTTTAACTTCACGCTGTAACCCGCATACAGCAGGGTAGGCAGAGGGAACCAGAGAACCTAGTGTCAAGACACTCCATTCTCTTTCAACAATTCCGTTCCCCACTTTCCGCTGAATTGAGGCATTGCGTGTTGAGTGGCGGAACTCTTGTTACCAAACCCAAGAAATAAAAATATTAAATTTTACATTTCCTGCAGTGGGAATCGAACCCACAACCTGTCGCGTTTACAGTCGCACGCTTGTGCCTCTGCGCCACGACAGGCGCAGGCTTAGTTATACTTTATAAGACAATAGATAATAATAAAAGCTAGTGTCCCTGTTGACGGGTTAACAGCACGTTGCCTAGCAACGCATATCACTTGATACGGACAGACATGGATGTCAAATCATGGTAGTGTTACTTACACTTAATCACACATATATTTTATTAAATTAATATATTTTTCGTGCATTATTTTAAAAAGATATCATTCTGCATTCCTTCACTATACAAACTATAAGTGTGCCAAGTACATGCTAGTAAAATTAATTTCATTTCTCTCTACTCTAGTAAAACAAAGGACGGCGTTGAGTTCCCCCACCTAACACACAAGATACAATTTTAGGCAGAATGTGGAAAACAGAGTGTCTTAACACTCACTGTCTGACTACCTTATAGGTAATAACAAAAATAACCTAAAAGCAACACGTGCGAATTTGTAGAGTCAATTCTCACAATAGCTGTAGTAAGGGCTGTCGCTTGCGTGACTTGCGGGACTCCCACCCTGTTGAACGTTAGGGTGACTATGAGAGGAAATTAATTGGGATTTTTTTTTGTACTTCACGCTGTAATCCGCATATAGCAGGGTAGGCAGAGGGAACCAGAGAAACTAGTGTTAAGACACTCCATTCTCTTTCCACAATTCCGTTCCCCACTTTGGAATTTAATATATTTTTTATAGTTTCACGCTATATACAGCATAGCAGAGAAGGCAGAGAGAATTTAATGTCACTCCACTTTCTCTTCGAATTGGAGACATTGAATATCGAGTTGTGAAACCCAATGTCGCACTTTTTCTCAAGCGATTAAAATATGCTATGCGATATAAAGCCTGAAGTTTACTTATTGTAGAGCATGGTTTAAGTTTCTAGTTTACTTACTTGACTTTTATATCTCATATTAACGCCTGTCGTGGCACAGAGGCACAAGCGTGTGACTGTAAACGCGACAGGTTGTGGGTTCGATTCCCACTCCAGGAAATGGAATTTTTCATTTCCTGGGTTTGGTAACAAGGCAAAGCGCGCCGTTGAGTTCCGCCACTCAGCACACAATGCCTCAATTCGGCGGAAAGTGGGGAACGGAGTGTCTTAACACTAGGTTCTCTCTGCCTACCACTACTATATACTATATACGGGATACAGCGTGAAACCAATGTATGTATGTATCTCATGTAATTTGCCATCATTTATATAATGATTCATACTATTTCGATTGCTATCTCCCGTGATATTGTCGGTAAAATCTATTAACATACTACCGTTTTTGCAGGAATTAAAAATATTCTGTCAAAGAGCTCACATTAACTTTTTAATATGCCAAATTTCATGTTTCTATGCCTAGCCGTTTCGACAGTGCCCCTCCAGTGAATAACACTCGATAAACATTGAATGATTAATAATTAATACAATTTTAACTTAATTTAGTTATAACACAAGCAACATAAACCTCTTGAAGAACTTACGCAAACCAAGTTTAATCCATACATAATATTAATTTCAAGCAATTAAATGTACACGGTAGTCGGTAACATTGTAATAAGTGTACAAATCATAGATAAAATATATACATTTCTTAGAATTTCGTTCACGCCATTTTCTAAGTAATCGTAATTCGTCACTTATATTAATATCGTTTTGCAACAATCTAATTCGTCAGGTTTGTAATTAACATTCAAATTTTATAGCAAATACTAGATCTATAAAAATTATATTTGCCAATTTAAATCAATTATTGCTAATTTTGATAGATTTGTTATTTGAAATGTGTCAGTTTTTGGAATTAATCGTTGATTTGGTAAAAGGAAGGATGTTGTCGGAGTATTTGAACTAAAAATAGAATTAGTGAGCACCTTCTTTTATATGTTTGAGAATCACCATTTATAGACATATAATATGAAATTGAATAAGTAGAGAGGAATTTGGACACTGAAGTCAAACGTTGATGTATTTTTTTTTATTTTTAAGACTGGATCATCGCGACGTAAACGCGTTTGGTTATGGATTCGATTTTACTCCCACTTTATTTTTCTGCTGTGGTAAGACAAATCGTGCCGCTGTTTCGCTACTTAAGACGCAATGTCTCAAATTCGGTCGGAAACCGGCAAAGGGAGTGTCTTGACACTAGGTTCACTCTGATTACCCTGCTATTGGGGAGCTGCCCTTATGACTACAATTGGATCGTAAATCTCAGGTACTGCTCCAAGCTACGCTCTCTGTAACATGATAATCAATCATAACCTTGTTTCGTTTTTTATTTATGGAAAGGACAAGGTAAACGAGTTTTCGGGTCACCTGAGGGTAAGCGATTACCGCTGCCTACGGCCTCAGTAACGCCAGAGGACCTACATATGTGTTTTCGGCTTTTGAGGTGGGAATAGACGCGCATTTTGAAGGTACCCATATCGTATCGACCTGGAAACGCTGCCGCACGTAGGCCATTCCACAATTATACTTATTTCTATGTTAGTAGTTCTTTTTCCTACTATCAGGTTGTCTCTTTTTAGTGTTGCTTTTTCGTTATACAAAAAAAGGAAATATCTACAAAAATACAAAAACCATAGCCACCCTAGCGTATCAAGCAGAGCATCTAAGTGACGGTGATCGACAAAAAGGGATGAAGTGCGATTTTATTAACACAAGCTTTCATCAACGAACAAAAATACACTGGAAATATAACAAATGATGTTGTTTTCAATAAACGCACAAAATGAACGAGAATGGGGATGATGTATGGAGTTCGATTCGCACTTAAGACACTATTGATGGAGGTGACGATGGCTTTTGCTTTGTATGATGGATCCACCTTTCAAATTTTTGATTTACTTCAACGTATAATGGACTGATATTTTTTAGATTAATATAACCTTTTTTTGGATTTCGATTAGTAGGTACGGTGTTAAGTTGCGTTTGGAATTAGAAGTGGAGAAAAGAGTAATTTGACACTAGGTTTTAATGGTCAGGGGTGAAAATTTAAGTTAGGCAAGCAATTAAGGGAAGCCTCTGTATATATAGGGAAACCGGTAATTTTTAGGGAAGCCGATATATTATAGGAAATCGGTATAGGATGTCAAGGTATTTCGTAATTTCACTATGCAATTTTGGGGATAACTTTTTTTTTAGGTCTATAAGATGTCAGAGCTTCGCAAGCTTGTTTGACTTTGTTTATTCGAGCTCCACATATTATCATATTTTTTTTTTATGAATTAAATTACATCCACGGGTTCACACTTGCCCGTGCCTTTTGTTTCTTTTTTTTATTTGTTACATTTGCAGCATACTTAAATAGAACGACCTAATTGTAACATTTTCTCATATTTGTACTTTGAAAAGTTAGGCAAGCCGGTAGAAATCGAGTTGTATGGACGCCTCGCCAGGTTCTCTCTTGCTTTGGGAAAAAGCGTTAAACTATAAAAGGAACTATATTAAATATTATTTAACTATCATACTTAATATCCACGTTAATAGATGTTATTGTGGTCCACTGGGACTACGTCTGACTGTAAACTAAATGCTGTTGATACTCGCTCGGGAGGCTTATCGTTGTTGTAAATTTATTACAAAAATTTATTTGAAAAGAGCAACTGTTGAGTTTCTTGCCGGCTCTTCTTAGCAGAACTGCCTTCTGAGCCGGTGGTAGCTTCTGTTATGACTGATACCTTTTGTAAATTGACGATTCGAAAGTGCTTGTAATAAATAGCCTATTTGAATAAAGAATATTTTGATTTTGTAAGCATTGATAGGTGGTGGGTTCGATTCCTACTCTGAGGAATGGTTAAATTCATATTATTTTCATTTCTACGCTCTAGTACTACGTAGACAACATGCGACATTGAGTTCCGCCATTGAACACTCCATGTCTCGATTTTAAGCGGAATTCAAAAAACTGAGTGTTCTGTCACTATTTTATCTATTTTTTTTTAACTTCACGCTATATCCCGCATGTAGCAGGGTTGGCAGAGGGAATCTGAGAACCTAGTGTTAAGACACTCCGTTCTCTTTCATCACATCCGCTCCCCACTTTCCGCCAGATTGAGGTATTGCATGATGAGGGGCGGAACTCAACGCCGCGCTTTGCCTTGTTACCAAACCAAGGAAATGAAATATTCCATTTCCTGGAGTGGGAATCGAACCCACCCATCTCCATGTCTCGATTTCGATTGGACACCAAAAAACTAAGTGTTCTGTCACTATTTTATCTAATTACCCTGCTTTAATAAAAAAATTGACCTCCATTATATTTAATATCTATATCAACTGCTATATTTATTTGATACATCGATATGATAATTGAAAAATGACACAAATGACATACACACAAAAACAATAATTTGTAAAAATTATCATCGAACGGGTGTTCTGTTCGAAGCAAACACCTGTGGGAATTACGAGGCAGATGTTGCGAATAAGGGTGGTCAGTGACTCAGCGCATTCTACACGTTTGTACTTAATGTTTCTAATTTTGTGTACAAATTAATTAATTTAATATATTTGTTCATTTTTTTTTCACTCTTTTTCTTGCTATAGCAGGGTAGTGAGAGAGGGAGAGAACTTAGTGTTAAGACACTCCGCTTTTTACTTTTCGAATTCGAGACGTTGTCTATAAAGTAGTATATTTCGTTTCATTAGAGCGGGGAATAGGTACATACATACATAGCTTTACGCTGTATCCTGCATATAGCAGGGTAGGCAGAGGAAACCTAGTTTTAAGACACTCCGTTCTCCACTTTCCGCCGAATTGAGACATTGCGTGCTGAGTGGCGGAATCAAAGCCGCGCTTTGCCTTGTTACCAAACCCAAAAAATTAAAAATTCCATTTCCTGGAGTGGGAATTGAGCCCACAACCTGTCGCGTTTACAGTCGCACGCTTGTGCCTCTTCGCCACGACGTATTTACATAATACAACTATGTCACTTTTTTATTGCGGTGTTAAACCACCTCGTTATCCACTTTACACCCGGGTTCAAAACTCAACCTCGTGTTTTGTCTTACCAGATCGAAAAAATGAAAATAGTCCATATTATATATGTACAAATATATATAAAACGCTTTCGTCACTAAGTGACTGAAATACAAAATATAGGAGAAACTACTGGCCATAGAAAGCTAAAATTTGATATGTATGCTCCTCGGGGAGTGCAGGGAAGCACTAAGAGAGGGTTTTAGATTATTTTTTGAAATTCCTATGTAAAGGGGAGGGAATTTTGGAATTTTCACACAGATTAAGTCACACGATACAGCTAGTTCAAATATAATAATTCCCCAAGCAGAAATCGAACCCCACAACCAACCGCATTTACAGATTCTTCAACTACACCATTATTGCCTCTTAAATAAACAAACATAATCAAAGTAAATACATTAAACGATTACAATAATATTATTCAAAGAACTCTATCACATAATATCGAGAAGTAATAAACCAATTATATTTATGTGATGATGATATCGATATTTTATTTTATCGATATTTTATAACTGAAAGCTCGAATCGTAATTCGATATAAAGTTCACAACCGGAAATCGAATCGACTACTAGCTGACAGACTATAATCACGTCATAAAATATTACAAAAATTAGTAATGGCTTAGATATTAGCATAATATTAATATTAAAGTGGAACACGAATCATAGTTATTTTTTTATAGTTTATTTACATATGTATGTGTGGCCCTTTTTAAATGATTTCGAAATAGAAGTTGTCAATCTCCTGTCGTGGCGCAAAGGCACACGAGTGTGTGTAAACGCGACAGATTGTAGGTTCGATTCCCACTCCAGGAAATGGAATTTTTCATTTCCTGGGTTTGGTAACAAGGCAAAGCGCGGCGTTGAGTTCCGCCACACAACACGCAATGCCTCAATCTGGCGGAAAGTGGGGAACGGATTTGCTGAAAGAGAACGGAGTGTCTTAACACTAGGTTCTCAGGTTCCCTCTGCCCACCCTGCTATATGCGGGATACAGCGTGAAGTTAAAAAAAAAAGTTGTCAATTTGACTGTATGTTTTTATACTGGGTTAACCAATTTTTATAATTCACTTTAGATTTACTTGGTGCTTCTGATGTGGTTTCTATTTAAATTTTGTATAAAATTGATGAGTAGTTTTTGAGTTATTCGTAATAGTTTTAATTTTTAGTATATTTTAATTGGGTTTTGCGAGTTAATATGTTGATAATGGTTGTGGGTACGAATTCGACGTACCAAAAATGCGTCACGACAAAAAAAACAAGCTTATAGTTAAATTGGCAAGAGAATGAGATAGAAAACACATTACATAGTGTTTTATATTAACAGTATTTTTAATTTAAAATAAAACAATTTAAACGCGATTGGTTCTAGGTTCGATTCTCACTCAGGCTCATAATTATATTTAAATTATTCGTATTTCTTCGCACTATTAAAACAAAGCGCGGCTTTAGGTTTCGCTACTCATTACGCAAGTTATAGAACGGAGTCTCTTGACACTACGTTATCACTCCCTGCTAAATGAGAAAAAAGCGTGATATACCTCAGTGACTGTAATGGTTGTGAATTCAATCCACTAATTAACACTTAGTGTCTCCAATTTAGAAGAAGATGGAGTGTTTTAACACTAAATTCGTTTTATCCTTTCATACATACATACATACATAGCTTCACGCTGTATCCCGCATATAGCAGGGTAGGCAGAGGGAACCTAGTGTTAAGACACCCCGTTCCCCACTTATCGTGTTATGCAAATTAAAAAAAAACAAGTGTCAACGCTCTTTTTTCATTATCATTATCATTGTACCGTATTACATTAAAAGAAACTCATAAAAAAATGCCAAAAATAACTACAATGTCATAAATTTGAACATCAAATCATTCCAAGAACTTTGAATTTACAAACAAGCTAATATCCACATATAAAATTTAACTTAATAAATATAAAAATAATGGTGAACCATAGCCATAAAGTGCTAAATTCATATCGATATCGTTGTGACAAGAAGTTCACACGTCCAGATATCGATCATTAAGTCGTAAATTGTATGTCATAAAATCGTAAGTTTGTTTGTTATGACAAAACTACTCAACCAATTATGATGAAACTTTGTAGACATATTCTTAGATATATTAAAAAGTAAATAGGATTTTTATTATAAAAATGAAAATCTAGCTACAGCAGCTACAGCAACGCCTGTCGTGGCGTAGAGGCACAAGCGTGCGACTGTAAACGCGACAGGTTGTAGGTTCGATTCCCAGTCCAGGAAATGTAAAATTTAGTATTTTCATTTCTTGGGTTTGGTAACAAGGCAAAGCACGGCGTTGAGTTCCGCCACTCAACACGCAATGCCTCAATCCGGCGGAAAGTGGGGAACGGAATTATTGAAAGAGAATGAAGTGTCTTAGCACTAGGTTCTCTAGTTCCCTCGACCTACCCTGCTATATGCGGGTTACAGCGTGAAGTTAAAAAAAAAAATCTAGCTGCTTCAAATCCTTCAGATGAACGCATATACACATTATACACTATAGTATGTAGTATGGACTGCCATTGACCACGCGAGCGAAGCCGCCTGTAACAGCTAGTTATACTCGTACTTATATGTATTTTAGGTTCATGCTGTATTCTACACATAGCAGGGTAGGCAGAAGGAATCTGAGAACCAAGTGTTAAGACACTCCGTTCTATTACCGTTCCCAACTTTCCATTGAATTGAGGCATTGCGTGCTGAGTGGCGGAACTTACTTTACCTTGTTACTAGAGCGAGGAAATGATAAAGCTAAATATTATTTAATATTTTCATTTCCTAGAATGGGAATCGAACCCACAACCTGTCGCGTTTACACGCTTGTGCGTCTGTACCATAACGGGCCTCCATAAAATCATAAATTTTATATGATATTAGTCATAAAACCCCAAGGTCATTTATTTTTTAAAAAGCGCATATTCATGTCGGGCCAAAGACCGATAATGATGTGGTTCTTTAATTAAATAGTTTGGTTAGTATTAAAATGTTCTTATGTTTTTTAGAACAGTAATATAATATACAGGCTGGTTTATTATTGTTATGGTTTCGAGTGTTTATAATGTATTTGTTTATTTTTTTTTTTAATGTGGCGTTTTTTTAATTAAAAAACACGACTTTTTATAAAATTTTAACCCCACAAATATTGTTGTACATGCAATTGGTTGTGGGTTCGAATCCCGTTCGGGGAAATGATTATGTTTAAATTATTTTCATTTCTCCCGCTCTGATAAGATAAAGCACGGCGTTGAGTTCCGCTATCCAATAATTTTGATTATGATAGGATATCGGAAAAGGAAATGTGAATCTATATTAAAATATACACTATCATGTTTAAATTAGAAAGTAGTTTGCTGTATACGCCGTAGTTTTAGGAGGAAATCGAGAAATCCTCTATTGATGCTCCCCTACGTTGGAAGATACTGGAGGAAGGTCACGTAAAAGGCATGACCCCCCCATGTATGAACGAAAGAGGTATGCAGTCACCGTAGCGTTTGGCGCTCCGGTCTCTCTGACCCCGCTAGGGACAAAGCGTGAAGTAAGTATGCTCTCCTACATTCCCCAAAGAGGCTCCACGCCAAATTGTATCTCTCCTGCCAGTAGTGCCTGCACGTTGTCTGTCAGTCACTCAGTAACACAAACGTTTTATATATATTGATAGATAAAGTTATCTAAACCCACTGAAGGCTACACAAAGGTTAACCAGGTAGAGATAAAGAATCACAAATAAACGAGATACGGCAAATAAATTATGCAAATATAAATTTAATAGATTTCTGTAATCTACGAGTATATTCAATCATTACTAAGTTATGAACAAACAAAATAATATGATAGAATTGAAATTTCAAACTTTTTTTCATCGTTTCACGCTATATCCCGCATATAGCAGGGTAGGCAGAGGGAACCAGAACCTAGTGTTAAGACACTCCGTTCCCCACTTTCCGCCGAATTGAGGCATTGTGTGCTGAGTGGCAGAACTCAACTCCGCTACGTTGAGCTTTGCCTTGTAACCAGAGCGAGAAAATGCAAATACTAAATAACATTTAATAATTTCCTGAAGTGGTAATCATGGAATGTACAACCTGTCGCGCTTACAGTCACAAGCTAATGCCTCTGCGCCACGACAGGCCTCTCAATTTATTTTCATTTTCGCTCCGGTAACACAAAGCGTGATTGAGTTCCGCTCATTAACGCAATTTCTAAATTTCAGGCAAGACACGGAAAACGGAGTGTCTTAACACTATGTCCTCTGGCTGTGGAAGATAAACAAACATTAACACCAGTTATCAACTTAGATGTCAAATACAATATCATATATGTACGATATACATAAAACATAATCGTGACGCAGAGGCACAAGCGTGCGACTGTAAATGCGACAGGTTGTGGGTTCGATTCCCACTCCAGGAAATTGAATTTTTCATTTCCTGGGTTTTGTAGCAAGGCAAAGCGATACGTTGAGTTCCGCCACTCAGCACGCAATGCCTCAATTCGGCGGTAAGTGGGGAACGGAGTGTCTTAACACTAGGTTTCCTCTGCCTACCCTGCTATATGCGGGATACAGCGTGAAGCTATGTATGTATGTATATATGTATAAAATATAATACGTTATGTCATTGTATTTGAAATTTAATTATTTAGTCAAAATAAAGCTATGTTGGCAACAAATTGCGTAGATGGTCGATTGCCGGCGTGTTTGGTCAGTTGATTGACGGGCGATATTGTTTTGCAAAATGCCGACAGGAGAGACCGCTACTACTAAACCTGATAAAATAGAATTATACATACTCGTACATAGCTTCACGCTGTATCTCGCATATAGACACTCCGTTCCCCACTTACCATCAAATTGAGACACTGCGTGCTGAGTGGCAGAATTCAACGCCGCGCTTTGCCTTGTTATCAAACCCAGGAAATGAAAAAAATCCATTTCCTGGAGTGGGAATCGATCCCACAACCTGTCGCGTTTACAGTCGCACGCTTGTGCCTCTGCGCCACGACAGGCATTATTACTATATTCTATGAAGAATGTCACTCAATTATAATATGTGGTAGCCTAAACATAAAATGGAAACACATTATGTTAAGTGACAATAAACATTCTCTTCAAAACTTTCAATTTGATAAGAAACATAGTAAATATTTAAAATATAGCTTTTGTTAGAATTTGATTTAGATAAAGATCGTTAACATGTATCGTGTATCGAATTCTTTTTTGTTTATTAATATTACAAATACTAATACGTTATGTGATTAATTTATGACATTCTTTTGACAATTTAGCTTCACGCTGTATCCCTCATATAGCAGGTTAGGCAGAGAGAACCTGAGAACCTAGTGTTAAGACACTCTGTTCCCCACTTTCTGCCGAATTGAGGCATTGCGTGCTGAGTGGCGGAACTCAACGTTGCGCTTTGCCTTGTTATCAAACCCAGGAATTGAAAATACTAAACTTTTACATTTCCTAGAGTGAAAATCGAACCCACAACCTGTTTCGTTTACAGTCACACGCTTGTCCCTCTGCGCCACGACAGCCGTTTTTGACAATGTGCTGAAAAAACTCGAAGAAAAGTAACTTCACGCTTTATCCCGCATAGCAGGGTAGCCAGAGAAAGTGTTAAGACACTCTGTTTCCCACTCTTCGTACGAATTCAAAAGCATGAGTGGCGGAAATAAACGCCGTGCTTTGCTACCAGGAAGAAGTAATGACAATAAATTAAATATTCATTTATTTAGTTATTGCTGAGTGGCGGAACTCAATGCCGTGCTTTGCCTTGTACACTTAGTTTCAAAATATTTGATTTTCTGGATCTTTTTCTGTATATGTAACAAAAAAGCTTCATAGTAAGGGACTTTGAATACGCGAAGCACCAAAATTGTGGCGTCCATGGAAAATAGTTAATTTGGCCGTCGCGGAGTTACAAAATTCTGCCGATACTGTTTTGACGGGCGGATGGGAATCGTATGACGGGAGAGCGTATTGATAATTTACTATGAATTTAGTTTTGAGTTTAGCTTATAATTTTATTGTATGAACGTTATTTATTATATATTATTATATTTAATATATTAAATGTATCAGGCGACTTTGTTTGTGTGGACTGTAAAACCTAAAAAACCTGTTTTTTCTTGTTTTTGTAGTTATTTTGAGTAATTCTCTTTTAGTGCTCCCCTACACTCTTCCATTAAGGTTTTAGTAAGCCTACATGCAAAAAATCAGATTTCTATGGCCAGTAGTTTCGTCTCTATGGCGTCGTTGACATTGTTTTATAACATAGATTAAAACTGATTTTTACTTAAAATCTAAATTGAAAAATTAATTATATGAAAGTGAGGAACGGAATTATTGAAAGAGAATGGAGTGTCTTAACACTAGGTTCTCAGGTTCCCTCTGCCGACCCTGCTATATGCGGGTTACAGCGTGAAGTTAAAAAAAAAGAAAATTAAATATATTTTTCTGCCACTGAACACCCAATATCTCAATCAAATCAGAAAATGGAGAACGAAGTGTCTTAACTCAAGGTTGTAATTATCTTGTTAGTTAGAATAAGCTTGAAGGTATGTATTATAAATACAAATAAATTATTGTGATTATCCTCTTATTGTATTTAAAGCCTCAATCAATTAGTGAGAACCTAGAGTTGAGACACTCCGTTCTGCAGATTATGTCCGATTTTAAGACAATGAGTGACGGAACTCAACGCCGCACTATGTCCAGAGAAAAGAAATGACTAATTAATCATGACATTTAAATTCAAGACGGTATCTAATAAATATGACATACATACAAACAAATGTTACTTTTTATAGAAACAAACAGATGCTAGCTTGCATAAGGCCCTTAAAGCAAAAGTATGCAAATGTATTTGATTCATACATTGTATTTACATGAGTAACGTTAATAGACCTATTAGTACTATCTATTCTATAGTTGAAACCATCGTGGCGCAGAGGCACAAGTTGTGGGTTCAATTTCCATTCCAGAAAATGAAAATATTAATTAATATTTAGTATTTTCATTTCCTCGCTCAGGTTGTTACCTGTTCTTTGCCTTGTTAGGCAAAGCGCGGCGTTGAGTTCCGCCACTCAGTACGCAATGCATTAATTTCTGCGGAAAGTTGGGAACGGAACTGTTAAAAGAGAACGGAGTCTCTTTACACTAGGTTCTCTGGTTCCCTCTGCCTAGCCTGCTATACGCGGGATACAGTAAGAAGCTATACTTACTATAGTTGAAACTATCTTGACGCAGTGGAACAATGTTTGAATGTAAGCGCGATTGCTTGTGAGTTCGATTCCCACTCAAAAGAATTATAAAATTGAAAGTATTTTCATTTCCTCGCTCTGGTAATCGATCAAATGCCTCAAATTCGGGTGGAAAGAGAACGGAGTGTTTAGACACTAGTATCTCTATGTACCATGCTTTGAAAAACAATTTGGATAAAATGAGAAGCTATAGAAAAATATATAGATGCGTTAACTAGGTTAGCTATTAGCTAAGCCGGTTTTAATGGAATTAATGATTTATTATAGAACACCGTGGTGAAGACAAAGTTTTAAGTTTCGGATATAATTTTTTTATTACACATAACTTATGAAAACTTGATAGATTTTGAATAAATTAAAAAAGTTACCATTCTTTGTCATTTAATATACGAGTGACTAGCTGTATCCCGTGACTTTTTTTAGCTTCACGCTGTATCCCGCATATAGCAGGATAGTTTGAGGGAAGCTGATAACCTAGTGTTAAGACACTCCGTTCCCCACTTTCCGCCGAACTGAGGCATTGCGTGCTGAGTGGCGGAACTTAACACCGCACTTCGCCTTGTTACCAAACACAGGAACCGAAAAATTCCTTCTTGGAGTGAGAATCGAACAAACAACTCGCGTTTACAGTCGCTGTTCCACTGTACCTCAACGAACGCTATTATAAATCACAAACCCCACCAAAACCGGCTCAGCTAGTAGCTATCTATTTGACGTACATAAATAAACGTATTATTGACACACCGTCCAAATTTAATTAACCTGAACAGTTATGCTAATAACCTACAAATTCTTTAACGGGCGATTTGAGAACTGAGATTGTTAGCTCTATATGAGATAAAACAATAAATTATTTTAATATGTTGAATAAATTTTGTGTTTATGTTATGTGTTACGCAAGTTTAAATTATTTTGTTAGAAATATATGTATGTTTTTTTTTTTAACTTCACGCTGTATCCCGCATATAGCAGGGTAGGTAGAGGGAACCTGAGAACCTAGTGTTAAGACACTCCATTCTCTTTCAACATTCCCGTTCCCCACTTTCCGCCGAATTGAGGCTTTGCGTGCTGAGTGGCGGAACTCAACGCCGCGCTTTGTCTTGTTACCAAACCCAGAAAATGAAAACACTTCATTTTCTGGAGTGGGAATCGAACCCACAACCTGTCGCGTTTACAATTCAAAAAAACAAAGTCAGAAAAGGTGTGAAAGCTAAAAAAAAAGCACGCCAGGAAAATATAGGACACAAAATTGCAAGAAATCAAGCTCTGACATCTTATAGACCTAAAAAAAAAGAATCTAAAATTTTCACCCTCGCCACTGCAGGGTAGTCAGAGAGTACCTAGTGTTAAGACACTCCGTTCGTTGCTTTTCGCCCGAGATTCGAGACATCGCGTCACCTTGTCTTTCGTCATTCGCGTGGCTGAACTCAACGCTTGCCTTTGCTTTGCCTTACCACAACGGGCAAATGATAATAATTTAAATTAATCATACACATGAATGGGATTCGAATCCATAAACATCGCTTTTACAGTCAAACGCTTTTCCACTGCACCACGATGGCCTTAGATAGACAATAATTTTAAATTAAAAATATAGGAACTAAGAAAACTTTTTTGCGGCTCAGTCGATCGGCGTCAGACAGTAACTGTAGGTTCAATCTCCATAGGGGGGGAATGATAAATATCTAAAGATGGGGCCATAGACATAGCTTCACGCTATTTCCCGCATAGCCCATTTGACAGAGAGATTGTAGTGTCAAGACATTCCGTTCTCTATTTTTTCTCCCAAATACATTATATGCTGAACGCCTTCACTCAACGTCGCGGTTTCTCTTAGCAGAATATACAAATTAAGATAATTTAAAAAATAATAATTTCCCTGAGTGAGAATCGAATCTACAACCTATTGAAACATTCTGCTCCATTGCGCCACGACAACTACTTAAATTCCAAATAAACACATCAATCTTATCTCAAGTTAGATCTGAAGATCAAAATCATAGATTCTGTTCCCATCAACACATTAAGTTCTTACGTTTACTGCTCGATCACTATTTTGACTATTTCAAATTACTTAACTATGCCACCTGTGAATTAATGAATTTTATGTTTGTCCAAAAGAATTTAAAATTTCTATGAGAATTTCTAAGAAAACTATTTAAAACATGAATTTTGAACCGATTTCAAAAAGTGGGGAACGGAAATATTAAGAGAACATACATACATACATAGCTTCACGCTGTATCCCGCAGGGAAGGCAGAGGGAACCTAGTGTTAAAACACTCCGTTCCCCACTTTCCGCCGCATTGAGGCATTGCGTGCTGAGTGGCGGAACTCAATGCCGCGCTTTGCCTTGTTACCAAACCCAGGAAATGAAAATAAACTTTACATTTCCTGGAGTGGGAATCAAACCCACAACCTGTCGCGTTTAGTGTCGCACGCTTGTGCCTCTGCGCTACGACAGACGTTAATTTGAATTTAAATTTAGAAGATTGTCTGACTATAAACGATTGGCTCTGGATTCATTTTCATTTCCCCCCTCTGTTAGAAGAAAGTGCGGCGTTGAGCTCCGTCACTAAGCACGCAGTGTCTCGAATTCGAACGAAAAGATAAGAACGGATTTCTTGACTCTTTGTCTTGCCTGCTGTACTATAAAAAACGTAAAGCTGATAAAGAAATATAATAGATAAGTATTACTTACTACTTGCTACTAACACCTACTCATTATACCATAACGCAATTTAACCCCTTTTTTACGCTTTTTTTATGCAAAATCGTTAGATATACTTCCGTTTAGTTTATTATTAACGTTATTTAAAAATATACAAGAGTATTTCTTTTTTATATTATAACGATTTTGTTACCATATAAGGTAATGTGAGAAATCTATTTTAACAAAGAAAGATAATAATATAATATAAAATTAATATTATTACGAATAACCCAAAAACTACTCGACAGATCTTAACTAAACTTATGGGACCGCATCAGGAACACTAGCTATCTATATAAAATAAACAATCATCAAAATTGGTTCATCCGATAAAGCGTTAGGCGGTAAAAGACATTAATTTTTTTTTTTTTATTATAACGGACGGCAAACGAGCAGAAGGACCACCTGATGGTAAGTGGTTACCTTCGCCCATAGACATCTACAACACCAGAGATGTTGTAGATGCGTTGCCAACCTAGGGGATACTGATGGAAGGGGGGACAATGTAGTAGTCCACTATCAGAACCATCACATTTTGGGGAAAGGATGGGTGGGAAAGGGGAAAATCTGGCTTACATGCCATCGAACCGGAACACATCATTAGATATTTGGCGGTTCGTCTTTGACATGATAGTGGTCGCGAGCCAGTCGGAGGACGAACCTCCTACCACCTAACAAATACAGTTAAATTGGGGAAAGTCCTGTTTTTTTTTTTAATTCGGTTAAGAAAAACAAAAATAACTTTATATCAGAACGATTTTGTTACTATATAAGGTAATATGAGAAACCTATACTTAGTAATATATTTAAAATTGAAATACATTTATGATCAATGTTAGATTTATGTTAGTTTAAACCTTTATAGTCTATTGTTCTTAAAGTTAAGATATTTGTGAAAGAAAGTCAGTAAAAGAAAGTGCTGGTAAAAAAAGAACTATCAAAAATTTAACTGAGCAACGTTCAATTAACATTTAGCTTCACGCTGTATCCAGCACATACTTGTAGCAAGGTAAGCAGAGGATATCTGAGGACATAGTGTTCAGACACTCCGTTATCCACTTTCCACCGAATTGAGGCATTGCATGCTGAGTGGCGGAGCTCAACGCCGCGCTTTCCCTACCTCCAGAGCGATAAGATCAAAATGGTTAATATTATTTATTATTTTCATTTCCTGGAGTGGGAATCGAACCCACAACCTATCGCGAGTACTGTCGCACGCTTGTGCCAGGACAGGCCTCTGGTATGCATATAAAATGATCATAATCATATCTCCTGTAAGTAGAATCTAGTTAAGACTTAATGTATAGTGAACCAAATAATTAAACCAGCAATTTATACTCTATTTCGTAAGACATAAGAACTATAGTAAAAGTAATGTAGATGACTGTACTTTGTCAACGAAAAGGGAAGTATGTAGAAGTGATATGACGACTATTGATTTTACTTTAAAGATAAGCAAAGAATGAGTTCAAATTTTGATAATTTTAAAATTATTTTAGGTAGTTAGAGAACGTAACTTAGTGCCAAGACACTCTATTTCACACTACTGTCTGAAATAGAGACATTATGTGTAAGTAGTAGTCCTCAACGCCGCAGTATATCAGCAGAGCGCAATTATGAAAATATTGTTATGGTTAACCTTAATTAGGTTAACCATAACCATATTTTCATAATTGCGATGATTTTAATAATTTAAATAATTAAAATCATCGATTAGGTTAACCATCGCGTTGCGGGGACAACTTGGAACAGTAGCTGGAATATCCTACTCAAGGCTTGTCTTGTGACCTTGAGAAGCCCCTTTTAAAATGCATTAACAAACGATAGTTCTAGACAGGCTGCAACCTATTTTTGTAGCTAACAAAGTACCTACCTACCTAACTTCACGGTTTAACCCTAGTGGAGTAGTCAGGGAGAACAGAGCGCCAAACGCTACGGTCTCTGCATACCTCTTTCGCCTCGTCCACAGTCATTAACCTCTCCATGCATGCCCTCCGGGGGGTCTTCATGCTTTTTACGTGACCTTACTCCAGTATCATTGATACTGTGTTCTCGAAGCTCAACCGAGGTCTCCCCTACCTCTCTTGCCGCTCACCCTAATAAAGTAAATTGTTCTAAAAAAAATTCTACAACGTAACATCCATTTATTTATTACGAGAAAGCGCATTAAATCGCTTCATTGCACACGTAATAAAATCGTCAAAAAAATGTTACCCACACAAAATTGAAATAATTAACATATATTTTCACGCCATTTCCGTTGCAGTATATATATAGTTAGGTAGAAAGGATTGCGGACAGTGGAGGTAAACGTTAATGCACATTTTAAGGGAGCCCTTAAACCTACACTTGGGTCGTAAATCCCAGACGCTCTCCGAACTCCTCTGTCTGCAACGCGATGGGCCCCGCGCCCGCACGGTGAATCCATCGATTACTAAGGGGTTTCTTCTCATAGTTAGGTAGAGACTAGTGCGGACAGTGGAAGTGAACGTTAATACGCATTTTAAGGGAGCCCTTGAACCTACACTTGGGTCGTAAGTCCCAAACTCCTCTATCTGAGGCACCTACATGGTGAATTCATGGTGCGCTAAGCAGTTTCTTCTCTTAACTAGCTTCACGCTGTATCCCGCACATAGCAAAGCAAGCAGAGCCAACCTGAGAACTTAGTGTTAAGACACTCCGTTCTCTAAAGATTTCTATCGAAATAGAGTCAACAAAATTTGTTCCTTCTCTTCCAAGTACCTAATCTATCTATACACACAATATAAACGCGCAATCGATCCGCATCACTTGCGCGTCAACTTTGATTGACGTACTGACAGACAGTCGGGCAGATTCGATATAATTACACTACATATTTTATATTGCACAATAACTTAAAAACAATAGATAATACACTCTAAAACTATAACAATTAGGTTTAAAATGCATTAATAAAAAAATAACGCGAAATTAAAATGATATCGAGAAATCGTACCAATCGATCTTGCTGATAAAATCAATGATAATAAAAACAAATAAGTACCAAATCTTGTTAAATTACTTAAGGTTTATGCAAGAAAGAAGGAATTTATTGCATACTTTAGGTACACTATATTTAGTGTTAAGACACTCCGTTCTGTTGGGAACGGAGTGTCTTAACATTAGGTTCCCTCTGCCTACCCTGCTATTTGCGGGATACAGCGTGAAGCTATGTATGTATGTATGTACACTCCGTTCTATTCTTTATACCTCATGAGAATGTAAATATTTTCAACACTAAAATGTTGTCGCGTTTAGTTAAGCAAGTTTGTGGTATAACGTCTTAAGTTAACGAATTAGTATTAGCACGGCGTTGAGTTCCGCCACTCAGCACGCAATGTCAGAATACGGCGGAAAGTGGGGAACAGAACGGAGTGTCTTAACACTAGGTTCTTAGGTTCCCTCTGCCTACCCTGCTATGTCCAGAATACAGTTTGAAGTTAAAAAAACATTCATTATTATGAAAATAAAAAAAAGAAAGTTTTTGTATTTTTTTATCAACCTAACGTTTTTTTTTGCATAACAAGGTACATATATACTCGTACATAGCTTCACGCTGTATCTCGCATCGCAGGGTAGGCAGAGGGAACCTAGTGTTAAGGTACTCCGTTTCACATTTTCCACCGAATTGAGACATTGCGTGCTGAATGGCGGAACTCAACGCCGCGCTTTGCCTCACATAACAAGGTAGTCAAAAAAATTTGTGTCAACACACTCTGTCCACTTTCCGTTCCAAATTGAAACATCACATGTTGAATGGTGGAACTTAACGCTGCGCTTTGGCCAGAGAGAAGAAATGTAATTTGGAATATTTCTTGGGAAGTGTAGAAAACCACTAAGAGAGAAAATCTCAAAAAGTCTACAAAAACAGGAATAAATGATACTTTTCCTTTTATAGTCAAAACTACAGCTAGCATGGTAAGGGTCATAAAGTGTACGCAAATGAAGTAACGGGCGACAACTTGTATAATATACATATAAATATACAAGATTAATAATTATTTTCAAGCGTCAACTGCATCAAAAGGTAGCCGCGGTCAAATGTCGTTGTACCTGACCGGTTCATTGCAGGTATACAGTAAGCATAACTATATGATAGGTCTACTGGAAAATTTTGTCTGTTTCAGGACTAAAAAAATACTTCAAAACGTAAAAACCTTATAAAAATATCTATTTTTTTCTAATTAATAATTAAATTCATAAATTCATTTCCTGGGTTTGGTAACAAGGCAAAGCACGGCGTTGAGTTCCGCCACTCAGTACGCAATGCCTCAATTCGGCGGAAAGTGGGGAACGTAGTGTCTTAACACTAGGTGCCCTCTGCCTACCCTGCTATATGCGGGATACAGCGTGAAGCTATGTATGTATGTATGTATTTGGTAGGTCTACCGGAAAGTTCTATATGATTCAGGACTAAAAATTTTTTTAGTCCTGAAACATATAGAACTTCAAAACGTAAAAAATCTAATAAAAAATATGTATTTTTTTCTAATAACAATTAAATGTTACTAAATTATACGGTTGTGGGATTGAATTCAAATTATTGTATCCTTAACAGGCGCGATTAAGTTAATAAATCGAAAATGCATATATATACATACTTACCTACTTGCGGCGGAAACTGCAGGCAGAGGGAATCTAGTGTTAAGACACTCCGTTCCCCATTTCCCGCCGAATTAAGGCATTGCGTGCTGAGTGGCGGAATTCAACTCCACACTTTGCGTTGTTACTAAACCCAGAAAATTAAAAATTCCATTTCCTGGAGTGGGAATCAAACCCATAACCTTTCGCGTTTACAGTGGCTTGTGCCTCTGCGCTACGACAGACGTTTATTTCAACTTAAAACCAATATATAAACAAACGTTCATTCGGCACACATGATCTAACACTTGATTGATTGACACGTGACGGACGGACGGACCGATACTGTTGATACTAGTTAGAGTCAGGTTAGTTTGGCCGGTTGCTATTTTTATTACCTTTTAGAAAACATATTAATGACGCCTGTCGTGGCGCAGAGGCACTGCAAACGTGATTGTGGGTTCGATTCCCACTCCGGGAAATGTAAAAGTAATTTTATTTCCTGGATTTGGTAATAAGGCAAAGCGCGGTGTTGAGTTTTGCTACTCAACACGGTATGTCTCAATTTTAGGAAAGTATAGATTTCTTTTATTTTATAAAGAGAATTTTCTTAGTCTTTAACTTAATAATTTAT